>CM061535.1:116021001-116341840 GCA_030545055.2 Neoaliturus tenellus
GCATATTTTAGTAAAAAAAACTTCTAGGGGAAATAATTCATTTTATTTATGCACAAGTCAACAAACAAATGCTATGCCGGCTCAGAGCGCTCAGAATGTACACTACAGTGCAGGGAAGACGAGGAGAAAAGGATGATGGTTGACAATGATGTGCGCATTAGAGCAATTAGTAGGGCATAACAGGCACAGCGCAGTCGCGGTGACAACAGCGCACACGGGCGCATGCGCGGAGCAGATATGCGACAATGCATGCGTATATAGGAGAGGCTGATGTGAACCCCCCTCCCCCCCCCCGTGGGAATTTTCGACATATACATTTTTGTATTTGTATTGACATGTACTTTATGGTTTTAGGTGTTTCACTTAAAAATTACAGCATATCCCGAAAAATACGAAAAACCATGAAAAATATAAAATCTACTATTATCATTAAAATGGTTCAGTTTAAAAAATCTTTTGACAGAAAAACCTAACAGTTTTACTTGGTCAATTTTATTAATTAATGGGTCGTTCTGAAGCTCTCTACTTTTAGATTTCCAAATAATTATGAATTTTTTTTAGATTTATGGTGAAAAAGTGAAATAACATGTTTTACGTACAGTGTGGTTGAAAAATCCCGGAACGGTGAAATATATTTTTTACCATTATAGATAAAGTTACAAGACTTGGTATATCAATAATGGCCATAAATGTCTACTCTGTTAAGCTATTATCACTTTTTTACCCCTTAAAAGGGAAAACCAAGAAAAGACGGCCCACGAGGAGTCAGACAAAATTCTTAAACAGCAGCATAGGTCAAGTTTGGTATCAGATTAAAGGTCCCAATTAGCAGAGTACAACCGCAAACCCGACGTTAAAAGGTTGGGTATAAAAAGATTATTGCATTTTAAAGTTTTACCCATATATTTTAATGGAAACTTTGTCTGCCTGCCAGTTTTGTTTCGGTCATCCATTTGAAGTCTAGTTTGTGGCATTGCACTCTGCTATGTGGGACCTTTAATTTTATACTAAACTCGACCTATGCTGCTTTTAAAAAATTTTGTCTGACTCCTCGTGGGCCGTCTTTTCTTGGTTTTCTGGAATATGCTGTAATTTTAAAAAGGCAAACAACTGAATGCTTAATCTGGTAGGTAATAAGAACAAAAAAAGTATAAGTCATAAATTACCACCGGGGGGGGGGGGGGGGTTCATATTGGCGGCTCATGGTCTAGTAGCTCAAACTCCTGATAACAATCTCATTTTCAGCCCCCACAAGTCCCCACTGTATCCTAGCCCCTCCCACAAGATTCTTAGACATTTTTTCTAATTAGAGGTTTCGGCAGCGTCACTATATTCACGTTATTTTTCAAAGAACTAACAGCCAGTGCATTCGACAATAACAATTGCATTGCAAACGTCAAAGTCAAAGTAAAGTGCAGTAATACAATAAGCAGTACAGTAATTTTAGAAGCATTGTCCTTATCAGTGCTGTCGTATGAACTCGTCGACGGAGTACAGTTGGAAGTCAAAAAGTGTTTCAATCGCGATTTGGAAATTGATCTTGATTTTCGGACTGCTCAATACCTTTAGGGAGTTTATTAGAAAATGTGATCCCAGACTGATGGTAAATGCTCAGTTCCACAGTTCTGTGTTTTTGGAGGCGATAGATATCCCTGTACCTATCATGTTACTCTAGTATTAAGTATCGCTAGTATTAGGTACTCCTGCCCCCAGTAACAGGGATGTAGATTCCCTGCTTGAGACTGGCCGGCAATCCCAACCCTCATAGCGATCCATAAGAGAGATCTTTCTATTTTTAGATTAAACGACAGCAAGGTCAACCTTTAGAGAAACATGTTAATATCATAGATGTCGATCTTTAAAATCATGATAATAATTATCGTGATGTCAGAACTATGATAATCTACCGAAATTTGTGTTATATTATTAGTATAATATATCTATGTAGTATGCTTCCTTAAATATTTTAATGTGAAAATTGAATGGGAACTGAATCAATTTTGGGAAAACTTCTAGTAATTTTGTTGAATGAGTAGTTTAAATACCGCCCATGGCCAGCCTCTTTATTAATTTTGGCATTTTAATGCAGTCTCTGGCCTTTGGTGCACTTTGTCCTTAGTGACCAAAGGATTCATGTAACTTGTGTAAAGTTAATCTCCATATCAATTGCAAAATTGCCGAGATTTAAACCCTTATCATTTTCATTAATTCAAAACCTCTCTTTAAACTGTCCATATAAAAACTGCTAACGGAAATATTATTTTAGGACGGGTGTATCAATTTTGCTCCACGGTTTCACGACCATTACAAAACAGGTCATTTGCCCCGAGGGGTAGCAGGTGGAAAAATGTTCGATAAGATTCTGGTCATATGTGATCACTTGCCCCAGCCTCTCCCCATCTCTCTCTCCTGTCTCTCTTCACCCTCACATACGGCCTGGACGGCATCATAGTGGGCAGTCTCGTATGAATTGCATTTCATCCCCTGCTTCGCTTAGCTCCATTACGAATCCATGCGACTTAGTACTAATTGTGCCGAATAGATCTCTATACATTCTTAAATAAATATTCGTTACTTTGATATAAAGAAACAATAATAAATAACGTATTTAAAATACAAAATGCTAACATCAAAACAAGAGAGCGCGCGAAACAGTTTCTCTCATAAGCCTGCATGTTAAAGCGTCTCTTTCATGCGTGAGAACGAGAGTTGTGAGAGTAAAAAAGGTCTCCCGGAGTGGACTAATCTACAACAATCTACAATTCGAGAGCGGCAACGACTATTTGCGCTCGTAATACACACAAGATTTTTCCTACCAACATAATTGCAACAAATGTTTTATTGTATACAAAACGTCATTTAGATTATGTTTGATTTGCTTCTGTTAGAACACACTGCTATCAAACATAACCTCAAACTAAAAAGAAGCAATTAATAAACGACCAACAGCTGTGGCATGGTTTGTAAAAACAGCTGATTTTAAATTGCCGTTTGATTTAGCGTGCGGTAAAGAACATTGCCGCGCTCTAGAGCGGAAAACAACGGAAATGAACTGCTTTGCGTAGGGTTTACAGGTTTGGCAATGTGATTATTTTCATGCAGTGGTAGGAAAAATCTCTTTGTCACTTTACAGGGCATACGTATTTGACGAACGCTCGTAGCCTTTTACTCAGACACAAACTACAATTAAAAAATATGGTTTGGAGTAAAATTGAATAGTAATGCAAAGAACAAGGACAAATTGACTAAATTTTTATTGTTAAATATTGATTTATTTTTAACATCAGTTTTAATCGACTTTTGTTATACGGTAACTCAATAAATTACAGCTAAAAATCCAATACAAATCAGAGGTCAGTATGTTATTTCATTTTATTTATCATTAAACTTTAGTATGGTTTACGCGCGCCGTGTTCCCGTTCCCGGATGATCCTGTTTACGTTGTTGGGCGCAAGATAGCTTTATCGTTGTGAGACGGAGACTGTAGGTGAGTCACTCCCCTCTACTGACTGGCAGACGGCGCAAGAGGACACAGTGTGTCCACTCGACAAAAATTAAAATCCCGTGGTCAAGCTGAAAAATCCCGTTCATCCCGCTTTTTGAAAATAAAATATCCCGTTCATTACGCTGAGGAACGTTTCAACCGCTAAAATATTTGTTGGTTTTCAACACTTTTCAGACACTATCAGATAAAACAGTTGGTCAATCTGTTGTTTTAACTTACTAATTTTACAAAATTACTAGGCCAACATTACTGACTGCTTAGAAAATATAGAAAGTAAAGTACACCTTTCAATCAAACATGTATCATATACTCTAATTAAGAAAAAAGTTTGCTGTATAACGTTTTGTTCTCAAGTAAATGTTGTTTTCAATAATTACAAAAGGCTAAATAATTAACTGTTAAATAATTAACTGTTATTTAGACATTACATGTGACAATTTTATCCTCAGGTCATCCATTCTGTAAGTCAACTTTTCTTGCCGTTTTTACTTGTGAGAATGAATTTTAAACCAGTCTCGCATTTCGCTGGTAACACTTTTCGCTCGTAACCAACTGTCAACGTAACCAACGGTCAACTTAACCAACGGTCAGCGTAACGAACGGATAACGTAACCTTATTTAAATTACAATTATGTTATCGTGAATAAATTTTACCGACTAGGAAGGTAACCATCAGTAGTCCTCCCGTATTTGAAACCCTTATATATTGTTGGAATATGTTTGAAGAAATAGGCCAAATATTGTAAGTACAATTAATGATTTACAACTAAAATGAAATTTTAGGAAAAAAAATAAATTTTCGTTTCTTGCACGTAACAAATCTTGGTATCTCCTTGTTTGTTTGAAAATCCCGAAACCGGGATTAAAATCCCGGGAACGACTGGCTAGGGCTAGACGGTAGACGGAGGTAACAGTTACACAATACCCGTGGGGATGGGGATGGATGACGGGGGGGGGGGATGGGGTGACCACTTCCGACGGTACGACAGGTGTTGGGCGGGCACGGCGGCGGTCCCCCAGGTGCTACGGCAGCCCCAGTATCCTGTAGTGGCCGTACCACCACCCACGCGACATCCTGGTAAGTCTTTGTTGCGTCTTCTATGGTTCACTTTTCCTATTTCGGGTTTTAAGTTATCTTCACCCCTGTGCCAGTAGCCCATTGTTGCGCAGTCGGCAATGTTAATCATACGGCTTTTAATGCTAAACATGGTATTTTTATTCCCCTGTTTTGGACGCGTTTTTCAACCGATTTTCTTTAAACTTGGTAATTGTTTAGTTGAATAGTTATATTAGGCCCCTCATACCTCAAAATTTTGAAAATTTAACAAATATTACTCTCTGTGACGTTGCAAAGTACCTCGTTTTTCCTTAGTAATATAAGTTAAATTTTCAAAATTTTGAGGTATGAGGGGCCTAACATAACTATTCAACTAAACACTTACCGAGTTTAAAGAAACCCTGTTGATAAACGGCGTCCAAAACAGGGGAATAAAATACCATGTTTAGCATTAAAAGCCGTATGGTTAACATTGCCGACTGCGCAACAATGGGCTACTGGCCCAAAGGTGAAGATGACTTCTAAGTCTTCTTCGGCTTTTCGCTAGTAGCGCAATCGGCTATGTAAACTAGACGACAAAACATGGTATAGTATCCTCAGGTTCGATTCCCGTTTTTCAACCGAATTTCTTTAAACTATGTAATCATTTAGTTGAATATTTGTGTTAGAACTTATAACTTAAGTTTGAACATGACATTTTCCAGAGACATTTAAAATTTCCGTTACGCCGGTACCCCAATATTCAATATCTTTGTAGTGGATGAAGATACAGATACGCCGGTAAGTCACGTAGATAGATCGCGTCGAGTGTATTGTGAGGGCATTAATAACTCAAAGTGTCAAATTTTTTAGATACGTCGTTATGTCTTTTATGCGACGATGTAATATCAGTGTCATTGAAAACTAACAGAATTTTTATTTTTTAAGATGTATTTTTACCGATACCGTGCAATTTATTTTCACTGATATATCACGTAGGCCTATGGATGTAATGACCCCAACATTTATGTAAAATAAAAGTTTTTTTAATCGAATGCTGAGACATGTTTCATGGACTGTGCAATATCTGGTTCGATGTTCGGTCCGGTGTACGGTCCGGAGGAAAGTCCGGTAGTGTGTCGCCGCCTTCGGTTGAAGAATGTACCTATGCCTCCTTTTTACTGTGGATTACGATCATCATAGGATGAGGGAGCTATTTTCTCTTTCGGGAAATTAAATAGACTTAGAAGAAGAGGATCTTGATACAAGAAAAAGCAATACTAAATATTAAAATTATAGTTATGGATTTTGTCATATAGAAAATAAAGATTTGGAAGAAAATAATTGGTTCTACGTACTGATAGATGTAAGTTTTCATTGTAATTTAACTCGAAAACTGAAGGACTTCAATCTTTCCGAAACGCACTATAGTTTTAAACGTTAAAGCGGGATAAGTTTCTAACGTTATACAGTATTCTACTCTTCGATGATTACTAATTTATTATTTTACATATTTCGCATAACATTGTAATGTGGGTTTGCCACTTTTACATTGATGTGTAATAATCATTACTCCACAGTAATATTTTTCCTTTTTTTTCAAAATATTGATTATTGTATACCGTAGATTGTCAATGCTATGGCCTCACATCGAGAAGGTAGTCTAAGGTAATTAATCTAAGTAAAAATTCTTGATTTTAAAGAAAACATTTTAAAGTGAAAGCGATAACTAGTTGTAGCTTATTTAAAAAAAACTTTAAAATTCATATAAAAAATCTAAATGAGTTTATTACGTTTCTAGAGCTTACCTTTGATGTGTGCACCAAATATTGGGAATTCTCAATATTTTCCCCAATACAGCCTCAATGACGGACTCTTTATCTTTTGGCGTTTTGCCCCCAAGGTTTATCAAAGTCAATTATTCATCACAACTGCAATTTTACAACACTTTGATCGATTGCGGCTAACATTAATGACTCCCAACTCCAATGAATGTAAGTAGTTTTTGATATTTTTTTGTTTTTGTTTTCATTTTAGCTGGTTAAAAAATTTTTCTTGGGTTAGTGGTTTTGTAAGTAACTTTTTGGGACTGAAACAATAATCATTCTACCGTTAAGGCAACGCGTTAAGGCGTTACGAATATGAATAATGCACAACCCATTTATTAGGGATTTTCGTTAACATTTCTAAATTGTATTTTTTATATTGGATGGTTTAAATCAGTTAAACGTTTCATACGAAGATGTCGTTGGGGTCCGTGCGCCGGTGTTCAACAACTCGGAGAGTTTGCTGTCCGTCGGGCTGCACTTGTCTTTGGAGTCGCAGAAGCGCTTTCGGCGGCTTGCCATTGTCAACTGCTACTGAGTAGCAGTACTGGAAAGCGCTTCTGCGACTCCAAAGATAAGTGCAGCCCGACGGACAGCAAACTCTCCGAGTAGTTAAACGTTTATAATTTAAGGGCACCATATTGTTATATTTAATTAGGCCTATGTGATGGTCTTAAAGCCATTTCAATACAGGTATAATTGATATTAAAACACATAAATGTGAAAGGACATTTAACATTCCTAAGTTATAAAATGGCTTTGACTATACTCTCTAGGCTTGAGGCCAAGAATGCATCTTTTTGCTCTTTTCTTTATAAAAAATCCGTTTAGATCATTTTAATCGAAGCACCCCACAACACGGAACAATTCATATTACTTCTATTTAACTCAAGTGAACTATTTTAGGCAATTTCAAGTTGCTTAATAAGGCTCCATCTCAACTTCCCGACCAATTTCTCTTCTAGATAGTCAATTAGTCAAAACAAGTAATTTCATCATCACCAAGAAAAACGGAAGAGAGAAAATGTTAGTTCTCAACCACCGTGCAGTTGGTTTACACGTGAAAATTTTTAAAGCAGTAGATGTAAAAATTATAAAAGTAGTTGATTTTGTTTCGACCTCTAGTCAAGTGGGAGAGGTTTACACCCTGTACATGGGCCATTATCTTTACAGTGTTGTGTTAGGACTGAGCCCATGGGAAAATCAAACAAGGGGGCGATATAATGGGGAACGGCACAGCAACAGGTCGGGATATTCTAGAGAATTGTCTGTAACTGGAAATTGTAAGTCTGGAGAATTCGGGATATTGTCTGTAACTTAATTTGTAAAGTCAAATACACTCAAGCGACAATTTCAACTGCGGGACCACTGCAAATTATACAGGGTGTCCATCTACAACCTTGACAAACTTTTCCAGGTTATTTAGCAAGCCTTGACAAACAACAAGTTCACATAAACATATGTTCTAAAATGCTTCGTTAAACCGCTAGCCGCCATTTTGTTTTTTACACTTAATAATTTTTATGTCCGTAACCGACAGTTGTTTTGAGTTCATATGGCATGACCCTTAATCATACCAATAGAATGATTAATTTTTCAGGGTGAATGATTAAAAATTTTCAGGATTTTTTCCCGATGCCTAGTTTCAAAATGGTGGTCATTTTAAATATTTCAACACAAATATCTCGAAATGGCAAATGTTAACGAAATTTTACAAGAGAAAAAAGTTGACAAGTTAAATTATCTAACCATTGGTACCACGTTTGTAAGAATAATCTAACAACAAAAAACGGAGTTATTTAGATTTTTCTATTAAAATTACTATAATTAGCATTAATTTTAATGCAAAATCAATGTTTTTGTGAAGAAAACTCACAGTAACTCCGTTATTAGTTGTCAAATCCTTACAAACTTGGTGCCTTTATTTAGATAATTTAATTTGTTTAACTTTTTGTGTCTTGCAACATTTTGATAAAATTTACCGGTTTTGAGATATTTGAGTTTAAAATTTCAAAATGACTACCATTTTGAAAATACACATAGGAAAAAATTTTCCTGAAAATGAGCATTGATCTAATAAAGAAACATGTCAAATATTAAATCAAAACCACTACCCGTTACGGAAATAAAAATTATATCAAGTGTAAAAACAATAAGACGGCTAGCGGCATAACGAAGCATTTTATAACATATGAATATAAACTTTTTTGTTTATTTTGGCTCACTGAATAATCTGGAAAAGTTTGTAAAGGTTGAAGCTGGACACCCTGTATCTCATCGTTTTGAGATATGGTATTTTTATAGCCTCTGAAAATACTTTAACCAAGAATCACCGCTCCTTTATAACATTTTATTCATAAATATTCCCATCAATTCCAATAGTGTCAACTCGAAATGATATTCGGTTGTGATACAAGTTAAAACTATGGAGTTCGATAGAGTGATTGATGAATTGGAATTCTAACGGGTTTTCCGAACCCACTTGAGAATCCACCCGCATATCGAAACGTGTGAATAATTAGTGACGATTGCAGACTGTAGCGCGCGCGCGCGCGCGTGTGTGTGTGTGTGTGTGTGTGTGTGTGTGTGTGTGCGCGTGCGTGTGTGTGCGTGTGTGAGTGTGACACGGGCGGCTGCGCTCGCGCCACTTGTGTAGGGGCCCTGCATAACGAGCGCCGCCCCGCGCAGACGAAAGCGCAAATAGACGCTCGTTGGCAGCGCTCAGAGACCCGAGATCGTCTATCAGCATCCCCAGTTTTGGGGATTTCCCCGCAAACTGGGGATTTTTCTTGGCTTTGTGGATTTTTTGGCGTATTGAGTTTGATGGGAAAATTTTAGCGGATTTCAGGGATTTCGTCTACTTCATTACAGGAGTTTTCTGATCTTGGGGATACTGTATTTAAAAATATAATACTTCACACATTGGCTTTGAATGTAGTTTTGATGCTCTTTCTTTAAAAAATCCTTATCCCCGACTTTGTGCACTTATTTTGTGCAGGGAATCAAACACGATAAACAAGCGATAAACTTAAATTTTAATTAATTGAAAGCCATTGTAAAAAATTAACTCAATTAAACGGTGAGCTGCAATTGATTTATATATGAAAGGAAGATGAGACCATTTACCCATCTACTTTGTGGACGATTGGTTTCTTTGTCCTCCGCTAGAAAGCGTTGTGCACGAGGTCCATCTACTTTACCGATGATTAGTTTCTTTCTTCTCCGCTAGCTAGCGTTGTTATCAATCTAGTTTTTGTTTAGTTTCTTTTAATACAGTATACTATTAAAATCAAAATAGTTGTTACACAAATTTTCATTCGAGCATGTTTTACAAACTGCTTACTATTTTTCATTTATCTAAAAATTTATTATAATGATAGTTCGAGTAAAACTGTTTTTTTACCAAGTTAGTTAGTTCATAGATGGATGACCATGTAGAGTAAAGAATAACAATAGCTTGGATAATCACAAGTCATTGGTTATATTCATTTGCATAAAGCCTAGATCAGCAATGCCAATTTCCGGGAAATTCCATGGAATCCTGGAATGAGAGAGATTTCCGGGTACAATTAATTACGGGGACAGTCCAAATTTACGTAAACATTCCAAGGGTTGCGCTGGCCGACACGGTTCGATTCTTGATTGACAAAAATTGTATTCGTTTAAAGAACCTCATTGTCGGGTTGGAGCGTCATCAAGGCGGTCGCATTAGCGCTCGTATGAGTCGTATGACATGGCCTTACTCCATCCAACAATAGACTGAGAACATTTTGACACTACTAATACACTACTCATAATCTATGTCTTCTCAATTGAGTTTTCAATTTCACGCTCTATGTCTTATATTGTAATGTTTATTCATTGAATTTAAATCCATCGACCAACTCAATGACTCATTTGAGATGCGTGTTTAGTTAGCATCAAATTGATTTATCCTAATTTTACTTTTCTGTTTTTGTGGTAATCTAGTATAAGGTTATAAATGTTTATGGTTATGGTTATAGGCCTGTGATAAATGCTCACCAAATTACATTTTTCGTCTGGTGTCGAAGAAACCACTGCTCTTGGGAAATATTAATTTTAGAATAGTGTTCACTCTTACGCGTGATGGTGTTTCACAATAATAAACCTACAAAATATTGACTACTCGTATATGTACAGTATATGCCTGAAAATACTTACACAATACAACCAATGCACAGTAAGTTGATAATCAAGCTAATATAATTGCATTTTATTATATCTAATTAAACTGAACAATGCTTCTTTGTTGTTCAGACGAATTTTATTCAATATATATTTTTCTTTAATGATAGCCTACACTTTATTAACTGTAAAAGTACATAAGCAATAATATATATCACGTTAAAATAAAGTTGTGATATATTTCATCACAGTGTAGATAATGATTAAACGTCAGTGTTACGCCGCAGCCAGCCCAGCAACTTGGACTACATTGCCGCCACTGAACACTCCTAAACCCATCTGGCGGCGATTTGCTGAACTACTCGAGCGTTGACCGTTAATAATTCCGTCAGGGAGCAGTGCAGTCTATTTTGGCCTGAAGTAAATAATTTAACAATTTTATTAAATAAAGATTTTTACCAATATCAACCAAACATAAATGATCATAAATGCGTGTTTAACAATTAATAAGCAATATTAGAAAAAATGTATAATGACACACGGTAAACCTAGTTCTGCCCATTTTAACAGTAAGTTCTCGTTGGCGTGAGTTCAAACGGAGCCTTATTAAACCCCAATCCCGTCGTGATGAGTGTTACGATTAGATAGAGGTTCCGGTATACGAAATTTACATAGAACTCTGAAAGTTCGGTGTAAAATATTTGCAGGCTCTATCGGGCCTATTAACTTATTAACTTTCAGTAATAGGGCTCCCAAGCAGTTTTAGGCACCTACTTGGAAATTCCAGGGTTTTTACTTTCTCCCCCTATACCATAGTATATGGAGAAAGTATTGTTTTCGTCAAAACTTTCGAATTTGAGTTGTTAGTGGATTTATCCATTGTGGTGCCCCCTGAGTCCAAAAAAGTGGTTTTCGGAGTGATGTCTGTGTGTGTGTGTGTGTGTGTGTCTGGATGTATACAGAGCTAGAGAATGCCCCAATGGTCCGATTTTGGTGAAATTTGGTATGTAGGTCCAAACCCGCGATAATTCCAGGCGTTTTTTTCATTTTTTTGAATTTTTGATTTTTAAGGGTAGTTTACCCCCAAAAACCCTCAAAAAACGTGAAAAATCAAAATTTCTCAAAAACGGCTCTAACGATTTTGATTAAAATTTTGTGGTTTATTAGGATTAAAATGCTGATTAAAATGACACCACCCGCATCTCCGAGAAAATGCGCGTTCAAAAGTTATGGAGTAAAAAGTGTTTCAAAAATCAATTTTTTGGATTTTCAAAATAGCTGTTATCTTGAAATAAATTTTACTTATCACCATTAAATCAGGCTCAAAAAACTAAATAATCCAGTATTTTAAATTATTGCTCTACGTCAAGTGGTTGCGAAGGAAATTCAATTTTTCGTTTAGCGGTAAACGCAGTACGTTGTTAAAAGTCACAGACGCGCATAGGGTCAAACTCGCGCTGCTCAGCTGGTAGCTATCCGACTGAGTCATCAAGACATTAATGTTTGAAGCTTTTAACACCTTTTTTATATTGTTGGGAGAAAGTATGTGTCAGTTAACTGATACCGTTTATTTATCTTGAGATAGTCTAAAACCAACATTATTATTGTATTTGAAGTATTTCATTGCTTATCGTAACTCCAACTATTACATAAACATAATTGTTAACCCAAAATGCCTATTTATTCGAAAACTTTGAAATTGCTCGCATCAGCATACGCACAATTTATGCCGCTATAAAATAGTTTCTTATCGCCCTATACCTATACCTAGATTGACACAAATTATGAGGATTTTATTATAGACATAATATTTTTAGTTGCTATCAGGCTCTCGTAAACGTATTTATTGATATGATATCAATAAATTTCGTTTAATGTTTTACAAAATAAATAAGTATGACGTTCAGTTATTACCTTAGTGACATAACCAAATAAATTGCTCTTAGGGGAAATTTAACACGAGAAGCTAAATCAAAGCGATACCATTCTTATTTAACCACCTTTAAATTGAGTGTATTTTAAGATTTTCGTTAGTCCTGGCCCAATACTGGCTTGGTGATTTCCGCGTGAGATGTCAAGGGATAGGCCTAAACTGTAAAAACAAGACACCGAAAACGTCCCGTGTAGGAAGTAACAACTAGCAAAAACGTTTACACTTCCTGCTGTTGACTGAGGATCCTGTTTAGGAAATGCCACTTCCCAACCGAACGATTCAAAGTTCACTTTCTACATTTCTTCACTCTAGTCACTTTTTATAGATTTTAAAGTTTTCATTGCGTTCTATTGGTTACTTTCCTTGCTGAGGGTTTCACCCAATCGACCATAACTGCCTTTCACTAAGGCCATTGGTTCTTTATAATTTTTTTATACTAAAAAAACTGTTTTGTCTACTATGATTTATTTACTGCATTCTTACAGTGTACAAAAAGTTCGTAAATTGTTTTAATGTCAAAAGTATCAGGCTGCGCACCCGCGAACTTTACCGTCCACAAGACTATGAGGCTTCGTGCAAGGAACCTATTGTAGAAAATATATACTACGAAAAATTATAAGCACCTAAAGTCTAAAATCTAGCGACTTCTAACATCAAAAGACTACTTCATTATATCTTAACGCCCGATAAAATAGATGTTGATTGTTCTCATTCTGACCAAGTATACTTAATTCCAATAGTTTTCGCGTAACGTATGATATAAAAAAAAATTGTCAAACTCTTCTTAACTAATTACTTTTTATACTAATATTTTTGTAATTAATCTTGTAAAAGGCAAAAGGTACAAAAAAGACGTTTTTTTTAATTTGTATAGTGAATAATTGGCCTTTCTGACACGGCTTTTACAAACTATTTATGATATTGCTGCTATAAAAGCTTTTATATCTGACACATAAGCTGATTAAAACTGGCACTGTGAGGGAATCCCACACAAATCTAAGCCGATCGCAAGCAGCGCCTAGTCGGTGTGTTGAATGCTACTGGGAAACCATTAATATTTGTGTTTACTTTGATGTTTTAAGACCACAACACACACTACTGTAGAACGATTGTGTGTATATTTGTTGATTATTGTATCTCCAATAGTGGCTTTAACTATTTTTCTCTGTAGAAATAAGTCTGTATGCAGGGTGTCACAAAAAACTAGACTGGCTATGCATATTCGTATTCTAAACATAAACATCAAAATAAATTTAAAATGCTCAGTAAACTTTGTTCGATTTTTGGCTTCGTTTGTGCGATATCAGCTATTTTGTTTTTGTATTTTACACTACATAATTTTTATTTCAGTTACTGACCATTAAATATTAAGTTCATATTTGGCATGAACTTTTTTCACACCAATGTTAATTTTCAGGGGAAAAATTATTTTTTCCTATTTGAATTTTTTTCAATGGTGGTCATTTTAAATTTTTAAACTCATATAGCTCAAAACTGGTAAATTTTATCAAAACTTTACGAGAAACAAAACCGTTGACATTGAAATTCAAATTTAGGTTATTTTAAAAGAAAAAGTGCGATAACTCCGTTATTTGTCGTCAGATCTTTACAAACTTTGTATCATTGGTTAGATAATTTAATTTTTCAAATTTTTAGTCTCTTGTAATTTTTTTAAAGTTTTTCGATTCGATATTAGAGTTTAAAAATTTGAAATGGCCGCCATTTTGAAAAGAAATATAGGAAAATTTTGTTCCTGAAAATTAACATTGGTGAGATAATAGTCCATGCCAAATATGAACTTAATGTAATGATCCGCTACTGAAATAAAAATTATGTTGTGTAAAAAAAATTGCTCCTAAACGAAACAGAAATTGAAAAAAAATACTGAGTATTTTTTATGTATTTTGATGTGTACAATACATTTTCGTTTAGCCATAGTCACATTTTTTTAGACACCCTGCATATTAATTGGGAAAGACCTAAATCAGTGACAATAATCACAATTTTTGATGACATTCATTTTTTACTTTTTGTGTGGGCCTGCTGTTAAGTCATTCGCACTAATATTTTATGAACAACATAATGCGAAGTGCGATGTTACAAACTGTTATTCTGAAGGGAAAACTATCGATAATATATTTGGATCTTTATTCGAAAATTGCCGCAACAGTTAAAATTATATGGAACATTCAATCTAAATTATAAAATACAGTAGACTAAATTAAACTATATATGTATAGATTTTGTCAAATCGATAGGCGTATATTCACAAAAAACGTCGTTGTATCTAAGAAAAGGGTTTCAACTTTTCATGGCTTTTATTGTTTTTCTTTCATTGTTATTTGTCTTTTTATCTCATCTATGCTCTCCCTAGAAAATTACCAATCGTGTAGGTTTTGTACATTAGGATAATTTCATTTCAATTTGTTTCCGTTTCCATAAATTTTGAATTCGAATAACCCAAATCAATCTTGTTTCGCAACTTTTTACGCACGGAGTCTTGCTCTGTCAAAAAGTCCGAGTTGAGGTAACGAGGGTCGTTCAAGGTCAAGAGGACTGATAGAGTGATAACGTTACAAACCACTCCCCTGATAACCACGCGACGGAGCGCCGGACGGCCGTCAGGTACGAGCGAGTAGAGTGCGGGAAGTCGAGTCGCGCAGTGGTCGCCGGTGGAAACCGCACAAACCCTACAGGATGCCAGGTGAGTGTCTTGCAGGATGTTTTCATGTTAGACGCAGTAGGAGCAGACGCCGTTCACTCGTTTCAAAGATCTTAATCAGAACAACGCAAATCAGTCTAGGAGTTAAAAGGTTGCATTGAGGTTAGGGAGATAAAATATGACATATGACGAATCTCGAGTAGTAAGGGATTAAAATCAAATGTATAATTACATAATGCTTGAAAAATAATGTCCGACGCCTACCGATACCGATAGACCTTGAGGGTACTAATGATGTGGTGGTGTTAACCTAGTCGTATAGGCCGCAAACATGTTGATCCCTCAACCTGCTTCTGTCAATGAAACTTGTATTATTGAAGTTATTTTTCATACAAAGGAAATTTTTTCACTTCCCTAAAAGTAATTTCCATACAACCGAAACCCTTATCTTACCCTGGTTTTAAAACATTAATTTTATGGATGGAAGAAAAAACTTATTTTAATTTGTCGCCTATAACATCGACATGCCTACATGGCAAAAATATTATACCAAATTAGTAAAAGCGATTCTCCTTTGAGTATATTCTTCATTATAATCACATTGTAGAAACTATAAAACTCATTACCCCAAAACTATAACCTTAGAGTCCACTAAATTTAGCAAATAAAGAACTTCTTTTCTGTAGAAATTAAAAAAGAAATTGAAAAAGATTTAACTTCAGATTCCTGCTGATATTAAAGAAGTGCTCACAATTGAAAAACACATCTATTGTGTTAATCATAATTTTACTTTTTGTACGTTAAGACATTATAAATGTTTAAGTACCAAGAATATTAAAATTTCTGTTACTGTAACTCAAAACATTGAAAGAATTACCTCCGAATGTCTCCCATCCATTGTAAAGTTTTATTTTAAACTCTCTTATGATAGTCTTTGTTATATTTGTACTCCTCAGTTACTGGGGATTATTAAATCATATAATCTGGTAATATATCGATATAATACATAGTAAACACAATAGTAATACACTAGGTCTTTTATTTACTCAAACGGTTTCTTACACATTATTACCATTATTATTTTTATAAAAAGGGCTCGACGAGAAAATGTCTCCACGAAAGTTAAAAAAATATAGAACCTTGGCTTTTATAGTTTCGCTTTCGATCTCCTGCCGATTTAGTCAATTAGTCATAAGGTCAAGATGGTTCAATGTATCTGTTTATAGCTTGGAACATTCTTTTTATGTTTGTTTTACATTAGCATGAAGTTACCTGAGAAAACCAGTCATTACCTATTAGAGTTGGGCAGTTCGAGGCTATTTTGTAACACCCTAACAAGGCGAGTTAAAAATTTCGAGATTATTTTCAAGCTATTGACTTCAACTTCAACAATGGTTTCATCATTAGACATCAGGAGCCAATGTTCAAAATTATCAAACACCGTTCTTTGGTTTTGGTGCGTATATCAATTTAGTTTTGGGCTGTGCCCGACTCAGAAAACCTGTCGAGTGATGTAATAGTCTAGTTTTTATATCACCAAATGACTGAATTTAGTCGTGTGAGTTTTTATAACTTCGGGAATGGTCCATAATCGTGTTTTCTCCAAACTCTTTCGTTCCTTGTGCTATATCAGTCGTAGATGTTATGGGCGTTTTCTATTAATTTTTTTTTACATTTATAGTTATGCAAAAAAACCTCTTCAAATAAAAAGAGCTCTATAACATTTTCGATTGCAATTTAAAATCTCTTTTTACTTTTTAAATGATTCACATGGTTTCCTAGCATTTTGCCGAATTTTGAACAATGTTACATTTAAGTTATATCGTGATCTCATTAGAACAGTCTTAATCTTGACGTGCTATCTATTGCGCAAACTTCGACAAAGTTAAAACCACTTGTATAATATGACGATGCTACTTGGCAATCTGGTAGATAAATGTTAATTATATTTAACCATTGTCCATTCAAATTAGTTTGTCACTACAAATCGTACAATATTTACCATGAAGGAACCAGAGGGATGATTCACACAATCGTCATCACAAATTTAAACAAATATACCTACTTAATCGGTTTTCATTTGCAATGGCGTTTGCAACTCATTCCCTTGCTGCACACAAGCAACGCAGACTTAAACCTTTGACGCACGTCCTACAATTATATATTAATTAAACAAATATGTGATGACATCAAATTCAACAATGATTTTTCACCCTGATTTATATATTGTTCCGTCGCATCGAATTTTAAACTGTGAGAACGATTGGGGCTGCGTTTTTGGAATTGCAGCTTGTTTACTGTAATTGACTCTGGATATACTATAATTAAGTTTTGTCTGTACAATGCTTAGAATCATGATTTTTGGTTTCTTTTACCTTTTTAGCCTTTTGTTTGAGTGTTTGACGGTAATGCTCACTGTCCCTACTTTGTATGGTTTTCACGGGATGACGGTTTTATTGGATTTTAATTTGTCTCTGACTTAGACCAGGGTGATGTGAGGGTTCTTATGAAATAGAGTCACCTGTGGTATCTTAGGATTTTGCAATACAGTTATCAAAGTAGCCAGGTTACATAAAAATGCCAATCTATGTTCGTTTTTAAAACGAAAACGGTTTAAGCAAATTATACTACAATTTGTATTGTTTTATATGATGCTATAAAACACTTTTCTATTGGTCTTTATACTGCATTTAATTTAAATAACTGACTACTATACTTATTTCCAACATATCGTTTTGACAGTAAAAGGATTATAAAAAAGGAGCGCCCCCAACGAGGCCGCAGAAAGATAACGTTCACATTTATTTATCATCTTGTGGCTAAAAAAATTTGAGCCAAACCAAATCTTCTGTTTGAAACAAAAATCCTAATGAAAGAAACCACAAGTTTCTAAATTTACAAGGCATGCTACATTTGTAAAAGTACCTATTGATCAAGAAGTTTTATAATCTATTAAATTAAATTACAATCGCGGGCGAAGCTGTGACGGTATAACGAAACATTTAACATGAACTTGATGATTGGGTTTTACATAAAATGAAATGCATAATTCTGGAACTATTTTTTACTGAGGTTGAGATTAAAATTTTAACACAAAAACAAGCATAAATTGTCTTAACAGTTTAGAACATATGCATTAAAAAATAACTGATTATAAGGTAAAGGAGGGATTAAAATTATGTTGTTTCCCATGTCTTTAGCCCTAGTGTAGTAAAATTAGTCGCGAAAAATGAAATAATTTTTGGAAAGCCAATTTCTTTTGAAATGTGCTCTATGACATCCCCTGAACTTCCTCCGAAAAGTCCCCAGAAATCGCATGTGGCAATCACGCTTAAAAATCAGGGGTTGGCCCATAGGGAGTTACATTAAAATTTAATTACTAAGCATACTAAATTTAAATACATTATAGAAGTTTTATATACAGGGTGTTCGGAAAAAACGTTTCAGGAATTCAGGAGGTTATTGCCCACATCAAAATAAGCAAAAAAGTTCCCACAAACATATGTCCTAAAATGCTTCGTTAACCCGCTAGCCGCCATTTTGTTTTTTACACCAAATAATTTTTATTTCCGTAATGGATCATTGTATTAAGTTGATATTTGGCATGCACCTTTATCATAGCAATACCTATTTTCAAGAAAAAAGTTATTTTTTTCCAATGTGTATTTTCAAAATGGCGGCCATTTTAAAATTTTAAACTAAAATATCTCAAAACCGGTAAATTTTATAACAATTTTACTCGAAACAAAAAAGTTGACAAATTTAATTATCTAACCAATGGTACCAAGTTTGTAAGGATCTGACAACAAATAACTGAGTTATTGAGATTTTTCAATTAAAATTACCTTAATTTGCATTAATTACAATGCAAAATCAATGTTTTTATGCATAAAAATCTCAATAACTCAGTTATTTGTAGTCAGATCCTTACAAACTTGGTACCATTGGTTAGATAATTAAATTTGTCAACTTTTTTGTGTCTGGTAAAATTTTTATAAAATTTACCGATTTTGAGATATTTTAGTTTAAAATTTTTAAATGGCCGCCATTTTGAAAATACAAATTGGAAAAAAATAAATCTTTTCTTGAAAATGGGTATTGCTATGATAAAGGTGCATGCCAAATATCAACTTAATACAATGATCCATTACGGAAATAAAAATTATTTAGTGTAAAAAACAAAATGGCGGCTAGCGGGTTAACGAAGCATTTTAGGACATATGTTTATAGGAACTTTTTTGCTTATTTTGATGTGAGCAATAACCTCCTGAATTCCTGAAACGTTTTTTCCGAACACCCTGTATATCAAATCAAAGGTCTTGAAATGTAGAGTAGAATGCGGTGAACCCGACCTTAGTAAAACCTGTCGGGAGTAAAATGGCAGTTCAAAATTTGGGATAAAATAATATTATCAAAACTTTGAAATGCAATAACTTCTGACATATTTGACCTTTTGAGGTCTGGTTTTCGGCTATGTGATCTCCTTACTAAGACCTTTAAAATTATGTATAGTATGGCTATGGCCTAAGAAAATTCTTTTTAAACTTCCTCTTTGGGACGTTAATGTAGAGGATGGTTCAATGGATATGATAGGCACATGACAAGCTATCCGCATTTTCAAAGGTAATTGTTAAATCAAACGTTTGCTGCAAACTGCACCTCGAATGGTCAAGTATTTCGAAAATTACTACATTTTTAAGCGTTTAGGTTAAAATTTTATTTTTATTCAAAATTTGACAGGCTGCCGTTTTCGACTCAGGCAACCTTTTAAGATTGGGTTTGCAGCATTGAATTCGTCAACTTAAGAGCTTTAATTTGATGTACGACGAAAGCTATTGGTCGACGAAAGATTTATTTCTGACTCCACGTGGGCCATCCCATCTTTTTTAGGCATGTTGCCCACTGGGGATTTCAGGGGACTTTTCTGAGGGAGGTCAGGGGATGGCATAGAACACATTCCAGCAAAAATTCGCTGTCCAAAATTTTTTTCCATTTTCGAGCCACATTTTGGCTTAATTTTACTACACTAGAGAGGCTGAAGTAGGCCTAGTCGTGGGCCTAACCCTTGGGGCAAAACCACTAATCTATCAAATACAATAACAGGACAAGCCTCGTCCCCGCTCCTCCATCAGTATTTTGATTAATTTGTTTTCACTCTAACAGCAGGCATCTGCTGATCTATCCTTATTTTGGTCTTTAGCCATGTAGCAAATAAAATAACTTAACTCTGGTATGACCTAGCTTCCAAAGAATATTATGAAAAATTACAATCGTCTTAGAAACGGAGAGACATCTGAAACTACTGATTTGATACTGATTAGCAGTCTACTATTCAAATGGTATTGTAGTGTGAATTGACTATTTTGTTATTTTTGCTCCTGCAGGAAAACAACAGGCTTGCTTCCTCCTACAATATAACAGATAATTACCTTCGAGTTGTTTTCCCTATTATATCCGTTTTAAATGCCGGGTTTACTAATTCGATTTTCGCTTTCTCTCCTTTACAGTCTTCTTGTTACTGTGCTTGTTTCTTTGGTCGAAGTTTACAGTCTGACGTTTTATTTCTTCGTATTAAAATATTTTTGTGGCGAGTACAGTATATGTAGAATTGTAGAAATCATTTTTAAGTTCGTGTAGCCAGTTTAAAATAAATAACCTATGTCGATGATAACATCATATTTTATAATTAGTATTTTATCGTTCCTTTGTGTGTTCATTGTTGATTTTCCATATCGATCATCAAATTAACAGTTTAATTTTTACTGTATAAATGTATAAAACACAAACAAATTAGCAACAAGAAATTTTTATTTTATTTATTATTTTAATTCATTTTCATTTTACTCAGACCGCATATAGTATGACATATGTACTTCGAGAAATAGTTACTTTAGTTAAAGATTGTATCTGACTGTAACAGGAAAAAAATTACTTAACCCTTCTAAAGCCGGTTAAGTAATAAATACGACATTCATGTATATGTAATATAGCCATTCAGGGTTGGGCAAACAACTGGAATATAGATTGATTTATTTATTTACAATTTAATTGTTTGCAACAGAGTATGAACTCCAATTACAGTAAACAACGTTACTAAAGGTACATAAAAAGTACACAACTTCCTCATACTGCATCATTTTGTTACAAATCCAGCTCAAAAATTTTGGGTTACAGAAGATCATGTTGCTGATAACTCCTAAGCCCCCTACAGACGATCAGTTTTAACTGTCAGTTCTTAACTGTCAGTTTGAACTGACATTTAAAACTGTCAGTAACTTTCTCTATACAATTTGATGAACAAAATTCCATGTGTGTATTTAGTGTGGTTATCCACATAAAAATGACGATTTCACTGATGTTTATGTCAGACGTTATTGCATTTTTATTAGTGAATATGATTTTATCAAAGGGGTAAGACAACAATTAATATAGGTGATCCAATGGATATCCATGTTGCTGTTGAGTGTAAATTTATCCAGAACGAGTTTTCAATTTAAAAGTTTACAGTTCCACAAACGCGGCTTTTTAAATACAGTATCCAAAAAAATCGCAGCCAATGCTAGAGTTAAAAATATATCCTCGCCATTTCCCATCAAATATCCACCTGTCACTAGAAGCGAGTGTCAGAGAAAAAGATCAACCAGGAAATGTTTGAGTTAAAACATCACACTTGTAGAAACATGCATTCTTTTCGAAGCTCATTCTCAATGTTGGTGATGGTGAGTTGATTATTTTGATTGAGAAATTGTTGTGTACATTTTCTTTACCGTTTGTGTCGACTGACTTCAGGTTGAGGTGTTCCTATACTTCTCTGAAGGTGGGATCATATTTCGCATCCCGAAACGTGAACTAAGATTTACCATCAGCAATAGAAATGCTCCTGATAAATTTTATAAGATAAATAAAAATAAATCTATATTCTACATTGCTCACTGTCTAAGGAAACAAGCGTTTCCATATTTTACCAATTTCTACCATAGTTAAACTACAATTACATGTTGCAGATAATTAAAATATCCCCTGAGACGACTTCATCTCTCAGTTATGTTAATCACACTTGGCTAATTAACAGCGATTATAGCATTAAGTGGTCATCGTGAGCGAATGAGCATACGCCACTTTCTCGGGGGCTCTAGTCACTTTCGCCCTAATTAGCGGTGTTAATGTTAATGCTGTGGCACGCAGCGTGGCATGGGCAGCAGGTAGCGTGGCAAGCTTCTATCAGGCATCAGCGATCAGCGTGGAGTAGCATGAAGTCATCTGAACGGCAAGGGAAACGCACGTTCGGCAGCTAACGCTTTTTTGCGTCTGCTCACTTTCATACTCCCCTAGGCCTATTGTCGGGAGATGACTTGTTGGCCACTGAGGGGGTTGGGGGGCAAGGGGAAATTTACATCCGAGGCCAGATACAAATTCGCCAGTGGTTTGAGGGTCGACGAAAAGATACAAATTCGCCAGGTCCCAAACAGGTAGAAAATCGGGGCCGTCAAAACATTCAAATTCGCCAGTTCTAGGAACTAATGCTCAGCCCCTCGGGGAACCCAGGTATGTGGCCGGTCGGGCTCATCCCCTTCATTGCCCAAGCTGGCTGTTGTTTTCGTTCGTCTAGAGGCGAAACTACTGAACGTATCGTTGCAATTTTGGTGTCAATACTGATTACCCATGGCCCTCCGAATCTATTGATTCTCGTGAGATATTCTGAACACTCTTACTCTAATTTACATCTCACTTGTGGCTTAAACTCTTTCATAATACAACCATTTCATTTCATAAACTACTATTAAATTAATTAACTCGTAGGTGATGCTTGAGTAATAATAGCTTACAACATTCCTATGGCAACAACTACTTACGCACTAAACTTCATTTAAACATAACATCATATAATTAATTACAATTATGAACTAGATTTAAAATTTTCTTAAAATTATTTTGTCTAAGATTATTTTTGTAGATTGTATGTTGGGGCGATGGTTTCCGTGCGATCTGCTGAAATCCCGTTGATACTTCTCAAGGTGACGTTTGCTTGGCCGATTTACTATACCGCTTACATATTGCCAGAAAGTATTTAATTTGTTTCACAAACACAATCTTACAATATGCAATGCGGATTTTATTTATTTTAAAAGTGATGTGAAAAAATATTACATTTATAATAATTCAAAATGGGTGGAAGTGATGAAGGGGTAAAGGGGTGAAGGGCGCGCCGCACGCCGCATGCCGCGCGCTGGCCGAGGGGCTGCGGGGGATTCCTGGAACTGGCGAATTTGAATGTTTTGACGTTGACGGCCCCGTTTTTCTGCGTAATCGGGACCTGGCGAATTTGTATCTTTTCGTCGACCCTCCAACCACTGGCGAATTTGTATCCAGCCACATCCGAAACCTACCGGTCATTTGGTTAACTAAGGAATAAAAACAAACTTAGATTGTACTATTGTACATGAAAACATTTTGCTAAAAAAGTAAACAATTATCTTTGTTGACAAACAGCTAGACTAATTCAATGTAGAGAAGGCAGCTGACTGCAAAATAAAAGAAAACATCGTAGGCATGCTGTATGTTTTTGGTTTTGTTGATAGCTTTAACACATGGTGGAATAAAAAAAAAAAACAAAAACAAAAAGCAAATTGTTTTGGCCAATGGCGTGCTTCAGCTTCCCCCTCACCCCGCAACCCCCTCACTGGCCAACAAGTCATCTCCGCACAATACTACTGATTGTTATTAATTATAATTCATTGTAACGTATTTGATAATAAATACAAAAAAGCCGCTAGCCTAATTATAACGACGTTAGTATATTGTAATAAGTAGGCCTAAGTGTGGTAGAAATAGTTATGATGTATTGCAAAAACCTACGTCAATAGTAACTTGTACCAAATCATTAAAAAATTACTAATCGTGAATGACGGTAACTTTTTTATTTATAGGTCCGAAGAAAACTCTAAGCCAAGAAGTTTAGATTATGAATTGATTTTAAATTTTTACTTCAAACATTTTTTGTAAGGTGAACTATTTTCTCAGAATAAGTTTTTAAACCTATGCAATTGGCGTGTTAGTCGATTTCTGAGAATTGCTCTTTATTTCCGTTGTCCACAATTTTAAAGTTTTAGAAACCCCATAAAAAACTAATTTCTACCATAGTTAAACTACAATTACATTATACATAATTAAAATATTCTCTGTGATGGCTTTATCGTTCAGTTAAGTTAATCACACTAGGCTAATGAAACTCTAACTTGGAGTATTTTTACCTTTTAAAATTATTAATAACAACTAGCCCACTTTCTTTAAAATAAACACTGCTAGGGGTGTTCGAATAGTGATTTAGGTTCGAATCGAATCTTTTACTATTCCAAAAATAGAATAATTTCGAATCGAATATACGTCGCAATTTGTTTTTCACTTTTGTGATACCAATTTATAAATTTTACATTGTTTCTATAGTAGGCTACACTTTAATTGCACATAAACAAATACCAATAGCCATATGTCGATTTAATAGTTGCTTGTTGTCCGTTATCATTTCCAAGAACATCATCTGTAAGTGAACAGTAGGCCCGCGACATCGAAGAAAGCTGAAACATGTCCTACAATTACCAATGCTGCGTCTGTGATTATTTATGGGAGCTGCGAGCATCTATGCTGGGAATCAGGCCAGTTTATATTATCATCAGTAGAGGAACACTTTCGATGGAAAGTACTTTCTTCCCGAGGGTCCCATGCCCATCGAATCGTTTTCTGTCATTGAACACGATAGTGTTGCACTGGTTGCAGTCCTTTGACGACGATGATGCTTCTCGGTAGCTTATCGATCGGGGATTCCAATTATCTACGGGTCTACTGGGAATCAGGTACAGTGAGTAATAATTTATCCCATCATGTTGTCAATGTCATATTTTGTAACCTACAAAAATTATAGATAATCGAAGTGTATGGAACATCTTGCGGTCTGTAGGCCTACGTCGTCCTCTTTATCGCGGCCGCCTGCCAGGTAGATGACTCACACACTGGGGCGTCTAGTAGGACAATATACTATTTTCATAAAATTACATTATTGACCTACATTAATTGTATTTGCAATCTTCGCTTGGTTTAAAAGATGATGACACCAAACACGACGTAATTATGATATGATAACATTTTCGAAAAATAACTTGCATGAAAACAAAACCTAAAATCTTATCAAACAAATAGGTCGTTTCTATAATTTTTCTGAGAGTTCAAGTTTCGCTTTTTTGTTAATTAAAATCATAAATCTTGAAATTAGGTATTAATTTATTTGGGACGTTCTTTAGTCTCATATTGGCGCTGAATTGCACAACTGCAAGCAGCCATCAAGAGTGTCGGGTTCGGGCTTGAATGTTGGGTTGAGGGGCGTGCATCAACTGCGCGAATTGTCCTGAGCCAGGTAGCTAGGGATGCATCAACTGCGCGAAACGCTCCAAAAGGGACGATCATAGACGTGCATTAACTGCGCGAAGTGGTGGGTCTATTTCAGTATCATGTTATAAGACAACATAGGGTTTTAATATTTGCAAATTAGACAATTTTACATTAGATTAAAATGAAACAAAAAACGAAAATATGGTTATTGCTTTTTCTTTTTCTTGACTTATTTCCCGTTGAAAAACTCAGTAGGCCGCTTGTCAATACCAACTGCCTTCTTCTTGAGGCTATGGATAGGTGTAGGGGATGGCTATGGCTATTTGTTGATGGGAAATCTTTTCACCTGATGAAACGGAGTAGTTTCATGGTTATGTTCATTTCCATTACGGATGGATAATTTTTTAAATATAGTTTACGTATATGGACGATATATTATAATACTCTGACGATTTTAAAACTCTTTGGAACCTGTATCCGGCCTTAACTTTTAAATTTTATACTCTTTCACTGATAAATTTCTCCGTGAAAAATATACAACATGATACAACCAAAACCATTTAACTATTTTTAATAACCTACTTAAAAAATAAGTGAGCCTACTTTTACAAAGTAAACAACACAATATTTACAGTTGCACGCACTTTTAAAAAACACATAGGTTATTTAAGAAAAATCGAAGGCAACGTGGGTGATGTTGTATCTTTAAAAACTACACCGTAACGGACCGAAATAACCATTGGAGTTAAGAAAATCACTTAAATATTTACGAATACTGGCGCCAAAGCCAAGAGTTTGACCACACTTTGTGATATGCTTGGTTGGGATGAACTTGTAAACTAGGAGATTTCTTTTCCGCCGCCAACTACCACATACCTGGCTCGGGATTCGCGCAGTTGATGCACATTTTTCGGCGCACCGAAACTGCGATCCTAGTTTTAATCCTCAAAAGGGTTCGCTAATCCAACAACCGAAACTGCGATCCTGGCACAGCGGCCCATCAGCAGGTAGATGAGGGTCCAGCAAGGATTCCAGTGTCCGGTGTAGGCTAATGGCTCTAGAATGTTTCGCCATCCGACGTGTCGCTCAAGACACTTTTCAACTAATGCCAATGAACTGGGTCTTCCAAGTTGTACTAAACTCGCACATACCACCCCCTTAAGAGTCATCTTCAACCTTGGGCCAGTAGCCCATTGTTGCGCAGTCAGAAATGTTAACTATAAGGCTTTTAATGCAAAACATGGTATTTGATTCCCCTGTTTCGGACGCCGTTTTTCAACCGAATTTCTTTAAACTTGGTAAGTGTTTAGTTGAATAGTTATATTAGGTTCCTTATACCTCAAAATTTTGAAAATTTTACTAAATTTTGAAATATTACTAAAGAAAATCGAGTTACCGGTACTTTACAACGTCACAGAGAGTAATATTTGTTAAATTTTCAAAATTTCCATGTATGAGGGACCTAATATTACTATTCAACTAAACACTTAACAAGTTTAAATAAAATCGGTTGAAAAACGATGTCCGAAACAGGGAAATCAAATACCGTGCCATGTTTTGCATTAAAAGCCGTATAGTTAAAATTGCCGACTGCGCAACTATGGGCTACCGGCCCAGGGGTGAAGATGACTCTTAACCTGGACCAATAAATGAAGACTTTAAGGGTGTATATTCCTTCTTTATTTTCCCCCACAAATATATCCGTCATTCTTAGTTTGAGAGCAAGAGCAGCAGTATCGTCTTACGTACAGTATCGTCAGTATCGTCCCGGGGGCGGCCTCCGTGCCAGGATCGCAGTTTCGGCGTCTGCCTGGGGTCACCCTTGGGGTAAGGATTGCAGTTTCGGTGCGCCCACATTTTTGGGGGACCCTTTTCGGTTTTCGCGCAGTTGATGCAAATCGAAGAAATTTTTCGCGCAGTTGATGTGCGACCGGGTTGAGGGTTGGGTTTGAGTGTGCGTGCGTATGAGTGGAGGTTGCACTAATCCAAGGTAAGGAAGGTGCCGTGGTCGTGGTAGACCGGAAGGACTTTTGCCGTGGGCCCGCCACCGCTATACGCGTAGAGTGCGTTCAATTAGAATTTTTTCAATCTTAAAAATCAAGATTCATTGAAAACCAATTTTTTAAAGTTATGAATAATGACTTCTTTTATGACATGTATGTGCTTGAAACAATAATGGTCATTAAACCAACTGAGAATGTGTTATCTAAATTATGAGATATCTACACATACAACACAAGAAATAGAAACAAATTTGCTACTCAATCACTATCAATGAGTTTTTTTCAAGAAAATGCCTAGAAGTGCTGGTATTAGAATTATTTCTAAATTACTACCAGAAATTTAGATCATAATGAATGTAAAGTCATTTAAAATTAAGTTAAAACAATATCTGATACTAAAGGCAACCATACTCATTTGAAAAGATTTTGAGTCAGTGAATCAATCTCATAATTTTTCACTTAAAATGTTTTTCTTTGCCTTTTTGTACCTGTTCTAGTTATGTTTTTTTTATTTTATTTTTTATTTGATTATATGAATTATGTCTTAATGCAATACTGTACCACTTTTTGTCAGTTTTGAAATACTTGTACAAATCATGAATAAAGAGGTTTTGATCTGATTTGACTTAAGGAATTTGTGTGGAAGCAATAGTATTAGTCTGTTAGTGTTATATTGTAGCCTACTCCTCTTCGTCAGAAATATCTAGGTTAACAGTGCAATATTTTGTTTCAGGCGAAGTGGTGTACGACTCCATAATTCAAAACAAGAGTAAAATCAAATCCTACTGGGAGCAGTTGATGCTGGCTGCCGAACTGGCTAGTCACCCGGCACCAGTCAAGACTTCCACGTTCCAACATCACTACAGCAGCAGCAACAACAACAACAACAACAATACGGGTCACAACAACGCTGGGCCGCAGCATCACAACAATAACAACAATAGTCACGTGACGGGGCCCCAGCACCCGGCACATGCCCCCGCGCACGCCGCTAGTCCTGACCTGTCAGACGCCGAGTACTACGATGCCCTGTCCCAAGTCCCGCCTCAGGTACAGTCAGAGAAAATTAAAGTTGGACAGTTAATTCTTTTTGAAAGGTTTTATACGACATCTTCACCTCCCTCATAAAAGTTCCCTGAAATCCATTTTAAAAGCCCAAAAGTGGAAGAGGCCCACTAGGAGTTAAAATAAATTTCATGTATATCATTAAAATAGGGTTATTCAACACAGTGTTTATCAAATTATAGGTCTTAAGAGTCATCTTCACCCTTCACCCCTGAGCCAGTAGCCCATTGTTGCGCAGTCGGCAAAGTTAACCATACGGCTTTCATGCTAAAACATGGTATTTGATTCCCCTGTTTCAGACGCCGTTTTTCAACCGATTTTCTTTAGACTTGGTAAGTGTTTAGTTGAATAGTTATATTAGGTCTCTCATGCCTCGAAATTTTGAAAAATTAACAAATATTACTCTCTGTGACGTCGAAAGTAACTCTATTTTCCTTATAATATTTCAAAATTTAGTAAAATTTTCAAAATTTCCAGGTATGAGGGGCCTAATATAACTATTCAACTAAACACTTACCAAGTTTAATGAAAATGGGCTGAAAAACGGCGTCCGAAACAGGGGAATCAAATGCCTCGTTTTGCATTAAAAGCCGTATGATTAACATTGCCAACTGCGCAACAATGGGCTACTGGCCCAGGGGTGAAGATGACTCTTAATTAATCAAATCAAATGCTGGCCCCATCTCAAAAGGTTAGGTGGAATGACAGAGTTTCAACAATTTTATTAAAATATATTATCAAAACTAATATGGGATGGATTCCAAAATATTTTACCTTATGAGGTCTAAATGTTGGTTTCATATTTTCCTTAAAGAGTTCCTTAAAGAGTATTTTCCTTAAATCTTTGAAATTGTGAATAGGTACCACGACTTCAGACTAAGAAAATTTATACGACGCTGAAATAAGCTGATAATTTTACTTTCTCCCTCTATACCATAGTATATGGAGAAAGTATTGTTTTCGTCAAAATTTTCGAATTTGAGTTGTCGGTGGATTTATCCATTTTGGGGCCCCCTGAGTCCAAAAAAGTGGTTTTTAGAGTGATGTCTGTGTGTATGTGTGTGTGTGTGTGTGTCCGTGTGTCCGTGTGTCTGGATGTAAACAGAGCTAGAGAATGCCCCAATGGTCCGATTTTGGTGAAATTTGGTATGTAGGTCCAAACTCACAATAATTCCAGGCGTTTTTTTCATTTTTTTGAATTTTTGATTTTTAAAGGTATTTTACCCCCAAAAACCCTCAAAAATCGTCAAAAATCAAAATTTCTCAAAAACGGCTCTAACGATTTTGATTAAAATTTTGTGGTTAATTAAGCTTAAAATGGTGAACAAAATGACACCACCCGCATCTCCGAGAAAATTCGCGTTCAAAAGTTATAGAGTAAAAAGTGTTTCAAAAATCAAAATTTTTTGGATTTTCAAAATAGCTGTTACCTTGAAATAAATTTTACTTATCACCATTAAATCAAGCTCAAAAAACTAAATAATCAAGAATTTTAAATTATTGCTCTACGTCAAGTGGTTGCGGAGAAAATTCAATTTTCGTTTAGCGGTTTTATGCAGTACGTTGTTAAAAGTCACAGACTCGCGTAGGGTCAAACTCGCGGTGCTCAGCTGGTAGCTATCCGACTGAGTCATCAAGACATTAATGTTTGAAGCTTTTAACACCTTTTTTATATTGTTGGGAGAAAGTATGTGTCAGTTAACTGATACCATTTATTTACTTTGCAATAAGATTCAATAATAAGATTCAATAAGATTTTATTGGTGCCATTACATATTTACAGTAATAGGCATAAGTCAGAACATTATATTACAGGTTTTATGAACAAGTCATAAACATCACAAAATCAGTCCACCAGAGAAACCATAGGTCAAATATTCATCAACACTATAAAATGTACATTGTTTCAGCCACTTTGAGACAGTTTTCTTAAGTTTATTTTTATTCAACTGCCTAATAGAATAAGGCAACTTATTGAAGAGTTTTAACTGTATTTAGTAATGACTTTTTAGCGGTTTAGTTAATCTAACATAAGGAGTGATAAGATTTTGTTATGACTATGATTATTACATTGTTTTTCAAAGTTGGCGACATTATCTTTGACATAGAGTAAATTACTTAAAATATACATTGAAGGTAAAGTTAAAATCTCATGATTATAAAAACTGGGCTTACAAGACTGTCTAGGAGACAAGCATCAATAATCCTTAATGCTTTCTTTTACAAAACAAATATTTTATTACTTTGGGAGGCATTACCCCAAAGCATGACTTGTTAATAATATCTGTAAATCTGCTGCATAAAAATATCTGTGAGCATGCTGTAAATAAGAAGTTGGAAAATGATAATTTTTTTGTAAACTGTCAAAGAAAATGGCTAACTTTTGCACAAAATGAAGATAATAATTTTCATCTCTAGAGTCCAGATCCGACAGAGAAAGACGGAGAGAAGGTGAACGAGACGGTGGTGGAGCGAGACATCCGGCTGCAGCAGCAGCGCGAGTTAGCGCTCATGATTGAGAGGCAGAGGGCCATCAAGAGCGCCAAGGAGAAGGCGAGGATGCGGGAGAAGGAGGAGGAAGCGTACCTCAGCATCCCCACCACGGACGAGGGGAACTTCTCCGAGTATGGGAGCGAGGACAAGGAGGATCACAGCCCCGACGACAGGTAGACACATCACACCACCAGGCCCGGATTAACACTTTTTGAAGCCCTAGGCCAAAGATCACAATTACGACCCCCACCCAAAAAAAAGCCGATCTATGGGCGTATTATAATTCCAATTAACTTACTTTGGCTTTTGTATAACACCACAGAACTATTTAACAAACGTGAGGATCAGCATTTTCGTCACTTTTAATCTGTGAACGTATTACATCATTTAATGTACCATGTTACCACCATATTAATTTTAGGTCTGAAATAAAATATTATATAATTGGAATACAGAAATAAATTTAAATACAGGGCAAAGGAACAAGATTGAGGCAAAGAAGCCCTGTTTCGGTTAATTAGGAGAATGTTTACCGCTGATTGCAGGTGCTATTTACGCGTATTAGGGGGGCTTGTTACAGTCAATCAGAGGCACTCTTTACAGTCCATCAGGGGCGCCCTTTACCACCGGTCGGGGGCGCGATTTAACTCTGATCAAGGGTGCTATCTACCGTAGACTGGCGAGGTCCCATTATGTCGATTCCCATTGTTCCTACAAACGCAAAATCGTCCCATTATACCTACACATGAAATCGTCTCATTATGTCGACAAAGTGGCGGGAAAATGAAAAGTTCAAATCGACACCAACATCGAATCGTCCCATTATGCCGACGTTGTCGACGTAATGGGACGATTTCATGTGTAGGAATAATGGGAAGATTTTGCGCTTGTCGATATAATGGGAATCGGCATAATGGGACTCCACGGGGCCTGCACACCACCACACCAAATCTAATAAAAGCGTTGTTGTCCATTTCATGCACAGGTGTACAACAAATAGTGTCAATATTGGGTAAAGCTTACCCTACAATACAGGTTACACCTTTAACTGTCAAAAGAAACTTACCAAGTAAAGAAATATATCATACATTTTCATTATAAGTTAAATTACAGAATTCTTCCATAGAAGAATTTAGTTTTTTAGTTTATATTAAACTTTTTTATTTCCTCAATATTTAATTTATTTTGGCACAAGTTTCAAAAACTTTATCCCAGCCTAGGAGATTTTTATTGGTGAAGAATTATAATTTTAGGCCAGGGACCAACTTTTCATGCTTTTATCTGAAGTTATGATAATGATTGTCACAGTTGCTTTTAAATTGGCGAGACATAAACATAACAAATGTTGTTTTCTTCCAGGATTTGGCTGTCTCAGAATGATTAATCACGGTTATAAATGTTATAAACTGTCATGAAGATCTTTTCAGAGAGTTTACAGGGGAGATTTGGAGTGTTGTAGTGCTATGTCAGGAATTTATCTCCTAAAAGACAATATCAAACTTGCCCCCATTAACCTCAAAACCTTGAACAAAATCTATGTTGGAAAAGAATGTAAAATTTAATTTACTGTTACAAACACAGCTTATTGTGTATCAACCAGCCTTCAACTGTAATGCCCTGCCTTCTTAATTAACTATTTTTTGCTTACTACGACCACATACATGAGAGCCAACTTTAATGGTACTAAACGCCGTGGTATTTACTGAAAAATAGGAAAATTACCAAATTCTATGGAAAATTTGTTTAGTTTGCAGGTGTGCAGGGGCGGGAATGTTTAAAGCTTTATTAAATTCATTTTTAACATAAATTCTTTTGACTTTGCAATTTACTTTTACAGCTGTCAGGAATAGTGTTGGTATTCATCCAAAAAATTCTTAGTTAAGTTTCTATACATAAAAATAAATATGTTAATGCTGCAGAGCTAAAGAAGAGAGTAAATAATGCAGTTTAAATTCTGTAAAAAGATCTTGTTTCTAAATTTGTTTGTTTGTTACTGGGTTATCAATTTAGTAAATTTTTGTTTATTGGTTACAGTTAATTAAAAAATATATAAAAATGTTATGATCAAATATTATTGATTCCCTCTAGTTACTTTTATGGATTAGATAACGTTATCACCTCTCCACTTATCTCTCTTGCAAAATCTAAGCAACTGTTCTGTTCACCTGGCCTGCTAATTTGTATTCTTGATTTACTGAACTTTTTGAATGCCTTTTGAGTGCTCGAACTGTCTGACTGTGTAAGTAACCGATTATCTAAATCATGCCTTGTAATATTAACACTGAATTTTCTAAAGTTTAGCCTTGCCTTTTAATATGTCAGTGTAAATTGAATACTATATGTATTTTTTTTCATTATGTGATTTCTATTAAAAGCATAAAATATTAAAACAAATTAAAACAAAATTTTTCCGAAATTTTCATTGTTATTCTCTTATCATTCAAAGAGACCTAACCTGACCTTAGTATTTGACTCATGACATTTTTCTTTGACCTACCCCCAGTCTTAAGGACAGTGGCAGTGAAGAGGATAAGTGTAAATGTAAGTGTAAGAGACATTTACAGTTTTTAAATTTTGCATGTCTTTCAACAGTTATTGTGTTTTGATAGCTCTTTTTTTATTGGAAACTTTTAAAAGTCAAATATAAGAGCTAAATACCAATTTTTAAGAACCTCGAGAATGGCAGACCCTCCAATTTGCCTCAGTGATAAACTTATCAGTAGTTATAGCTGTTAAGCAAGAAACTTGTTGGAGCTTCATGTTGTAAACATTTATTATATCCATTTTAGAGCAATTGACCTTCAAAACTTTGCAAATCTAATCTTTGATATCTCTAAATCTGTTAATGCTAAACAGATTGTTCATGCTAAGAAATTACATTACAACTGTCAAGCAATTGTAATTTTAAATAGTGATGCCTGGTCTGTACTTAGCATCAAACCCAGCCCCAATCTACCCATAAGAAGCCTTGGAATGACGCCACAGCACAATCCAGTCAGTCTCTTTCTTTCTAACCAAAAACAAGCTGTTCGGATGGGACGTTTTGGCTGCTGCCCCACTCATACTTGTCGGGCTGTTTAAATTCCGTTTGTACAGCAGAGGTGTGTGAGAATCAACGTTAGGTAGAATAACTAGTAGAACCTACCTACTAGTTCTGCAACCTGTAGAATATATCTTCAGGTTGCGGAGATTGGTAGCTGTGCTATGTACAATAATTCCAAATAAATTGGCCTCCTTATGATCTCTGTAAAAATTAAACATATAAATTTTTATCATCCATTTTTTGAGGAAAACATTCAAGAGGCATACAATGTCTGTTTCCTGTTCTCGTCAAGTTTTTCATTGATTTTGGCAAGCCACCAACAGCTGGTAGCAAGCAGTTTGGTCTCTTTTCTCATTATTGTGGACATTAATGCATCCTTTCTTAAATAAACTGCGATGAAGCGATGAAGAGCAGTTCCTGAACTGATATAACGCTTATTATCTGTTCTCCATAAACTGGAAAGCAAACAATTACTGTTGAGAGTTCACAGATTCCATATTTTTCCCAAATAAATTATTTGACAGGTATTAGCATCTTGTCAATAGCTTCTGTAGATCCAGGGCATCTTAAACTTTTGGTGGTTGATTTTTAATTAATGCTCACATTACAATTTTAATAACCTCTTCGACTTAGATTCTGAATGAGTCTGTACAACCTAAGCTGGTTGTAACACACCTCTCTACCCCAACCCCTTTCTTTTCCAGATATAAATAAAACTTACATTCTGACTAGCTATCACACATTCTTCGACCAAGCTACTTCAGAGATAGAGGTAATAAATTAGGCGGGGAATTTTTATTGCCGGTAACCAGAAAAGTTACCACATGGTAAAACTAAAAAATTACAATATTTAGGTTAGGTTAGTTCAGATGATCAATTACCTGCCAGAAGGATTGCAAAACCTGACTCAAAGGTAACTGTACCATCAATAAAAGTTACAAAGGATAAGAAGTTAGTTCAGAAGGGATGCCAATAAAGTTGGTACATTCAGATATATTTTCAATATTCTCCTGAGTCATACTGTATAGAAATCGGTTATCAAGTGTTTATTTATTTATTACAGTCCTGTGCATAATCATTGAGATCTGTACATTGTCAGAAAGTTATATAATACAAAGTTATAATAGTAAGTTTGTGTAAGGGAATATCTTCATTTGGTTTTCAAGTCTTCTATTCTGGTCTTGGACCTTCTTTCTAGTGTAGGTATTCCATTTGAATAAAGGAGGGGTTCAAGAAGCCATGCATTGAGTCTTCTCTGCATTGTTTCATGGCTGTTGATATCCTTTACATCTTCTGGCAGAATGTTGAGGAATATTTAGCTCCAATGTATGAGTGCTTATTCTCAAACGCAGTCCATCTGTACTGAGGGAAAGTGAAGTTTTTGGCCTTTCGTGTGTTGTTGGGATGAAGGTTCTAGTTCTCTTCTGTTATTTTGCTTCTGGATGCATTGTTGTTTCATAGTGATACTGTGGTTAGTATATCTTTTGATTCCCGAAGACTTCTCTACATGATTCTGGGGGGGCAAGGCCTACAAGTATGTTTAAAGCTTTCTTTTGTAATATAAGAACTCTTTGCACATTTGACTTTGACTAGACTCCCCAGGCTAGAAGCCATACCTTACATTTGTTTCAAAAGGTGCAAAGTATAGTAATTTTTGGTTTTAGAATAAAATGATGCAAAGTGTTGTTATGTTGGCAGCCGTGTGACCAGTCCCCTGGTGCCGGTGGACCTGAGCTTGCACCGTCGCACACAGTCGCTGGACTCGATGAGCTCTGGGCACAGTTCCGGCTCCGGTACGGTGGAGCCCGCACACCCGATCACGCCCGTGCACGTCACTGCGCACAAGCCGACCTTTGGACCGGTCAAGCCACTGGACGAGCCGGAGGACGTGGACATCATCCGATACGCCAAGTGAGTCACAGAAATTTTTATTGAGCTAAGCTAGTGGTAGAAAATATCCAGTACACTCTTGTTCATCCAAACTAATGTGACAGACAGCTGCTTTGGATGTCAAAAAATTCACATGAAGCGTGAGTCAACATTTTAGTAAAAGCGGCCACCAATTATGGTTATATTCACTAATATTGAAGATTAATTCTTAGATAATAACATATTGAATCTTGTAATATACAACAGTAAATTAAAAGAGTTCAAATATTGTGAGAAATAAAGCATAAAATTCTCTACAAAAACATTAAATAAAATGTATATTCTAATACAAGTGGTTCAAAATTTTATAACGTATTGCCAGAGAGTATCAAAGAAGAAAATTTTCAAAAAATTAAAAAGAAGTTGAAGTCCTGGCTATTACAACACCCATTTTACAATGTTAATGAGTTTTTAAACTGGAAAAATTATTAATTAGAATTTAACTATTTATAATCTCTATGATTGTAAATAAAGTACGTCTCTCTCTCTCTCTCTACAAGCAACCGTACTAAAAAAATAGACTAACGGTAAGTTACTATACATAAAAAGATCTATCTCCATTCCAAGAAGTGGAGGAGCAGTCTCGAGACTGATTTGGAAAGCGTATGTTTACTTCACCTCCCCCCTCTGCGGGAACGAAGGCATTTGTTATTGGCTATGCAAATACTTAGCCAACACTGCCTCTTCAGTCACATTGATCAACGCAGATTATAAAGAAGTTACTGGCGATACAAAATATGACATATTGGTGTACTGCGGCCATCATTGATAACATATTGAAGGCGCTAAAATAAAAAAATCAATTATTTGAAGTTGAAGAAATCCAGAGTATCAAAACTTTTAATGAAACGGATTTTGAATTTTGCTGAGTCGGATGAACACGAGTGTACTAAAGTTTTATATCAGGTGGCTCTAAAAATGGTAACCGATGAGAGATAGTTAAACTGTTAAAGTTGTTTTCTGATGTTGTATGAATAACCAGTTTTGTTTTAATCCGGTTACATTAAAAATAATGTATGAAAAGATAAAAGAAATAAATATTATTCTTATTCTTAAAATAATAAAAAAACTATATTTAATACTTTGAAAAGAAAAATTGCGCTATAGTGAATAAAACATGATTTTTGTGTGGAAAGTGATTTCTGCAGTTAAATTAAGGCAGATCTTGAAAGTTCCAGAACTGCCTTAGTGTTCAGAATGCCTGTAAAGAACTACAGAGTATTTGGTCATTATAGAATAACATATAATGAGTTTGACTTTAAAATTAAGTTTTGTACAACAGTTTTGCAAGAATGTTGTTTATTCACCAATGAATCTTGTTATGATGTTTAATTTTGCTAAATAATGATAACTTTTGGTTGACAATAAGACATTTATTCAGTTACCATTTTGCTCCCCTCCTTTTTACACTATTACATTTTTGGCTAATAAAAAACTAAATGAATTATAAACTTGGTTTGAAAGGTTTTAATCTTGAATAGTAAAAACATAACCAAAAAAGAGGTTTGCTCCCCCCTGTTGGGAACTCTTAGTTCTAATACCACTTGTAGTGTTTGGAACTAAGTTGTAATAAAATTACATAACGTATGCATATTATATTGGTGTCATAAATTTTTTTATCACTGTAACTAAAGCTCAACTCATATACAATTTCAAAATTTCAACTAGGTACCTCAAATGTAATTATTAAATATAAATAAATAAACAATTTTATATGCTGTTTCACTCCAAACCTTTAGGTGACTTGGGTCTAAATATTATCTCCTGTGATAGTTTAATGTTTTCTAAGACTTATACGCTAATTTTTCATGCTATGTCAGCATGCTTTGTGCTGTAAGTATTACCATTGTTTCATCGTGTTTGGTGTTATGTGTTGTTCATTTTTCAATGTCATCTGTGGAGTAAAATTAATCATTAGCAAATTTTTAGGAAACTGAAAACTTGCTTTAGTTTTGTTAAAATGAATCTGCTACTCATTGTGTGATGTGAAAAAATCAACTCACAAAACATTAATGCTTCTTACTGCCGTTAGCAATAGCACTTTTGATGTAGTAAGTATTTCACTCACATATAATTTTTGTCACTTAAGTAAGATTATATTTAGCTGCTTTGGTTGGACTCATAACATGTAGAAGCATTTATCTGCCTTTTTTATAACTTGATTATGGCTCAGTAGAACAGATCTACCTGCTAAATAAATAATTTTCATGATCATTCCTGTGAGAGAGGGAAAAATACAAAAGTGGATTGCAAAGGGTAATGAGTTTTTAATAAGGGTTGGAAAAATACTATAGGTATACCATGTTTCATATACATTTTCTGACCTTTTGTAATCTGTTTAGCTTTTGTGTTTTAATAATAACACTGGGATTTTGAGGAATCCCACCAGAGTTAAAAGGTTTTCAATAAGGTACAGATAAGTGCAAAATATGTGTAGGGCAAAAGCAGTCTCAATTCCAATTCAATTATGGCCAGGCCATCAATAAAATAATAAAATTTATTCAAAAGAATAACACTTCCCCAATTTCTGGGGTTGCCTCCATAGACAAAGAAAACAAATCAAATTACAAAAATTTTACATCATATGGACTAATTTTGTGGGCTTTTTATGCCAAATAAATGGTTTCTTAAAATATAAACTGAATATTTTAAAGTTGTTATCACAATTTCTTGTACGGTGGATTTTGATATTTTAAATTTGTTGAATACATCTGCGGAGAATTTTGGAATGGTTCCTCTTGCGCCAATTAATAATCCAAAAATTTCAATACTATTCAATTTATATTTTTCTTTATAATAATTGATGGTTGGTTGATATATTTTCTGTTTTTCTTCATTAACTTCATTTGGTTGATTTTCATTATTCTCAAATCGTATGGTAGGATCAAAGATGTACCCCTTATTACCTTTGATGGCTATTACATCAATCCTCCTATGGCTTCCTCCATCAGCAATGCCATGGACTTCTTCATAGGTATTAAAACCACTTTCTTTTAATGCATTGGCAATGATGGACCGGACTCGATGGTGACGTGTGTTGCGCAGGGTTTCGCTGTACTGACAGAAACCCAAGACGTGGCCAAGTGTTTCAATCTCACCGTGGCAATGCCGACAGTGGTTGTTGTCTTGGGATCTGCCAGGTATCGCGCGCACTGCTGCAACATTGCCAATCATTTTAATGCTGTCACGCCATTCACTGGAGGATAGTCCATTGTGGTTCCAAATCCATTTATTGTATGGAGGGCATTCTTTGAATAGGGGTACACCTTTGCCTTTTTGGGGATATTTTGCCCATTCTTCAAACATTTCTTCCCTTAAACTTGTCCTTATTTTATTGCTATCAAGGGTATTTTTCCTCGTATTAATAAACTGTTCTTTCATTTGAAGGCCAAGTCGGGTCAAACAGTAGGTAATTTCATCTTCAAAGTTTCTTGTTGCATCTATATATTTGTTGCACTGGATCTTTAAAGTTGTGATGCAGTTAAGTTGTTGGAGTACTGCTTCCCATTTAGCTCTAAAGAGGCCTAAACCTTTGTATTTTTTTGGGGAATATATCATACAATTTGGTGTATCAAAAGGAAGATTTAATATTTCTTTTAATGAAGATTTTATTATTTTGTCTAGATCATTTAAAAACCCGTCTGGAATAATTTTTATTGGCGTGATCTGAAATGAATAAATAGTTGAAGGACAAATTGATGAATTTAAAATGCAAAATTTTTGATCAGACTGTAACAGAGGAGATGATATTAACATTTCTAATTTGTTTTGGACTTTACTCAAAAATTCTACTTTATTTAGAACTATGTCGTCTGCAAAGTTAGCTCCAAGGTAACGAATGGATTGGTTTGGTTCAATTGATTTTATATTATAGTCATCGAATGAGAGATTTTGATAACTAAGATTGCCTTTATGAATATTTAATATGGATGATTTATCAAGGTTCACTGACAAACCTATTTCATTAAATAACTGTATGGCCATTTGAGTAAGGTGTGCAGCAGAGAGTTTATCCTTCGCTATTATCACAGTATCATCCGCAAATCCCATTATTGTAATTGGTTTCAAATCTGCATCCAGTTTGTATCCGTACTGTGTGGCGACACTGTTTTCGGACATTTCATACATGATATGATCAGTTGCCATATTATATAATGTTGGTGAGAGGGGTGAACCTTGCATTAATCCTTTATTAATTTGAATATTCTTAGTTTTAGAGGTTTTTACTTCAATTTGTGTTGAATTACTTTCTTGTAGTTTATAAACTATTTCACACAATTTTGTTGGTGCACAAGTAGCTTCAAGAGTTTTCTTTAAATGTTTATGGCCCACATTATCAAATGCTTTCTTAATGTCGAGAAACACTACTGAAACGTCTCTCTTGTGAGACTTTGCATTATGTAATATTGATCTTAAAAGTGAGGTATTTATTTGAGTGCCTGGAGAACTTGTAAACCCATTTTGAAATTCATTAAAAGTTATAAATGATTTTAGTTTCATATCATACACTCGTTCAATCACCCGTCGTATGACGGAACAAATTGTAATTGGGCGCCAGTTATTTATGTTCTTTGGATCTCCAGATTTGAAGATTAATACCGTCCTAGACTTTTTAAAACAGGTCGGAACTTCTCCTGATTTCAACATTCTTGTGGCAATTAAACTTATACATTCAGATGAAAGTGGATGTTTAATCGCTCGTACCAACACACGATCAGGACCCGGAGCTGTATCTACTCGTATTTTTCTCGTTGCCCTTATAACATCTTCTTTTGTTACTTCCAAGGGATATATTTCATCCATAATAATTTTTTCAGCATTTGTTATTTTTGAAATATACTCCTGCCTTGTGTTGCAATTTTCTAAGGAGTAGAAGTCAGAGTAGTATTTTGTTACGGTTTCAAGATCAATAGTGCAAGTTTTTGAGTTTGGTTCTGTGACCATTCTAATGGCTTTCCGTCTTTGATTATGATAATAGAATTGGGCTAGGTCGTACCTGTATTTTTGTTGCCTTCTTTCTCGGTCTCTTTTATTTTTTCTCTCTGGGTTTGTAGATTTGGTATGGTTGTTTATATTTTTTATGAAATTTTTGTTTTTCCTGGCCATATAATACTTACGGGCAGGGTGCTTAGGACCAGGTAACATGTCAATACAATTTGCCAAAAACATTGAAAATTCATGTACGTCTTGAAAAAATGTCTCTGAATTGGATTGGTTTTTAAATCTATTTACCCAAGAAACTAAATTTTCTTCATAATCAGCCATTCCACATTTACCCTTTTCTTTGTGAGTAACTTCGTTATCCTTTGCTTGTTCATTTTGGTCGGCTTGTCGATATTTATCACATTTTTGTCTTTCAACGATCAATTGTCTATGAATTTCTGGGTGACTTTTAGTTGTGTGAATTCTGACACCTTTCTTGCTCTTAAACTCCATACCACAATGTGTGCATTTATGTCTACTTATCTCCAGTTGCTCGGTTCCTAAACTGTCTAGTATTATGTGATCGTCCGTGTTATGCTTATTGCTGGATTGAGTAAGATTATTTGAGCTGTTTAAGTTCTGGTTTCTGGCGATATTAGGGTCGATAGTTTTGTCATCTACAAAATTTGTAAATGAAATATTAAAGTTTTCAGAACAAGTAGATCTAGATGAGGAAGGTAGAATTTCGTCATCACTGCTATCATTTAGCGTTTTATAAAAGGGTCGCATGTATCTTTGATCTCGTCCACTTGGTACCACCATAGTAAAAATACCTTTGTTAGAAGGGCCAGGTGCATGGTGATCAGAAGCCAAAAAATTTAGTTGGTATTTAATTTCTTCTAAACTTTCAGATTTATTTTGAATCTGACTTGTAGGAATTGTATCCTCTTTATTCTTCTTATTGATACAAGTTTTTGACAATTTATTCTCTTGATGAACATTGAAGTCTATGTCTAGTTCATTCTTATGCGATGCTTTTATGTGGGAATTTAATCTGGTTATGAATTTATGGCAGTAAGGACACTTTGCCTTGGTATTGTTGTCATCGGTTGATTTGGGACCAGGATTTGTTTCAATGTCGCCACTCAATAATATTAAAAGAATGATAAATAGACTGACTGCCTTAAGCTGAGAAAACTCTAATCTACATTTATACCTAAAGAGTCGTCTCTTTTCCTTGAATTTGATAGAAGAGAGGAATTTGGTTGTCTTTGATCTAACATTTGATAATGTAAAGAGCGAATACTTGAAATCAGTACTAGTTGGATATTTAATATTGGTTTTCGTAATCTCAGGATCTAATGAAATAAAAAGAACCTCCCTTATCAAAACAATGGTTTGAATAGTGGATAAATAAATAAATAGTTTCATAGCTTCACTTCAGGGTAGTAAACTTTTAGGTTATAAACACTTTCACCTTAAATTCAGAATATAGTTGTGGAGATTTAATATATTTTACTTACATATTTCAATTTGGAAATTATTCTAAAACTTAAAGCAAATCACTGACACGGTTAATACGCTAATATAAATTATAAAAACTAAAAATTATTGGTGAATAAAATTTTTTGATTAAATGTTTTTGAAGTATCAGCTGGTTATATTTTATTTTATTTATTATATTTTATTGTTCCTTCTTATGTTGTTTAAAACTGTTCATCCTATTTTGATCTCATTGATCTCCTATTTTGATTGATGAGAACTTAAACTGGACAATTTCTCTTGTGTATTACAAACGGTTAAAACTAAAATTGGGGAATGAAAATCCATTAATAATTTGAACACTATCTGTTCACATTGAAGTTATACCAGTCAGTGCCGTCCTTAGGGTGGAGCGAGTGGAGCGGCCGCTCCAGGCCCCGCGCTGAGGAGGGCCTCGCGCCGCTAGGCCTTGCCCGCTAAAAAGTTAGTTGCATAAACGTTTATGTTGAATAAAAATGATATAATAATGAAAAGGTACGTAAGTATCTGTTTAATTACCCGCGCAATATGTTCAATAATTGTGATTTAAAAACCTACAAACACGATTCATAGTAGCGACCAATAGGATGCAAACGCAAAACTTCGTTTGATAACGGTGGCCGGCGGGCGGGGTGACGGGACCAAGCCAGCGAGCACATGGACCAAGCCTCGCGGCCGCCGAGCCATGCTTGCAGATGCCACAACCATGCATGACCGACTTTGCCTATTTCTAGCCGTTTTTCAACTGTTTGTCTGTATGTGATTTTTTAATTGATCCATTATATCTTTGAAATTATTTAAGGTACGGAATTAAAAACTTGGCGAAACTGTTAAGTGGGTTAAGGCACAAATGCAAATAAACTTGGACATTTCTAATATTTATGGTTGCAAAATGGCGACCATTTAAAAGTTTTAAAGCTAAATGTCTTAAAAACTGCAAACAAAAAAGTTGAAACTATGTTTGGTTTGTAATGATCAAACGAGAAACAACGGATTCATCTAAGTTTTTACATTTTTTAAATCATAAAGATTTACATAGGCTTAAGTTTACGAGCAAAACCCGTGTTTTCTCAAAATAATTTAAAATTTTAATTTCTCCACTATCCATTGTTTTATCTTAACAATATTAGTAATTTTACTCCGGTAATTAAATCATGAAATTTTTTGTAAGTTTGCAAAAGTTTGTAAAATTTACAGCTTTTAAAAATATTTAGCTTTGAACATTTACCGCCATCTTGAAACAGTAAATGTTAGAAATGTAAAAATTCACTTGCATTTGCGACTTAATGCAGGCGGGTGTCTGTGAACTCTCTACGTTCCTTTTCAACTATTATTCCTGGACCAAAGACAAGCCAAAATCAAAATATCATATTTAAAAATTCCAAAACACCATAGTTACTTGTACAGCCGCCATTTTGTAATTTTTTAAGTATAATTTTTAATTTAAGAACGGCTTGACGTAATAAGTTGAAATTCTGCACACAGTTTTTTGAAGTAAAGACCTAAGTAGAAAAAAATAATCAACTTTTTATAATTAATGTTAACAAAATGGTGGCCAATTAAAATCTTTAATCTTAGATTACATAAAACTACCTACATAAGGTAGCAAAGTTTATGTTCTTATGTTTTTTTTTTTTTTGTAAAATTTAATTTAAAATCCAACGATGTCATGAAATTGGTTCATAAATAAGCGAGATAGAGCGATATAACTGAGGCTAGTCACGATCGGACCTCTTCCCCGGGAGCAGTTTTGGTATGAAATCCATTGTTGAGCTGGCGCCGCAACCGCGCTTTTTGCGTGGCAACCCGCTCATATGCGTGACTATTTGTATTAGAATCACTAAATTTTAAATATGATATTTTGGCTTGTCTTTGGTCCAGGAATAATACCTGAAAAAGAGGGTAGAGAGGGTAGAGGGCTAGAGGGTAGAGTTCAGGAAGACCCTGTAATTAATAGTTGTGCCAAGTTTCATTTCTGTAACTCAAATAGTTTCAAAGATATAGAAGTCTAATGGATTGATTACATATATAGACAGTCGGAAAACGTCTAGACATAACTTGGACACATGCTGTCGTATGTTCCATACCCCAAAACCCCCCAGCAATCATCGTTAAATAAGGCCTCGCAAAAATATTTTGCTCCAGGCCTCGCATTTCCTAAGGACGGCTCTGATACCAGTCCTATTAATATTTTTCAAAATATGAGGCTAACTACTAGAGGCAAACTATAAGTCAATATTTTCTCTGATCTTGTTTTGATCCAGGTTTAAGAGCATAAATAATCTTGAATATCAGAGGAACTTTTAATAATTTTATGATAGAAAATCATCCACAGATTCCTGCCGAATCTGTGCAATGATTCAGTAGAAATTTTTATTACTCAGGGAGTCCCTGAAGCCTCAGACCACAAAGCAAAGAGATGACAAAGCCGATTCTCATCAACTTGGGTAAGAACCACATAAACTACCGGAATGTGCCAACTAACAGCATACTAACTCGCCCCCTCATCGCTTTTTACAAATTTGACTATTTAGGGACAATTTTCAGAAACCGGATGTGTCAGGTACATGACGAACTAAACATTTTTACATGTTAAAGGTATGGTAATTCGTTTGATCGTTTGAGCAAATTTCCCTATGGGGAATACGCTATTACGGTAGTAGCCATGGTAAGACCTTTGAAGGGGACCTCCGATTTTGATGAAATTTGGTATGAAGGTGTAACAACAGGTCTATTTTCATAAGTTCGCGAACCAACATGATCCGGTTGTGGGAACGGGGTTTTATGGGGTTTCAAAGAGGTCAAAATTGGTTTTGGCATTTTTGGACCTCAAATTTAAAAATTCAACAATTTGAACTAAAACCCTTTAAAAGAGTTTAAAAAACAAACAATTCCCTATTTTGAATTTTTAACTTAGTTTACCAGATTATGGAGAAAAGCTAAACAGGTTTCCCATGTTAATCTTCTACCAAATCTATATAACCTTGTATCTCGCTTATTTATTGAAATTACTTGGTATGATTTGGTATGTTCCTTCACTAGGTAGGGTTTAACTGATATTTGCATACAACAACCATATGGCGGCAAACCTACATACTCACCCCCATGGGATTTATGGGGAAAATTTAAAAAGTGCCGAATATTGATAAAATTTTATATTTACATTACCTAATCATTATATTTCCTAACAACTAACATTTTCCAACAATATCCTATGGCAGCAAACCTACATACCGTACTCATTCTTATGGTATTTATACAAAATCTCAAATTTTTATGGAAATTCGCTGAGTATGCAGGTCGGCTGCAACGGGTATTTATTATGTTTTGGAATAATAGTTTATTAATGAGTCAAATAGTTAGTTTATTTATGTGCGGTATTGCATTATCTTTGAGCTAAAATATTTTGATTCCTTTATAAGTTTCATTTTTTTCAATCATAAGATTAAGATTGAGGTTTTTAGCTGAAAGAGTAAATATTTTCTTATTAATGTTTAAATCTGGTTTGTGTGTGTGTGTTTGTTAATACTAACATATCTGTGGGAAACATACCTAACAAGAATAACAGTGGTAAAGCATGACTTTTCCCTAGGTAATCTCACCATCAAATAACTTCATCTGTACCTTTATCTTTGAAATTTATGATAGTGATGGATTTATTATTTTGAATACTGAATGTGCATTAGCCATTGCTTTTAGTCTCACATTATAATAAGTATGTGATAAATGCAGTGATGAATATTAGTTATAATCAATGTGCCGAGACTAACCCTGCCGGTAACCCTGTATGTTTGTCTAAATGTTCTCATGGTGTTTGTTCTCTATAATATTTATTGGCTAACATGCTTTTTCATGTCAGCTTTGGCATTCTTAAATTACCACCAATCTAATCTGTTTGGCATAACTTTATATTAAGTTTGAATTAACTAGCTTTTCCAAAAACAGTGTAAGTCATAAAAAAATTAACCAAGCTATGTTAATAAAACATTTATTATCGTTGATTCTTTAAATAAACTCCATATCTATTTTCACATCTGTTACAGTATTATAAGTTACAAGTGCTGACCATTTACTAAAATTAATTTTCATTTTTCACAAGGTATGAAAAGGAAACGCCAATAGAGCGGGAAATTCGTCTTGCTCGAGAAAGAGAAGAAGAACTAAGGAGGGAAAAACGCATCTCCGTTGTTCCTCTAGCTGACACTATACCTTTGAAATCCGTAAGTTAAGCAGTTATCTTTTTATTTCTTAGTGATACACTGTAATATCAGAAAATTAGATGCCAAAGCTTTACCTCCTCATCAAAAAAATAATGTTAGGTTTTCGTTTAGAACTAGAACTGCTCATAAACTTATGTAAAATATATGTGAACCAAAGATCAATATGATCAGCATTAGGCTGTTGTTTACCTCAGGCTCAATTTTATTTAATTATATTTTGTCAAACCACTTAACTTAAATTTACGCTTCTAAGAGCTAATTACCTCCCCACATAGCACAGAATTTTTATTTGATTTAAAATCAAACTTTAGTTTATATTGAAATGCAAACTCAACAGCTCTAAATCTTTCATGTGCTAGACATAGAGATTAAAAAATTGTAAAATAGTTCACTGGTATAGTTTAAAATATTTTAAGGTCCTTTTCAATTTGTACAGTAATTGTCAAGAGAAAAGAAGGAGATTACTTTTTAGTCCTTCGTTCTCATAAAATTCAATCACATTTCATGCTAGGGTTGGTTATTAAAACAAATTTGTTTAGAAAAAACTTTAACTCTGACTTTTATCCAACTTTTATCTAAGAAAGCAAAATTATGTTTATAATTTTAACAATCATAACGAATCTGGAGTTTGTAGAGCATTTATGTTTAAATTGTCTCGTTTTTACAATGAAAAAAATCATAACCCAAACTTATGTTTGTGTGACTTCACAATAAAGGTACGGCTACACATAGCAGGAAAGGATACGGAATGGAAACGGACAGACACAGACTAAATTCTGATGGGGTGGCTACTCATATCGGGATACGGACAGGACATTTCTGAGGCGGGAGGTTGTGCGCACACCCGTCACACGTCGGGAGGTTGCTCGCGCAGCCGTCCGACACTGCTCATCCCGCCTTCCACCACACAACACTCACTCACTACACAGAGCTACCGTCAGAATTTTCTGATGGTGTCGGAAGGGGTGGCTACAGATACCAGGACGGGATTCGGACGAAGATACGACATTTAGCGAATGAATACTAATCTGGCGATCCATCCGACACGGTGAATGTCCTGTCCGTGTCCCGTTCTGTCATGTGTAGCCGCTCCGATTGGATAACACAGGGAGCATTCATTCGAAAATGCCCTGTCCGTTTCCTTTCCGTGTCCTTTCCTGCGTAGCCGCACCTTTAGTTCTACTAAAGGTATACATGACTTGCCTTGTTCAGGAGGCTGAAAAGAAGAAGGAAGGAGTAGTGAATGTAACAAATAAGCGAGTTACACCTGCCACTCAGCGAGTTCAGCAGGAGATTGAACTCGCTACTGAGAGAGAAAAGGAACTTAAGAGATGGAACTCAGATGACCTTCAAAAGGTATTTTGTATTTTGGCTTTTAAAACACTTAATCACCTACTACCAATTGATAGAAAATGACTTCAATTGTGTATATTGCTGGTAAACTAACACGCTTAGTCAAACTACTATGAAAAAATTTGAAGAAAAATCTATCATCACTTATAATTAATTACAGTAGAACGTAGAACATTAATTAGGGATTAATTAATACCGGACCCCGTCTGGATTATCGAAATTGCCTTAAAAATTGCTAGTATTTACTATATAAAAAAATTAATATACAGTAATTGGCAGAAGGTATACATTTTTTTTTATGCAAATCTGCATTATTGATAACCAGTGACCTGAAACTTTTATTGAATTTCTAAAAAAATATTCTTAGTAAAAGTTTCAAAAGAACTGAGTATTGATTGATTTTCTTTTAGACACCACACAATACTAGTTGTAATGTGATTAATGGAGCACGATTTACTCCACTTGAAGGTGGATCTGTGTGGATGTTGCAACAAGGATGGAAATTTCCTGTTTTTGGCATTGTCAAATTACTGAGGAAAAGTGTGGAGCCAATTGTTCTGAGAAGTTTTTTTCTAATATCCTCTTGAATGCTATGTTATGGGATTTAACATTAAAATATAATTGAGAAATATTGTAACAGAATGTTTTAGATGATTGATGATTGATTGATACTTCATGATGCATGAGTATACTTCGTGACTCTGAGTCATGATTTACAAAAAGAATTTTTAAAAGGTTTTAAAATGTTACAGATATGAACTTGGTTAATAGTTACTGATGAAACTGTCTGTAAATTAAGTTACCTCAGCCTATAATCTCAGAACTTCATAATCACTATTTTCTTCATCCATGATAAGATTAAAACTCCATATAAGATTTAATCTAAATGAAAATGTCATACCTGTTCAAAGCAAAAATAGACTTAAAATATTTCAAGTGCATTGTTTTAAAGCCACATCTATATTATTATAAAGTTGATAAGGAATTACAAAATTTTTATTTAATTTTCTGGAATAAAATTTCTGTCAACTTTTAAAGTTCTTCATAAGTATACTTTACTGTAACACATTGAATGCAGCAAAAATGACAGTGGGGTAATCCTAGGGCCTGATTTTTTCATAGAATCATATCTTATGTATCCAGAAGTTAGAACTAAGGTCGCAAACTGACGTTCAAGCATAAAAAAAAAAATAAAAATTGCTTCCAAAGTTTTTGGTCACTGGTGACTAGTCCAGTCTAGTCCAGTCCGTGCAGTGAATCTCGTAGCATCATCAAAACAATACTGTTCTTTGGTCATAGAATTCCTGATTTTCACACTAAAAATGTTAAATAGCATTATAACTAATGTTTAAAATTATATACAGCACCTTCTTCCCTCCCAACCAGTGTTTATATAACTCACAGTGGATCGTGGAACTGATGAAAGTGATTCTCTATGTAACTAAAATAATAATTCTAGTATAACTAAAATTATTCCTACAAATGAAAATAATGAAATATAAACTATGTAACTGTGCCATAGAACACGCGACAATACTCAAGAAATGTATGAAAAATGTGGAAAGTAATTGGTAGTTTTGTGGTCTCAAGGAACCACGGGAACGGCGGGCGATGCACACACATTATCTCAGGTTACCCCAGCAACATACGCGGCAATAACTCCGATCCACTAAGCAATATCATGTCACACTGACTCATTCATTTCTCTGGGTCCTGGCCGGTGGCTGGTTCTCAGTGATTCCATACATAAAAACAATAAAACGTTAACAATAATCAAATATAAACTCATATGCAAATTAAGGCCAATAATTCAGTCCCCCTAGTATAAAATTGTCCTCCCAAATATGGAAATTGTTAAAAATATTAAAATAAATGTTATAACACGTTTTAACATTAATCTGGTTTTAATCTGAGTTTAAAAAAAGTTTATAAACTTTTTGATATTGTTAAATGACACTGATATTAAAATAGTTTTTTTACAAGTTTGAAATGATTTTGAAAAGTGTTAAAAATAATGTTACATGTAGTACCCTTTTTTAAGAAGTCTTGTTTGAACAGTATGAGAGAAACTTATCAATGAAAATAAGAGAACAATTAAAACAAAGTCTATAATAATAATTAAATTTTCAGGATATGAGTATCAAAGTGGTGTCGAAGCCGTCTTCCAAGAAGGCCACCACCACTCCCCTCCCACCCCTCCAATCGTTCAGATGGAGATAAAGAAGTTGCAGATTCTCAATCTCCAAAGACACCCAACTTTGTCAAAAATGGAGGAGCTTCCCCTAAAATCTACATACCAAATCCTCAGCAGAAAGGTCTGATGAAGCGGTTTTTTGGCTTCGCGGGGCAAGATGGGCTCATCCCCTCGACTGAACACCCTGACCTCGCCCAAGAGTCCGGCAGCATCCACGATGCCTTCCCTCTCTCCTTCCAGCCTGCTGGCAGAACCTTTCTTCACTTTCACTTCTCAAGTCCAGGTAAATAACTTACTCTTTTGCCTTAAAAACTTATTTGTAAATTGGCTATATCTAGAGATGTTTACACGTGACTGGAGAAGTCAAATGCAGTGATCGTGCTGCATGCAAGTGATACGTTCTGCTTGGTAGAGAACAATCAAATTCAAGCAACACAACATGTGGGGTGCCAAATCTCTACAGTGGGATGATACTGTAAACTTTGGCTTTTAGTGCAGTCATCCCCTCTCTCGCTAATAAGTCATTATGGCAAATGGCGTAAACATGGGGAACATGTTGAAAAAACCTAAATACCAGATCAATGCAAAACCAGTAATGTATTAATATAAACTGTGATTTCTGAGTGAACCAATTGCCTATGATAAATAGATTATTAATGGATTACTCATTACTTTCAAAAAATATTTATCCTCAATTTCCTCTTGTGAGAAGGGGACATGTTTCCCTGATAATAATGCACTTTTCAACTTGTTTCAATATTTTATGAACAGTACACTCTTGTTCATCCAACTCAGTGACATCGGAACTCTGCTTCATCGCAAGTGATGATAGAGATATTATCAAAATTTTTTCTTACAAAAATAATTTTTATGTTTTAATGCCTTCATTCTACAATTCATTATACCTGCAATACAGTAATGTATCACATTTTGCATCTCTCGTCAACGGCAGCTTTTCATAATATACATTCCTCTATGTGATTTACGAGGACGTGTTCGCACGGAAATAAGAAGAGGGAGGAGGTAAATATCCTTCACTTCCTAAACCATCTGTCTGTCTATCTCGGGAGTTCACGTGTGTTACTTGGAATGTGAATTGACTGTTTTTATAAATGAGTGAAAAGCGGAAAAAGGTTTGTGTCTTTGTCAAGGATACACCTAAAGATATTAAAATAACGGATGCCGCGGAGATAGCAAAAAATATTTCTATGAAATATGGAGTGGGGACAGTGTGGGGATCATTATTTCCTGCGTTGTTTTTTAGTCCATAAGTTTATTGTTATTATGTAACGTAGTTTCAGTTTCTTATTTTTAGATAATCTATTGTGTGATAACACCAACAATAGCGAATACAACCATAAATTGGTCGTAGAAACGGCGAAAACTTTGACTCACTATAGACTCTGGTTCATCGGAATTTTTCGATATCCGAATTGGCCGTCCGCCACATTAATTCCAATGAACGGAAGTGCACTGTTCTAGTTCCACTTCCACATCAGGCAGTAGCCGTAGCTCAGTGGTAGAGCTTTGCATTCTCACTAAGCAGACCAGGGTCTAATTCCTTGCTCAGAACAAAAAGATAGTTTATGGTTCAGAATTCCGTGATTCAGAATTCACCTTGTGTAGTTGGTTCACCTCAATAGAAAACAAATGCTGTAGCCCTCTGGGGTGATGAAAACAGTCAGTTAACTGCTGGATTCCCTCCAGTAAAACCACGGAATATTAATGTTTATTATAACTTCTACCTTATCAATTGATTGAATTTTTAAAGCCATGCAAAATTGAATACAATTACATTGGGTTCAATTTACAATCTATTACTTACATTTAAATTTTGATTATGGGAGAAAGCTGGAGTTATCAAAAGGTGTAATAAATTAACCTTGTTTTAGACTAAGGAGAGAGAAGAGTCATTGAACCTGGGAGCCAGACCTGGCTACAAGTCCGCAGAGGATAAAATCCAAATGGAACTACAGGAGATGAAGAGACGCGAGGAGGAACTCAGGTTGGTCAAACAATTGAAAATTAAGAATGGAAAGTTCTTCATTATTACTTTTTATTCATTATGTTGGTCTGTCTTTGTAAACTGAAAAATTATTATTTAAAACTCACCAAACTCCAGGTACAGTTGCATCAATAATAACTCATACATAGCAGCTGTGAACTCCTGTGAAAATTGGCCATACAAGTACTAACTTACTAAGGCTGTGTAGAAGGGACATTTTGAAATAAAAAAGGAATAACAGTTTTGGGCCTTTTCTCTATACCTATAACCCTCCCGGTATTTTTTTTGTGAAAAAAGTGTTTTGTTTCACCCCCCAATCCCTAACTCAAAAATTTCAAATACGAACAATTTCAAACAAATAGTTTCGGAGATGTAGGCAATTAAAATTTGCCCCATGTTATTATTAACACGTTCGCTACCAGCCGCCGCATATATGCGGCGGTCAGTTCAATCCCACAGCCCACCAAAATAATCATGAACTTCCCTGTAGACCGGCCCAAGTGGTTGTGACTTATACCACAGACCACGAATAGAAACCGTCCAAAATTAGTTTTCACACTTCAAAATATCTTAATTTCATGAAATAAAAAAAATATATACAATTTTCTCTTCATTTTTGGTAATTTTTTGAGCGCCGCACATATGCGGCGCATGGTCAGAGACTAAGTGACGCATGTTAGCGTCGGCACTAATATAACCTTATTTTTAGTCATAACCTTTGAAAAGCGAAAAATAAAATACGGGTTATACATAAAAACATTGTATTGAAATATTTAGTTTACAAAAAGAGTTGTTTACAATTCATTTACGTAGTATAATTATGATGTTTTACAAGTTTACAAAATGCGAATATTTATACATTTTTCTTACACAATAAACTTTTTTCAATGTGTCATATAAGAGATTTGATGAATATTTGTGTAAAGATATATCAAATACGTTAAAAAATGTTACGTTCAAAAATACATGAAATAAAAATGTACGTAAAACATTTTAGTGACGTCAGTGATTGTTTTAGCCACAGACCAAGCGCTGCACATATGCGGCGGACTATCCCGTAGACCGCGCCTAAACTGTCTGACCATTAAAATAGACCGCACTGAAAAAATTTTGTATTTAGTATCATGGAACCATCGCCGCAGATATGCGGCGGCAGTCTGTTTTAATGAGCCCAGCCGCCGCAGATATGCGGCGGTGGGCTCTCAGTAGAACTCGCCCGCTGCAAAATTGCGGCGGCGGGCTGTGGTTACGATTTTTTTTAACATTGCGGTAGCGAACGTGTTAAGGGGAGGCGGAATCCCTATCTCCGTAATGCTAATATAATGTACCTTTTCTCAAAAACTATTAGGCCTATCATTTTGAATTTTTTGTCAGTTGTTTGTATACCTTTGATACAAATGCTGAGTTTTTTTTTATGCACTTCCACCGAAAAATAGCTGAGATACAATTTTTATTCTGAAATACCATAAAAAATTTAAATTTTTCTTGGTTTTAATTTTATTCTGGCCGAGTTGGTTAAGATTAGGTTACAAAAAAAACTCAGTGTATGCAACACCACCACATACAAGTTGTGTGAAAATTTCAAGTCTCTACCTATAGTAGTTTCCGAGAAAAGGTACATTTTTACATGAAAAACAAATTCGGGAAATGGCGTGGCGGAGCCCTAGGGGCCGAGGGGAGTTATAATGTGATTCTGCTCATCTACAGCAGATATATTATATATATATACATACATATATATATTATTATATATAATATATACATAATATATTACACATATAAATATATATATATATATATATTATATAATTATTATATATATATAATATATATATACACAAAATTGACAGATTTACCGTTATACATAGGCCTATGTTTGTTGTAATTTTTAAATATGTAAAATTCTTATGATATCATCATGTTATATATCATTGTTTTCAGGAAAAAAAACGCTTTTCAAATAAAAAAAATAAAAAAAAATTAATAAAATTTGAGTTTTTACCTTTCCGCCTCCCCTTAAGGGACTAAAAATGAACTCCAATTACCTGTAGGTTACTAATCGTTAAGTTTAGAGAAAAATATCAAATATTAAAAAAAGTCCTGAAATTGCATATGCAATCAAAAAATGTCATAAAAATTGGGTGTTTGTATTTGAAATTTTTGAGTTAGGGGTGACCTGGGGATGAGGAAATGAAATTTTCATGTTAAATTTTCCTCCATCAACGTTGATAGACGTTTCCAGTAAGCTAAAAAGTTATATTTACTTTAGTTTTTGAATAAATTCAGGTGCAAATTAAAAAAAAGAACCCTGCATAATCACCGTTTATTCAAATTAATGCATTTAACATGGTACAAGCTTTACATTACGATCTTGGTAGAAATCTCCATCATGCTGGTTCAGCAACTGATTTTAAATAAAAAATATCCTACGAAGAGTTCAGTGTCAGTTTCAAATTGTTGTGTAGGGAGTCACGACTGCATGGGAGATGAATAAAAACTTCAGCAGCTATGAGCTCTTGGTTATGATTAACCTCGTGTTAGTTTTTTTATTGTTTGTCACACTTTTACAAAGACTTTTTTGTACTCAACAGTATATTTTTGTTTTAGAGTAGGTAACTATTTACATGAACTTGACTTCAGTCAAGCGAAACCAAATGTCAGTATAGAAGAGAAGCTAGAAACATTTTGACGACTAGAAAGACAAATCGATGAATTGCATCAGTAATGAACTCAGTGTTGGAAAAACAATAATGAAAGTTACTGTAATTGAAAAGAAAAACAATAATACATTTATTTATACAGGGTTATGTGTTGACAGAATAGCCTGTTTTTCCAAAAATTTAAGGATATTCTACCTGGGCCTGATAGAAAGGAGATCAGAGTTGGTCTCAACACTATGCGAGTAGGTTTTTGTTTGTGTACTGTACTGATATAAGTGGAGCTGATGCATAATCGATAAATAAGAGCTGACAAATAACAGCTGATAATATCTGTGTGCTTACTAGCTCGTGGCCTGTGCTGTGCGCCGGTCTTGGGGGGCAGCGCAAATAGCCGTTCTGGGTGGCGGGATCGAAGAGAGTAATCAGTTCAGATGAACTGCAAATGTGGGTTGCTATATAATCAATGGTTTTGGCACTCGAGTATACATTAAACTGCTTCTTTTCCAGACAACAGAGGAGGGGTAACCTGTACGCAGCGCGGGTCACAGCCGGACCTCCTCAACATTGGCAGTGAACCAGAGTCGGAGGGGGAGGTGACACGACTGCCCAACACGTCGCAGCTGCGCTCGGCACTCAGCGTCCACAACCTGCTGGATGTCGATGACAAGGTATGCTCACACTCACGAGCTCTCAGGCTCAAACGCTCTTGCGCCAACACGCTGTGCTCACATGCTCATGCTCTCACACACTCATGCGCTTACATGCTCATGCGCTCAAACGCTCATGCTCTTATATGCTCAAACGCTCTTGCCCTAACACTCTCTGCTCACATGCTCATGCTCTCAAACGCTCATGCTCTTATACGCTCAAACGCTCTTGCGCTAACACACTGTGCTCACATGCTCAAACGCTCATGCTCTCACACACTCATGTGCTTACAAAATCATTTTTTAAAAATTCAGTTTTCGCTTGTATTGTCATTTTTTAACAATACACTGTGTCTGTAGAAACACTCTATACATACAGGGTGTCCTAAAACATTTATTCAAATTGTATCTGATTGTTCAATCCATCTATAATTTTTAATAATCCATGAACCTTCTTTTTTTTATAACTTGGAATGATCACTCTGTGTACTCCATTGAAAATAGTCAAAGAATATTTCTTTAACTTTTATGAAAGTTTTGAAAAAATGTTGTTGAAACACTAAATGACAGCCAAACATTACTGCAAATATGTATTTTTAGTATTTGTCGGCACGGTAACAACAAATTATTTTGAGGTAACTCGGCTTTCTCTTCTTGCCACAAAACAAAAGTTGAGGTTATGAGTGGTGCGAGGTTTCAATTTACACTCTGTAAATTGAAAAGTAACCAACATTTAAACTCACTCAAAAAACTAAAAGTATACTGATTTCTCTTAGTGCAGATACATTCATTTGTTTAAAAGTACCAGTGTCAAAATGAACCAAAAATTCTAAAAATATAGAGTGCCCCTCAAGATCCTAACTCATAACCTCACTCGGTAATAGAATAGAGAACAAGTGTCCAGAGCTTACATCATAACCGCTGAAGCTTGCGAGCTACCGGTAGATCTAAGAATGGCTGTTAGGGCGAAAAAGGGCGCAGGGTGTCCTAGAGAGCTGATAAATAACAGCTGTGGTGATTGGTGGGAGATAGCTCTCTCTCTTTTACTCTCCTCGCATTGGTGGAGAGGGCTCATCAACGGAACTGCCCTCTCGTCACAAATCTAGGAACTGCAAATGTAGACTCCCGCCTTGGTCTTTAGTCACCCAATTCCTGCATGCCTGGATCTACCCTCTGCTCTTCTCTTCTCAGTTAGGACTTAGTGTGAGTTACCCGACTGATTAAGTTAACAACACTCCATCCGTGTCTCCTTTGTGGGGACAACCTAAGCCTTTGAGGGGGGGGAAGAATCATTGCATTAAAGTGGCCTTTCCTCCAGCCACATCTTTTGATGAACCTTTTCATCAGTTTCTGCCAATCGTTGCTTTTGATGTCTCAAGTTTTTTCCACTGTATACTTTGTCTGTGTTAATAATCAAGGAATCTTTTTAAAATTATATGCTTGATGTTTCATCCTAATAAAAAAGTTTGTCTGAAATGCTTTGGCACCTTGGTGCTCTAGGTAAGATTTTTGTTTGTGTACTGTTGATTGCTTTTTACGTTATATCGTATATTTATGTTTGCAGCCTGCTCCCAGACGAGTGCCAAAGAAGAAGTCTGCTCTGATAGAGCAGTGGGAAAGCAGGATTCAACAAAAGAACTGAAAGTGAGTCTAAATCTAAATAAACCCATATTTATTTCATTTTTTTTCTTAGTGTAAAAATCATTTAATATCTATAACTGACACCCAACCAGTAATGGCTCGTGGCCTGTGCTGCGCGCCGGTCTTAGGAGGGCAGCGCAAATCGCCGTTTTGGGTGGCAGGATCGAGGAGAGAGAGTCAGAGGAAGGCGGGGCTCTTGAAAAACCAGATGAAAAGAGGAAAAACAACAGTTTTATAATTTAAATGAATAGTTTTCCCTCAAATTATCTATCTTTAATAATTCAAGAGAGAGGATTAATGATATTGTTTGTCTGATTTTGAAATTCTCATTTAGATCAAAGAATGTGCCGCCTTAAAGACTGGAGCGCCCTTCCTAGATGGCAGTGCCTTCTTTTGGATGTAGGCGCCCCCTAGTTTTGTAGGTCACCTCTTTTAATGCGGATACCATGCTGTAATGCACCCCTTTAGATTAAAAAACTCCTGTTTCAATATACAGGCGCCAAGAGACAAGTTAGTTAGATAATGACAAAAACTACTTCTGTAAAAGTTACATACTCATTAGGGCAGCACAGTACAGGCGGGCGGTACGACACGGACGGAAGTTTTTAGATGGATTACACACACTGGAGGACATTAAGTAATATGAATGTGGCCAAAGAAATTGATGATAATAATGCTAATCTTTATTTCCCTTCAAAACATTAACTAAATAAAACATATAAGACACTTCATGCATAAAAAAAAAAATTAAAACAATTTAACTTATAATTAATTAAATAAATTTACCAAACATGAAATTAAAAATCCAATTAATTGAAAAGAAATAATACACAGCCAAGAGAATGCTAAACTTCTGTGTTAGGGTGGGAGTCTCATCAACAAATAATATTCTAATGTACAGAACATAGATCTTATGAAATATACCAAATCATTCCTATAATATCTACTCATCAATTGGTGGTACTAAGTTAAATTTTTAAGAGAGAAAGAATAAGATGAAAGAATCACTTCAATGGTTATTTTATTTCCGAGGATTCAAGTACTCGGGATGTCTCATAATGTTTATCTTTTGGCACTTATCCATTAGAACTCTCTACTTTAATACACCCATCCCTTGTACAGCCGTTTTCTTGGAAGTTCAATAAAATCCCTTATTAGATGGCCAGAGTACTGCGCACTGCGGTGTCAGTACGGTTGGCAAGGTAGCTCAGAAATGTCCTAGAATTCGTTCGGGTGAGCAGATCGTCCGGGAGTGTTTGGCCCATACCATAACGACCTAGTGCCCGCACTCCCATAAAATTTAATGTTACTGACTTTTGAAAAATTACCTTAACCTTATGATTGCAGCAACTCTGGTGCGGCGTACACGAACCTTCCAAATTTTGGTATCAAACTAAATGTATTGGATGAGAAGTCTATTCACGTTAGTGTACATAGTAAAAGCTAGTTTGGATTGACAACGGTTAAGGTATTGTAAATTTAGTTATTGGGGGGGGGGGGGGGGGTTCAGGGATAGGATGATGTTGGAAAGGGGGTGGGGGCGGCAATTTGGTTGTTGAACGGGCGCTAAAAAACTCACGAGCCGCCCCTACACCCAACAAGTCAAACTAATAGTTGTAGGCAATTTATTTTAGGGAGCTTTCCCTTTTCAGACTTAACTATCATGGTAGCTAAAATTGTGAGGCATTAGGCCTAAGATGAGGTTTTTATATTTGTGTACAAAACTACTTTACAATACAGTAGGGATTCTCTTCACCATCTCCCATGGATGGTGCAGGCTCCAGATCTAAGGGCTGATAACGAAAATTAAAAACAAATAATACATTGTAAAATGTATTAAATTCAATTGAATTTATTAGCGATGTGGCCAATATCTTGTTTGGAAGGGATCAGTCCCAATGTTGATATTTTGAGCTCTTCTGTTTCTAAAATGAATTGTTTATTGATATAAATGTATATATTTACTGTACAATGGCCATTTCTGATATATTTGAAATTTTATTAGAAGGATGACAAAATTATGTCTATAAATATTAATTTTTTACTTATGTCCTCCTTTTTTTATCAGCTACCCAAGTCTTAAAACTAACTATACTAAGTAATTTGTATAATTTGATATAATTACATGGATGCTTATTGGTTACATGTATCTAAGTACAGTATTTGATTATTTCTATTTTGTTTCAGGCCTGTCCCAGTGGAACTGATACTTAGATATTAATTTAATTACTATGAGGTTATGTGATATTAAAGTTTCAGGAATTATTGTACATATAATTTCTCAAAACTAGGTATCCAACCAACCTTCTTTTTTAAAGTAAACATTTTCCCTGGAAAATAATTTTTGTTAATCAAAGTATTTCAAGGTAACCAAATTATAACGTTATAATTTTTCACTTCAATGCATTATTGATTTAACTAATTTTTTGCTGACTGGCTAAATTAGACCAAAACCTCATTCATGATTAAACAATTAAAAGGGCCAAAACTTTGGTTAGACTATAAATGGCATATGATTCATGTTTTTTTTTCTTTCAACACAATTAATTATCTCTCGTGAGATCATTATAATAAAGTTAAATCTTGAAACTTTCTTATCACTAAATGCAAATACAGGTACAATAAATTATATCAAACTTGAAACGTTCAGTAAAATGTCCAAATATACTTCAGATAATGAAACTTGGTTATCTCTTACTGCATTTAAAATGTAAATATTTCAAGTTATGTGATTTGATGAACTGCATAAAAAGTTTTTGACTAGAAAAGTAACAACGGTATTTATTTTGTTGGTGACTAATAATTATGAAATTGTGAATTATATAATTCATGTAAAGTATTGATTAGGATTTTCATTATATGCATATAATAAGTCATGAACTACAGTTGAACCTAGATGGTTCTAACCTCAAGAGAATAGCAGAAACTTTATAAATATCCCAAACTTTGAACAAACGAATATACTTTTAAGGATATTTATTCTTCAAGAGATAAAAAATATTAAACTATTTTGAATCAGAGGAGTCAAAGTAAAAATTTTCTTTATTAATTAGATTATACCTATAAAGTACAACCATGCACATAGTGTGAAAATGATCTAATAATTGACTTCATACAAGACATTTCAATTATTCTGGTTCCACTGTAGTTGCATAAGACTTGTGTGAAAATTCCTTGTACTGCTCATATATTTTAAAAGTCAAAAGAACTAGTGTATTTAGACAGAGCATTTATGCTAATTATTGTGTACATTTCAGTGTGCTATAATCCTTAAGTTAGTGTTTATTGTTAATATTAAGATCATTGTTGATTATTAAGATAAGTTCACGAGTGGCTTTGCTTGTAATAGTTTATGTTTACTAATTTAATTTAATATTCAATGTTTATTTAACTGTGTCGGAGAATGAACTATAATCAAGTTCCATACAAAACCATTTGGTTATATTCAATACATTTTACAAAAAAATTTGGAATGTATTGTAAAAATAATAATTGTTGGTTTCAGTGATGCTTTTCATTTATAGCTTTTAATAAAACTGTTAATGGAAATCTACCAAGAATCCTGGTTTTGTCTTATTTATCCTGAAAATCTTTTTTTTTGAACTCATTAGAAAGTAGCCTAATCAAGTTTTCCGCAACACCAAAAAGTGCATCTTCCTTATGTGACTCTCAAAAGTGGTGAATCAGGTGCAGATATAATATTGTAATTTCACTGCTTACTGTCAAATATGATCCAAATTATGTCCTGGTATGGCAGCCGTTTCGGAGGTTACTCCATCGACGGGTACATGTCGCATCACACTAAACTATGTCATTATTTAAAATTGTCTTAGCTTTCACTGAGTCAGTTTGATTAAAAATATTCACGAAACACATATATTACATTTAAAACGACACGAACAAAACATTGAAGCATGTGCACGGCTGTAGACAACAGGCTAACTCACGTTTCATCCCTCATGATCAGAAAGCAGCACGCTCTGCGTAATGGCCGAGCGCGCAGCTAAACTAAAAGCCATAAAACCTGTTCTTCGTATAACCACTCATAGCTGCTGTGAATCACCACCTAACCTGAAAATTACGCCCTGGCAGCTGAAGGTACACTGAATGGCGTTCATTGCTTAACTCGAGCGACAGCGAACACAACCTATCGGTTAATTGGTGAGCTACAATGAAAATTTGGATTGGTCTCACCACTGCACCACCAGGTCAGGTTTGGTCGTGAGCAGGAATCGACCTTGTGCCGGCTTAGATATAATGGCCAAGGTGCCTACGCCTTAGCCATCTCAGCTATCATGACCAGGGCTGTCTGCTAAGTCTGAAACTTGGGGCCCGGGCTCGGAGGGGGTCCCGGGACGGTCAGGAGTTTTTAAGTTCAAGGATTTTTAAAAATATTAGTATCAATTCCTTAGAAATAAAATCACACAGTAAATATTAGATTTTCTAGATATCACACAGAGGAGAAATCTTAGTTGAGAAAAAGTTGCTGGCGGAGATTGAACACATGAAATTATTCAGCCAGGAAACTTCAAACCTAACTTAAAACCAATTGACCTGCTGAACACTTTAGCAAGTTAAAATCTGTGCAATATTTTTCCAAATGTAGTAATTGCACTTTTAATCTTTTGCACCCTGCCTGTGACGGTGTCCGAAGCCGAACGGTCGTTTAGTTTTGTCAAGGTTAAAGAACTTTTTCGTTGTAAAATGAATCAAGAACGACTGACGAGTTTGGCTATGTTGGCACTGGAAAATGTCTTAGCAAAAACTTTGAACTTTGACGATGTTATCGAGATCTTTGCCAACAAAAAAAGCAGGAAAGTAGCTTTGTAAAGTTACGTTGTTATGTATGAAAATATATTAAGTAATGTATAATCCAGTTTGTATAAATACAACTGTAGGCCATTAGTAAGTGAACCCAGCCTTAAATTTCAAAATTTTTGTAGAGTACGTTTAAAATAATCAGACTTAGGGCATAAAGTGTTAAACAATTCGACAAATGAAAACTTCTCAGATAAGTTATCAAAGATGATATGAAAGACATAAACTTTAGGGTATTTAAAAATTAGCTAAATCAGCAGCAAAAAGTGGATGTGATCAAAATAATGATTCGATAGTAGTATTTCCAGCATTTCAAGGAATAAAAATCTAAACATAGTAATCTTATTAAAAATATTTATTGTTAACAAAATGAAAATAATTAAAATGGCCTTCCTCAGTTATCAGGTTTACAAGTAATTTATTTGAATCTGAGCCACAGATTTGGATGCTTGCCCCCCCCCCCCCCTCCCGCGTGCAAGGAGAGGGTCTCACAGAAAGCGGGAGGAGGGAATGTCTCTATTTATGTCACTCTTCCATCTGTCTGTGGCTGATTTTGTGTCAATGTTTTAGCTACTAAATAATTTTGTTGTGATAAGATTTACCTCGTCTATTTCAGTTCAGTTTTTGTTTCATACTGTACCAGGTATAAAACCAACAAAGTAAGTAGTTTTTATTGATTCTTGTAATTTATTACAGTAGACTCCCTCTTAACCGGCCACCTCGGGACCAGGCCGCGGCCGGATAATGAATTGGCCGGTTAAACCGATGTTCATTTAAGAACTCCATCCCCCAATTTTATATGACCTAAATATAATTATTACTTGAAAAACAACCTTAAATACATTACTGTATATTATTTATAGCTAATACCCACCACCCATGAAATCCACAACTTAGATACTTTAGATACTTTATTTGAAACACCGACGCACTGTGATGCGTGTGGTTTTAAGGTGAGTATGACTGAAGGGATGAGTGTGATGATTGTAATGGATCAGATGAGGTGTAGCTTTGTTACTGACAAATATCAGCTGTTTTATTGGTCAGGATCATTAATTAAATAGCCCAATGACCAAAGGCAGCTGGGTCCAGTATCGAACCATCAAAAAGCACTAACTTTTCTCAGGATCGAACCGGCTACCTTCAAATTCAAAGGCGAGCTCAATCAACAAAGATAGATTCAACAAACCTACAATAATGTTACAATTTGTTTCTTTATTGTGGTCTACTGGATAGTAGGTCCAAACGCATTGACTTCCGGTGGCAGTCACGTCCGTCCAGGACGTTATATATAGTTTAATTGGTTTGAGAACATCAATATAAAATAAAGTTAAATTGAATGATACATTAGATAAGAAAACTTAGTTTCCGGCGAAACGCGGCCGGTTAAAGCGATGTTGAGATAAAAAAATGACCGGTTAAAAAGATGTTATTTTGTGTCAGGGTAGGCCGGTTAAAGCGGAGACCGGTTAAAAAGTGGCCGGTTAAGAGGGAGTCTACTGTATTGCTGTTGTTAGTACATTTTCTTTCATGTTTTGGTGGAGAAAAGTTGAATGATCTGTAGTGAATGGAATACTAACTGGAGATACAATAGTCAAAGACAAATTAATTAATTGTTAAATAATAAAATATAAAACTATTTATTGGGTTTTAACAAATTCTAAGATTTGGATCAATTTGATCATCTCCATGTTTTAATTGAACAATTGCTTTTCGCGAAATCTTACTTTACTTTCTTTAATTTAAAGTAATTTTTTCTCTTAATTTAAAGTAAAACTTTAAAGTATTCCAAGAAAATTTTGATATTACCATAATATTACGTTTATAAACCAAGAAACTAATGTTTTGGGAATCTGAAAGATATAAGAGAATTACTAAATATTAACTAAATATAAGAGAATTACGAGATTAATATTAATTTATTAATATTGTTCCTCTAGTGTTTCACAGTTGAACCTTAAGATTCAGATTAATTTCTTTATCAAAAAACGGCTTTTTTATTTTACTTCCAAATTTTTTAATGGTATTATAGCAGTTGTAAAAAAATACATAACAATACATAATAATTATACCTGACATGGTATCAGAGGCATTTGAGCTGGATGAGGCTGGTGTATTTTTCGTATTTGTAGATTTTATGAAAAATTTTATTACCATACAAGTTTTTGAATACCCTCTCATGGAGTAGTGGCAATGAATACAGAGTCCAATATTAAATATTCTGCCAGTTGGTCTGTGTAGTTGGGTGCCTGGCCAATAGGTAGGGTCTAACTCACGTTTCATCCCTCATGATCAGAAAGCAGCACGATCTGCCTAGTGGCCAAGCGCACACCTACACTAAAAGTTCTATTTTTGAAAGACATGTTTGTAGGCAAGGTAAAATTCATATTATAATTTTATTGGGCAACTCTCACCTTATTTTATGTTCATCCAAGGGATTTGTCAAAACACGAAGACACATACACACACACACACACACACACACACACACACAAAACACAAAAGCATCCTGGAATGTCCTCCTACGTTTCGCGGAGTGTGGTACGCCGGTCGGCACGTGTGCGTGAGGAGCGTGTATGTGTCTTTCGTGTGTCTTCGTGTTTTGACAAGTCCCTTGGATGAACATAAAAATAAGGTGAGAGTTGCCCAATAAGATTGTAATATAAACTAAAAGTGGTAACTAAAAGCCATAAAACCTGTTCTTCGTATAATCCTCTGTATTCACTGGTTGCAATGACACTGCCAGGATTTACGATTTATATGTTTGCAATGTGTTGTTTGCAACGTCAGAAATCCCTTTTTGACTTTTACCCTTAGTCCCCACTTAGAAGCCAATATATTGGCTATAGCTACGTGACCAATATCAGAGATCAGCTAACTGACTGACTTCAGTACCAGACAATACTGTGTTTGTCTACGTGCGTCCTAGACTGTACTTCAGTAGTCTCTCTTTCTGTCTCTACTTTGCAGCTATCAACTGGTTTTCAGCCCTGATGGGGGAACCGCCCACTAACATAGGCGGATTTACTTCTTGAAATCAGGGGTGCAAGGCTGAAAATCGTGTGAGATTCACACACCAATTCAGACACCAAAACCCAATTTAAATTGATTGTTATTTGTTATGCATATTTTTTTTACCTAAAAAAACAGGCAATGAGGCCAAAATCTTTCATTCCAATTTAAAAAAGAAAAAACTTCCATTGCAGCTCAGTTACCCAATTGAGGCCACGTGTGCGGCATTTTACTGTATTAAGTGAAACATTTAATATGAGGTAAATATCACCCCATGCTTATATTAAAGATTTTCTAGTGACTCCAAGTGGGCATGGGCGGATTTACAGGGGTGCAAGGGGGTCCTATCTCACCCCCAGATTTTGTGACACGATCATTTTTTTAACAATTGTAATGAGCTTTAACATGAGACATAAGATGATCATTGTATAATTAAAGAAACAGGTTAGAAATTAATGCTTAAAACGATCAATTTAAATTAGGTTTTGGTGTCTGAATTTGGTATTCTAATATCTCACATACTTTTCGGCCTTGCCCCTCGATTTTAAGAAGTAAATCCGCCTATGTTAGTGGGCGGTTCATTTATTAAACTTTCATATTAATAATATGAAAGTTTACTTGTAGTTTTAGTCTTTATGTCATCCCTTATGGAAAAGTAGGAGGGGAAGACATTTACTGAATCAGTGCCAAGAACGCAGTTTCAATGTTGTCATCAAATATAATACAATTTTACTTTTTATTCTCAAGAGATATAGTAATATTATTTATCATTGTAAAGCTTATTCTCTACAATTTAAAGGTTTACAAATAAACAACAAACAATTAAGATAAAGGGAAACATTACTAAAACATGTCAAGAAAAAAAAATGTTTTTATCTGTCAGTTTAGCCATAAAACTAAGGTATACAAGTGGTAATGACATTTTTTTCTAGAAAATTTTAAAGCAAACACAGTTAAACAGCACCATTTTTATTGATATATTCCTTGCAAAACAGTTTTTTTCTGACACACTGTACATTTGTTGCTAAAAGTTTGTTTCCAATCCAAAAATAAAAAATTAAATAGAGCTTCCCTTAGCAGGAAGGATCATTTACTTTGACTGTTGAGAATATACAGTCCTTGACTTGGAGTTATGAATGGGTGTGTGTAAAAATAGATTCTGTGGCCCTGCCAAATCTGCTAATACTCATCGTGTTTTTACAGGTTATTAGAGTATTCATTAAATAATTTATCATTAGTAATTTAAAGTGGATTAAATTCGTTATTAATATTTTTTAAATGTAGTTTACTGTTTATTTTTAATTTGATTATTTAAAAGCACTTAAGTGGTGTATTAGCATTATTGTCAGCCATTGTGATACCTTAAAAAACAAAAATATGGCTTAACCATAAATTAAGCTAAACATTCCTAATCCCCTTTGACTTGTTATATTTGAATTAGTCAGAATTTTAAATTAAAATGGTAGAGTCCCACTAATCTGAACCAATTGCCCTGTTTGGTGTAAAGAATTTTAGCGGAATTCATAAATAATGCAAGATACTCCTTGCAAAATTAAGTAATGCAAGATTACTTGTTTACTCCTACCGTTATCTCTAACGGGGCTTATGATACTGTAACCCAATGGCAATTGGATCGCGGAAAGTGTTTGCTAGCGATGGAACTGCGTTAAATAGTGGAAAATATTGATTTAATATGGTAATAAATGTTTATTGACAACAATCAAATAAATTAAAAGAAGCCACAATAGTAATGGAATCAAGTCTAATAAAAGTCACTTTCATGTAATACAGTACTCTCTCGTTCATCCAACTCGGTGACACAGGAACTCTGCTTCATCAGAACTGGTAATCTGAATATTATTGGTATTTTATTTCTTACAAAAAGAAATTTTTATGTTCTAGTCAGTGGCAGTGATAAAAACCCGCGGGCCCTCTGCAAGTTTGTTCATCAGGCCCCCCACCCTAATAATACATTAAAAAATTTTCCACCTGGGCTTAGTGCAGCAGTTTAGGCAGGGGGGGAGGGGGTGGTGGATACTAAGCAAAAACCTTTCTCTGAACATTCTGCTGTTGACTCATATCATACTAAGTTTTAATTGATGTAGACATCACTAATAGCATTTTGAATTTAATCTATTCTAGTGCCTTCACGCGGGCTGAGAGGACTGCTGAGGCAAATTGCATGACAGTAGACAATGTTTTGACTTTGATCAGCAGAAAATTTTTATTGATCCAGCTTAGCTATTGTTACTGTTTGCAATAACGTTCCCTGCAGCCTTGAAGCATGTTCTCGTAGATCGGATGTTTGCCAAGCGGCTAGCGATCGGGAGCAGTGAAGCATCTTTATTAAATCAAAGAGTGAACGGGATAATTGATTCATTACCGAGGTATATGACACCATGATGACTGTTGTGCCACAGGTGAACTACATTCCATAAGAGCAATGGTGCCAATTTCTGCGACAATTGTGGTTGTCGCCCCAAATATACAGGGTGTTTTTTTTTTAATTTGCACCTTAATTTATTTAATAAATTAAGTTATTAATTAATGTATTAAATGGTAAGTTCATTGTTACCATTTTTGAAGTTGCAGTATCTTATTTCCAGAAAATCACTTTGTGTTTTCTCACCAACAACGGTGAATACAACAATAATTGGCCGCTGTAACGGCAAAAACGATGACTCACTATGGACTCGGAATTTTTCAACATCCGCACTGGCCGTCAGCCACATTAGTTCTGATGAGTGAGGGTGCACTGTATTGACAATCGCCCTTAGGCCACCCATACACGTAATGATCGGCTGACGGTGGGAGCCTCACGCCCAATCAGAACAGTTTGGCCTGCGAAGCGTGGTTCCACATACACACAATGATCGGCCGACTGTCCGAGCAGATACTGCTCGCTCCCACTCAGTGTTTTTCAGCCGCTGTATACACTGCACAACTTGTCTTTTAACCATACAAGGCCCAGATATCAGTTCACCTTACATTGAGGTTTACTCTTGGAGTTTATGATATAAAATGTACGTTAATGTTCGATAGTAAATGTTAGATAATAAATTAAAATTTTGATTGCGACTGATAGTATTGTTTTAAATTTGTTTAGCAACTACTAAAACTGAACCCCCCCTCAAAAACAAACACAAAGTTTCCACAGCAAAATAAGTTTCACAGCAAAATAAGTCAATAACTGTGATTAAACTCATAATAAACAACAATTACAAAGAATGTGGGCTCCATTCGGCCTTCCGTCATCATCTGGCGATGCCATACACAACGGTTGGCATGATTGCGGAGGCTGGCCGGAAGGCAACCCCATACGCAACGATCGGTTGAACCACAAGGACTGTTCAGACGAATCGGACAGACTGATTGTTACTTGTATGGGGGCCTTATGGAAAACTCCAATGTTTCTGAACCGTCGGAAAATTTCAATGACTCTGAAACACTGTCTACTTCAAAATTAAAACATCTAGTGATAGCAGGGGCGAACCCAGGGGGGGGATAAAGGGGATATATAAGGCCCCCAAGCCCCCCCCCCCCATTGGTGTTACTTCTCCGCAAAAATATCCCCCTCCTCCCCCCCCCCCCCCCCCCCCGAAATTGAATCCTGGGTTCGCCCCTGAGTGATAGCCACTGTGGAAGCCTTCACTCTTCAGTGGATGTACTATGTGCTTTTTGCCAGTGTTAAATTCAATTGAACACACTTATTTGGATAAATAATTTGTACACATAATTATTTACACACTCAATTGGACACACTAATAGCCTTGAAAACTATAACTTCACTGTACCATCTTATTGTAATATATGTTTTGAATTGCAGATATCTATGAGATTATGTGTGCTGGTGATATTATGTGTGAAATTAGGCTCAACTTTCACCCCGCAGCCTGCCCCCTGCTCGTTCAATCCCATGTGTTTATGCAAATTCAGAGATCTCGAAAAAAACACCACCGTAAGCTATGATATCAACAATATCATTCAAGTCAGCTGTGTTGGAATTCCCTTCTACAGATTTCCAGGTAATGAAAAAAATAAATTTAGTAATCATCATTAGTTTGGGGAGTAGTAGTGGAAACGGGGAAGTTTTATATAGATGAAGAATTTTGTTTATTATTTGTTAGGGGTTCTGTTATATATCTGGCACAAAACAAATGGTTTAATATCATCTCCATGTTTCACACCCTGGTTGCATATTGTACAAAGTTGTTGCTATTATTCCAACTCCATAAACAACAATTAATTGCTTAACCCAGTTAAGTGTTGGTCCAGTAGCAAAACAGGTGTAAAGATAATGTACCATTCACTGTTTGAGAAGACATAAGATGTTTCAGAAACAGTATAGATCATACACCTTGAGTTATACAAAAAGAAATTTAAAAATTAAGCAGAAATTTGATTCAGGTTCCATAAGTAACAGCGCTGAGTTAAAAATTATACCCTTCATATAATATGTTGGTTTCAGAATTACCTGTCATTGAGCTAGAAAAACTTGATATTATGAGTTCGGGTTTAGACGAACTGAATGAGGAATCCTTGGGCAGTGTGCGAGCGGAAATCATTCAACTCATGGACAACCGCATCTGTTATGTAAATAAGAATTCATTTCAGTGAGTAAATCTTTGTTAGTTGAAAAAATTACTAATATATACCAAAACTAAATCAAACATTATAAATCTTTTTATTATTAAGTGGTTGAAAGAGTTGAAATGCTTACTAACATCTACTTTTACGTATTTTTAAAAATTCATCAATGTTCATTTACAGCATCTACAGATGTGTTTGAATATCAATTAAATTTACATTTCTTTCATAAGATTAATTAGAAGAATTTTATGAAAGGACTGTAAACAATTCGTTAAAGTAAAAAGCAGTAAAACATTTGATTTGTAGATAAAAAAAAAAAAAAAAAAAAAAAAACTATCGTCATTACAAATAGCTCTTGCAAACCATATCTGCCTTAATGGACGATTTTTTTTAGCTGTAAACCTCAAATAAAACCTACCATAGTTTACAGATTTCAAATAAAGTATTAATATGTTCCCCTTTTAACATTGCTCTTATGAGAAATATACAAAATTAAGACTGACTCCAACAAAACATGAAAATAGACTGTTTTATTCTCTTGTATTATGGTTTTAGATTACCTTATTCGTCTCCAGTTCGTGTGGTTGAGTTAAGCTACAACCTAGGTTTCGACGCTAACATTGCGTCATTTTCAAGTAGATCGTCAAGGTTGAAAGCAGTCACATTTTCGGTCGGGAAGACGTCGTCATTGATAAAATGTACAAAAAAGTCACACGAAACACGCACACACACATTTTGACAGACACGAACAAATAAATACTGATTTAAAAAACTTTGTAGGCCTACAGTTAAACGGACTCGCTTCCACTACTTCACAACTCCGTCGCGGACGTCGCGGTTGCCGGCCACAGGACACGCGGGCTGACGGCGACGGCGGCTATCAGTTGACCTCTGTACCTGTGGATTTGGACTCGTCCTGGTCGTGGGGGGAGTATGTAGTAATGAACTCGTCCTCTCTTGGTTTTCAATTATTCTATTAAATATTAGGTGGGAGCTGTAATTTAATTTATCATTCAGAACCAGGCTATTGTCATTTTTTATGGATTTGTAAATGTGGAATTCCTCCAAAGTGTCAAGGATGAAACCTTTGTTTCGTATTTCAATGATTTCTAAATTGTTTTCCATGTTGCCGGCGCTGTGGTCCTCGTCCATAAGATGCTGTGCGAAACTGGATTTTTGGGGGTTTAAACGGGGATTCGGTTTGTGTTCATTAGCTCTCTTTAAAAAAGATCGCCCTGTCTGGCCTATATAAAATTTCTCACAATCATTGCAATTTAGCTTGTATACACCAGTTTTATGCAGTAAATTTCCGGATTGTGGTTTCATCTTAAGGTGGCGTTCAATTTTATTTGAGGTCCTTGGGGCTGGGGTAATGTTAAACGGTTTCAGTTCTTTCTTTAAAAAATTATTGAGTCTATGGCCATAATCGACAGGTATATATTTGGTAGGTGGCAAAACTTCATTATTTTTATGGTTTCTATTAGCAGCTGAAAATTTTCTTACGATTGTGTCAACCATTTTCGATGTATATCCATTTGAGACAGCGATGTACTTGATTAAATTTAATTCCTTTTTGTAATCATCTTCGGATAGCGGCACTTTGATTAGCCTATTAACCATGCTATTATAAGCTGATATCTTGTGACTGTAGGGGTGGTATGAAGAGGCGTGAATCGTCTGGCTGGTGGTAGTTGGTTTTCTAAAAATATTGTATTTGAATGAACTATTGGCCTTTGTTATTGTGAGATCCAAAAAGTTGATACTATTGTCGACTTCAGTTTCTAATGTGAATTTTAATTTTGGTGTCAGGCTATTCAAATATTTTAAAAGGATTTGTAACTGGCGGTTATTTCCATTGAACAACACAAAGGTGTCATCAACATATCTGTAGTACATTATTACTTTATCATAGTTTGAATTTTTATCAGACAGGATGTGTGTGTTCTCAATGTGATTTAAATAGATTTCTGATAAGATTCCCGATAAAGGCGATCCCATAGCCAACCCATCGGATTGTGAATAGAACTTGTTGTTGAATGAAAAATAATTTTGCTTGAGAGTGATTTCCAATAATTTAATCAGTTCTTCTCTCGCTTCATTGTTAAAGCATGACTTATCCTTGAGATTGTTATCTATTATTTCTAGGGTTTCCTTAATGGGTACGTTTGTATACAGATTGACGATGTCAAATGATGCTAATGTGTAATGCTGTTTTATTTCAGAATCTTTTGTTTTATCGATAAATTCCAAGCTATTTTTAAGACTGTGGCTATTGGGAAATTCATAATTGGTTCTTAATAACTTATCAAGTTTTTTTGCAAGTTTGTAGGCAGGAGCAGTTGTAAAATTGACAAGTGGGCGTATGGGGGTATCAGGCTTGTGTACTTTAGGTAGTCCTCTTAACGATGGAGCGGCGGGGTTCATCATCTTTAAGAATTTAATTTCCTCAGGTCTTAAGATATTTTTACTGTTACTGATAGCCTTATTGATCTGATTGTTATATTTGATTGTTGGGTCTTTATCTATTTGCACTATGTTGTTGGATTCGATAAAACTATTGACTTTGTTAATGTAATCATTTAAATACAGTATAACAATGGAATTGCCTTTATCTGATTTAGTAATTATTGCATTGTTGAGAGACAGCTTATCTTTGATACTGTTGAGAGTATGTTTTTCAAAACGGTTATTCATGCTGCTTTTAGGGAAACAATTTTTATTTTTGAATTTTCTGATTTTGTTGTTTACTAAAGCTCGTAGGTTATTACGCTCATCTGCGTTTGGGATGAATTTTATTACAGATTCTGCTGAGATAAGCTCATCAAAGATGCCTTGTTTGTTCGTTTTGCAAAGGTTATATTTTAACCCCTTATTAAGAAGATTCATTTCATTTTCATCAAACATAATGTGTGTTTTATTAACAACTCTAGGGTAAAACTTGAAATCAAACAGAATAATTTCTTCCTTGGGTTTCTGGTCGTTCATTAATCTTGTAATCTTAAGTTGTTGCTGTTTTTTCTTTTTGAAAACTTTGTTACCTACTCGTGAATCAATAACATGTAATAATTTGTCATACTGTAGTGGATGAAGTGTGTTGGTTAATTCTAAATGTTTTTGGTACAAAAGTGTGTTGAGCATACTTTTCTTTTTATATAGAAATTTAACTTCATTTTTAATCCATGATCTTTCAGCTGACTGTTTTGCTTTTTTGGCAGCATAAGAACAGTTTTGTATTTTAACTTGTATGTAATTAGGAATCAGATGGTGTTTCATGCAAGTTTTATTAAACTGGATGTTACAGTTAGTAAAAGCGACTTTCAACTTGATGTTTTCAAACTGACTGGCAATTTTTGCCTGACTGGCTTGTAATTTACTCATGGTGATTTGCCCCTGAACTGGTTGAATATATATTATGGTTTTAGATTACCTTATTCGTCTCCAGTTCGTGTGGTTGAGTTAAGCTACAACCTAGGTTTCGACGCTAACATTGCGTCATTTTCAAGTAGATCGTCAAGGTTGAAAGCAGTCACATTTTCGGTCGGGAAGACGTCGTCATTGATAAAATGTACAAAAAAGTCACACGAAACACGCACACACACATTTTGACAGACACGAACAAATAAATACTGATTTAAAAAACTTTGTAGGCCTACAGTTAAACTTAAAACCTCCACTTAAACTTCCACTCCACTTAAACTTAAAACACAGGCCTACAGTTTTTTAAATCAGTATTTATTTGTTCGTGTCTGTCAAAATGTGTGTGTGCGTGTTTCGTGTGACTTTTTTGTACATTTTATCAATGACGACGTCTTCCCGACCGAAAATGTGACTGCTTTCAACCTTGACGATCTACTTGAAAATGACGCAATGTTAGCGTCGAAACCTAGGTTGTAGCTTAACTCAACCACACGAACTGGAGACGAATAAGGTAATCTAAAACCATAATATATATTCAACCAGTTCAGGGGCAAATCACCATGAGTAAATTACAAGCCAGTCAGGCAAAAATTGCCAGTCAGTTTGAAAACATCAAGTTGAAAGTCGCTTTTACTAACTGTAACATCCAGTTTAATAAAACTTGCATGAAACACCATCTGATTCCTAATTACATACAAGTTAAAATACAAAACTGTTCTTATGCTGCCAAAAAAGCAAAACAGTCAGCTGAAAGATCATGGATTAAAAATGAAGTTAAATTTCTATATAAAAAGAAAAGTATGCTCAACACACTTTTGTACCAAAAACATTTAGAATTAACCAACACACTTCATCCACTACAGTATGACAAATTATTACATGTTATTGATTCACGAGTAGGTAACAAAGTTTTCAAAAAGAAAAAACAGCAACAACTTAAGATTACAAGATTAATGAACGACCAGAAACCCAAGGAAGAAATTATTCTGTTTGATTTCAAGTTTTACCCTAGAGTTGTTAATAAAACACACATTATGTTTGATGAAAATGAAATGAATCTTCTTAATAAGGGGTTAAAATATAACCTTTGCAAAACGAACAAACAAGGCATCTTTGATGAGCTTATCTCAGCAGAATCTGTAATAAAATTCATCCCAAACGCAGATGAGCGTAATAACCTACGAGCTTTAGTAAACAACAAAATCAGAAAATTCAAAAATAAAAATTGTTTCCCTAAAAGCAGCATGAATAACCGTTTTGAAAAACATACTCTCAACAGTATCAAAGATAAGCTGTCTCTCAACAATGCAATAATTACTAAATCAGATAAAGGCAATTCCATTGTTATACTGTATTTAAATGATTACATTAACAAAGTCAATAGTTTTATCGAATCCAACAACATAGTGCAAATAGATAAAGACCCAACAATCAAATATAACAATCAGATCAATAAGGCTATCAGTAACAGTAAAAATATCTTAAGACCTGAGGAAATTAAATTCTTAAAGATGATGAACCCCGCCGCTCCATCGTTAAGAGGACTACCTAAAGTACACAAGCCTGATACCCCCATACGCCCACTTGTCAATTTTACAACTGCTCCTGCCTACAAACTTGCAAAAAAACTTGATAAGTTATTAAGAACCAATTATGAATTTCCCAATAGCCACAGTCTTAAAAATAGCTTGGAATTTATCGATAAAACAAAAGATTCTGAAATAAAACAGCATTACACATTAGCATCATTTGACATCGTCAATCTGTATACAAACGTACCCATTAAGGAAACCCTAGAAATAATAGATAACAATCTCAAGGATAAGTCATGCTTTAACAATGAAGCGAGAGAAGAACTGATTAAATTATTGGAAATCACTCTCAAGCAAAATTATTTTTCATTCAACAACAAGTTCTATTCACAATCCGATGGGTTGGCTATGGGATCGCCTTTATCGGGAATCTTATCAGAAATCTATTTAAATCACATTGAGAACACACACATCCTGTCTGATAAAAATTCAAACTATGATAAAGTAATAATGTACTACAGATATGTTGATGACACCTTTGTGTTGTTCAATGGAAATAACCGCCAGTTACAAATCCTTTTAAAATATTTGAATAGCCTGACACCAAAATTAAAATTCACATTAGAAACTGAAGTCGACAATAGTATCAACTTTTTGGATCTCACAATAACAAAGGCCAATAGTTCATTCAAATACAATATTTTTAGAAAACCAACTACCACCAGCCAGACGATTCACGCCTCTTCATACCACCCCTACAGTCACAAGATATCAGCTTATAATAGCATGGTTAATAGGCTAATCAAAGTGCCGCTATCCGAAGATGATTACAAAAAGGAATTAAATTTAATCAAGTACATCGCTGTCTCAAATGGATATACATCGAAAATGGTTGACACAATCGTAAGAAAATTTTCAGCTGCTAATAGAAACCATAAAAATAATGAAGTTTTGCCACCTACCAAATATATACCTGTCGATTATGGCCATAGACTCAATAATTTTTTAAAGAAAGAACTGAAACCGTTTAACATTACCCCAGCCCCAAGGACCTCAAATAAAATTGAACGCCACCTTAAGATGAAACCACAATCCGGAAATTTACTGCATAAAACTGGTGTATACAAGCTAAATTGCAATGATTGTGAGAAATTTTATATAGGCCAGACAGGGCGATCTTTTTTAAAGAGAGCTAATGAACACAAACCGAATCCCCGTTTAAACCCCCAAAAATCCAGTTTCGCACAGCATCTTATGGACGAGGACCACAGCGCCGGCAACATGGAAAACAATTTAGAAATCATTGAAATACGAAACAAAGGTTTCATCCTTGACACTTTGGAGGAATTCCACATTTACAAATCCATAAAAAATGACAATAGCCTGGTTCTGAATGATAAATTAAATTACAGCTCCCACCTAATATTTAATAGAATAATTGAAAACCAAGAGAGGACGAGTTCATTACTACATACTCCCCCCACGACCAGGACGAGTCCAAATCCACAGGTACAGAGGTCAACTGATAGCCGCCGTCGCCGTCAGCCCGCGTGTCCTGTGGCCGGCAACCGCGACGTCCGCGACGGAGTTGTGAAGTAGTGGAAGCGAGTCCGTTTAACTGTAGGCCTACAAAGTTTTTTAAATCAGTATTTATTTGTTCGTGTCTGTCAAAATGTGTGTGTGCGTGTTTCGTGTGACTTTTTTGTACATTTTATCAATGACGACGTCTTCCCGACCGAAAATGTGACTGCTTTCAACCTTGACGATCTACTTGAAAATGACGCAATGTTAGCGTCGAAACCTAGGTTGTAGCTTAACTCAACCACACGAACTGGAGACGAATAAGGTAATCTAAAACCATAATATATATTCAACCAGTTCAGGGGCAAATCACCATGAGTAAATTATTCTCTTGGTTAAGTGGATGAAAAATATACATTTTGTATGGTTGTAGGCGTTTTTGTAACCTTAGTAGGTGTGATAAACAAACAACTTTTAGACCATGGGAACGCTAGTGCAATCTTCAGTCTTTGGGCCTTTCTGGACTGAACCATAGACTAACATTCCAGCCAGCTGGTCTAATGGAGGGCAAGAATCCAATGCATGTTTTAAGAGGATATGTGCCCCAATATTATGCTAAATCAGATACTACTTATTTTTGTAATTCTTAGCACTTTCTTGGTTTATTTTAATTAAAATTTTTAGTTTGAGATTGATTTTAAATTGACTTTTTGAACAGAATGACTTCTGACTTGGTGAAGTCATTAGACCTCAGCAATAACCAGCTACAAGAAGTTCCTCTACAAGCTCTACGCTCCATTAAACAACTCAACCACCTCTACATTCAAAGGTATGTGGTTTTAAAATTATCAAAAGCCCACTTAGTCTAGAAGCCATAGGCATGTATTTGAGAGGGGTGATTGCATCCAGCCATAATTGAAAGACTAACAATTTTGCAAATTTTGTTTTAATTCTATGAGTCGAATTTAGCTTCTATTTGGATACAATATACCGGGTGTTCATAAAGTCTTGCCCTGATAAAGAAATCGAATAGCATGAAAACAAATGATAGTAGAATAATGTTTTATTTACAGTTTCAACAAGTGATTTCTTAAGTTTTATTTACATATATTCAAACCCAATAAAATTCTATTTGTCACCTTGGGTTGCCTGTAAATATTCTAGGCGACTTTTTTTATTTTCCCATATTTTTATTAACATTGAATGAGTATCAGACTGCACTGCATTTCTTATTCTCTCTCTTAGTGACTCTAATCAAGAATTGGGGTAGAACACACTACGTCTTTGACAAACCCTCACATAAAAAAGTCCAGAGGAGTAAAGTCTGGTGACCGAGGAGGCAATTTAGTCGGGCGATCACTCCCAATCCACAGTGACTTCAGTAATGCGTGGGTGTCAAGTTCGTTTCTTGTCACACACACTGCCCCTGTCACAAAAATATGGATACCACCTCTCGATACTCTTTACAAAAGGTGCAGGTGTTCTGAATGTTGGCACAAAAAGTCTTTGGACAGTACCGGTGATGGGGGACTGGGTTTCATAGAACCATAGGACACTGTTACTTCTTATGGAGGCTAACCATTTCTGATTTGCTTTTGTACCGAATTTAAAGAAAACTGCATTGTTGTCAAACAGCTAAACAAAGATGTTACCAACTTAATATTATAAAAAACTAGATAAAATTCTCTTCAAAAGAAGCAATGTAAGTTGCGTGTGGCTCTAATGGTTTCTGTACAGTAAAACTATCAAATCAGGGCAAGACTTTATGAACACCCGGTACATGGTTCCATGAGACTGCATGTTAAACAGTTTATTTCAACATCAAATTCGAGTGTGGTAAACAAGATTGACTCTAGATTGGAAATATCAAATGGAGATTTCTCCCACACCAATGGTAATGATTCTTGACAATGGACGCAATTCAGGTGAAAGTAGCACAAGTAACGCTAAGAGTATATTCATCATAAAACAGCTGTTTTGATCGTTGTAACACACTATATGTTGATGATATTGATGTCATTACAGTTTAATTATCTCATCTTTTTAATGAGATAATTAAACACATTACAGTTTAGTTGTCTCATTAGTTTTTTCCTAATAATACAATGTATTCACGTCAATGTGTGATAGTTTTTTTTTTTTTTTTAATTAACTTATTGAGCTGGCAACCCATGGAAATGATTTTGTACTTACTACTTTCCCTCTCAAAAGTTGAGTACATATGTGCAAAGATAAACAGGGTTTGTGTAAAATATTAGATAGACGATACATTTATAATAGCTTAACCATCAAAAAACAAACTTGTACTTGTTTATGGGAACTGTCCTTTTGAAGGGAAATATTCCCCATCTTCTAATGAATATATCTTACACCGAGTCAAAACGCAATCTCAGATGTATTACTGACCAAAATAATGCAGAGCCAACTATTGACAATACTCATAATCATCCCTGTATAACTACAATAAAATCTTCATCCAACTACAAAATAAATATAAATTGCATCCTAAAAAACAATACTAAATAAAATATGAATGTAACTTATTTCTGTTTCAGCAACCACATAGAGCATTTAAAAACAGAACTGAGCTCGGACTGGGGACGTATGAAGGAATCACTAAGCAGTCTCCATCTTCGCAACAATGGCATTCGAAACCTCCCTACGGGTGACGTCTACTCCCTTTCCAACCTGCGCAAAGTCACATCGTTGGATTTGGATGGAAACAAACTAACATCTCTCGAGTTCGGCTCCCTTCCTCCATCATTAGAAGTCCTTAGCCTATCCGACAACTACCTCAATCGCTTCCCTGGCAAAGCCATAGACTCTCTAACCCAACTGAGGTTTCTTAACCTGAATGACAATAACATTGCAAACATTGATTTTGCATTCACAAATATTAAACGATTGGACCGACTTGATTTGGGCAGTAATGAACTATCGACCATCGACAATCTCTTTAACGGCACTCTGATTCTAGGAGGCATAGGGTTGGAAAACAATAATATCATGAACTTATCGATGCAAGCTTTCAAGGCACTCGATGTCCACAGAATTAACTTGGATAACAACAAGCTAGAATTCATTGATGAAAGAGCTTTTGTAGGCATTTCAAACATGCTTGACTTCCTTAGTTTAAGAGGTAACAAACTGGGAAATGTACCAAAGGCTATCTCCCAACTAAAGAAAATTAAACACTTGGACATCGCATCTAATAATATATCAAAAATTGAAGAAGATGCCTTTTCTGGCTTTTTTGACTCTCTTCGTAATCTATTTTTAACCAGAAATCAGTTGACAGCAGTGCCATTTCTTGCTTTGAAGGGTTGTACCAAATTATCTCAACTAGACTTAAGTTACAATTTAATTGAAAGTATCGATGTAACTGACTTCAAAGGATGGGGCCAATCCTTAGAAGCACTTTTTCTTCAAAGCAATAAGCTCAACTCGCTTCCTGAAAATGTTTTTGAGCATACTCCACAATTACAGGAACTGAATCTATCTTTTAACAACATAAAAGATATTCACACGACATCCTTTCAAAAGCTTGCTGACAGTCTGTACAAGCTAGAAATGAGTTTTATGGGTGCAAAAGAATTTCCAGAGGAGGCACTAAAACCCCTAACATCCTTGCGAATATTATTCCTTGATAACAATGATATAACAGTTCTTCCTAAAACTTCTTTCTACAGTTTTGGCAAACTGCAATACTTGGATTTAGAGCACAACAAGTTGCCTTCGCTCCCAGTCGCATTGTTCCATAGCAACGTCCACAAACAACTCCATGACATCTGGTTGTCTTACAACACAATACAGAATATCGAGACCAACATGTTCACCTCTCTGAGTGAACTCCGCTCTGTGGTTCTAGCCGGCAACTTGATAAAAACTATTAAGACTTACACCTTTGTTCAACTTCCAAGTTTAATTACGATATCACTCTCAGAAAACCTAATTTCAAATGTTACTGAAAACGCATTTGTAGATATTCCAAGAATAATTAGACTAGACTTACAAAACAATTTATTGAAAGAATTTTCTCTAAGTGCATTCCAAAATGTTTCCAGTGTACAGTTCCCAATGTCCTTGAATCTTTCCTTTAACTTTATATCTTATTTATCTGTCAGCGAAACTAAAAGTCCATTATTCGTCAAAGTTTTAGACATCACTCACAATCAATTAACTCAAGTACCAGTTAACTTTTTGAATGCCATATCGGCAAGCTTGCGACAGTTGTACCTCAGTCACAATCATATCACCCATCTGCATCACACAGCTTTGGGCAATCTGGAATCTCTAAACCTTCTCGATATTAGTAATAATCAGATAAAAACATTTCATAAAAAAGCCTTCGTGGGGACAGAAAATGTGCAAATCCTAGATTTATCTCGCAATATGATAGATCAGCTTCATGTTCATCAATTCTCTTCAATGGAGAAACTGCGTGTAATTAACTTGTCTTTTAACAATATCCGTTCTTTGCCTAGAGACACATTTTTTGGGACCAAACTCGAAAGGGTAGATTTGTCAAATAATGAATTTGTAGTGATGCCTTCAGGCGCACTAGCCGTAATAGGCTACACAATTCGACACTTGGATGTCTCTTACAATTATGTCGAACATCTTGACAGTACAATGTTTATAGATACTCCTTTCCTTACAGTTCTCAATCTGAGCAACAACAGATTAACAATTCTCCCAGACAATGTATTTTCTAAAATCCAGTCAATTTTAAGGCTTGATCTATCTTTTAATCCCATCAAAGCAAACTTCAAAAACCTATTCTATCATACACAAAAACTTAAAAACCTAAACTTGGCTGGGACCTCTTTGAAATCTGTTCCTTTATTACCCCTCCCATATCTGCTTGAGTTGAATTTATCTTCCAATTTCATTGAAGAAATTAACCCCTCTTCAATGAAGCAACTGAACCAGTTGCGTTATTTATCTCTTAACAACAACATTCTGAGGTCTTTACCCTCCCAAACCTGGCACTCCTTACCTTACTTGAAACATCTGGATCTATCACAAAATCATTTTAAGGTAATGAATTCCACTTGCATTCTTTTATTACTTTTTTCCTTTATATACATTAAGTTATAGTGAAATTATCGATCACATCAACATTTTCTAATTTGAGATGTTAGCAAAAATATTTGTTTCAAACATCACAGATTTTAAAAATATAGTATTTGGAGTGAGGTGTGTAATTTGTGTTCAGTGTAATTATTTTGTACTGTAAATTATTGCGGATATTAACCACCACTGATTAGTGATTAGTGAAAACATCAGTGATCAGTGATGGAAAATTCCAATAACTTACTAAATAATAACATAAACTCACCAAAAATGGATTTGAATCAAATAATTGTATACAGTATTTGGTGCAGACCTAATTATAAAATATTCCTCACAATTTTTTCCCATATTTTTGGTAATTTTAGTAGTAAAATATAAAAATTTCTCAATAAGAGCACTTGATTAAATCCACAATCTAAGTTTTTAGAAAATTTTTATAAAAATTGTGGGAGTTTCATAAATTGTAGAATTGTGGAAAGTAGTCTTATTATTAGTATCAATAGACTTTTTTACATTTCATTTCTTGGGCAGTGGCAGATTTAAGGGGGGGGGGGGGGGGGGGAGCTTTCGGGCTCAAGAACCCTCCTCAAAATCACAGATGGTTAAGAAAATGTAACTCTAAAGGAAAATGGAAATGTTGACGACGCAAACATACATAGTAGACTACAAATATTATGGTTTTAGGCCTAGAATAGTTTCATGAATCTTGAATAAAAACATGTACTAATAAATGTAAATAATACTAAATGAAATAACATAATATCATAGATTTAGCATATCCTCCAAGGTGTATGCTTAATCTATGATTATATACAATAAAAGTGGTGGAATAGTGCTAAATTCCCCCCCCCCCTCCGGTTTCCTGGTGGGTATTTCATACCCTCTGGAAGAACTCCACCTGCGAAAGTAGAAGCACTTCCAAATTTTTTAATTTATTTTTTTATTGATCTGCCACGGTGTAGTGTCGTTTCGTCCAACGCCCATTTTTCATAAAAAAGAGTGTTGTTTCGGCCAGCTCATTTTTACAGTTGATTAAACACATTAGTTAGTGTCGTTTCGTACAGCAGAAAACTTGACAAGGGATAAGGAACGCAACACAGGCTTCATATTCGACAAACCTTCGTGTGAAACATTACAACAGCAGTGGTTGAACTACATCATGGAGCCTAGAAAAGGAGCACCGACAAGAAGATTACTTTTCCCAGTTTTGACAGCCGTATTGGACTTCAAAACAAACTCCCCCGAAGTTAATTTGTCTGTTTATTAAAAAATTACATTATTCAATATGTAACCTCACCCGGTAACCCCATTACATTCGCTATGGTTGGCTGATCTGAGCAGTTAAATTTCGACTCGACAGCCTCTGTTCACCATTGGGAATTCCTGACCGTCTAAACCCTGGTTTTGAATTATGGACAAACAGTTTTACTTATTTTAACCACCTAATTCTTGAAGTCTTTTGGGAAGGCGAAAAGCTAAGTGTGCAAGGATTCCATTACATTCCGATTCGACAGCCCATGTTTCAATCACGAAGAATAGTTTTACGTATGTGAACTAGCTAATAATTGCGTAAAATATAGGCTACCAACTATAATACTCGTAAGAATTTTTTATAAATTGAAATAATGAACACGCTTTACTTGTAACTAATTATTTTGTGACTATAAGTGTTCGAAATATCCTAAAGCCCTCAATCCAGCGAGGCAAAGTTTCAATTAGGTTTTGTAGACCTGCCAAGTAAACAATAGTATAGAATTATTGGACGAAACGCCACTAGTTGTCAGGTAGAGAGTTACCCCTCACCATATGTTCGTGGAATTTGTACGAAACGACATTTGTCCGAAACGACACTGGACGAAACGACACGACACGATCTACCACTGTTCGTGGGTGAGGTAATTTAATTTATTCTGCTGCTGTTTTTATAATCAAACTCAATCACATAGTAATTCACATTCAGCTTGGTATCCTGGTCAATAGTTAAAACAACACAAAGTTCATGAACCCTAAGTCTGAAAACTTGAATCTTAAGAATAAAAAATTATATTTTGTGTGATTGAAAACATTACACTTCCTCATAGTTGCTGGATATTCAGATGGATTTTCAACTGAGGTAAGCAGGGCACGATTTAAGTGGGCGGTATCAGAAATTGTCCCGCTATCTGTTTTCTTTAATGTTATCAGTGACCTCCAGCCTCACCGGTGTACAAGGGTTCTCTTAATTTTACTGTTTTGTCAATGGAAAGGTAGATTGGTTTTGCACAGCATTTGGCTATGAGAGAGGGTCTCCTCCAATGCCATGGGAACAGATTCCAACAGACAGGAAATTTGCTTTACTCTCACATTGCGGATAATAAGATATAAGAGTTCACTGGCACAAAGGTATCCCCAAGATTTGCGAGATCAATTACAGCGATATGCTGAGTTCTCAATCAGTCAGAAAATACCAATTTTCTTATGCTTTTGTGTTATTTTTTAAGCCTCTAGTGCCAACTTTTGTGATTCTACTAATCAACTTTACTTTAATGGTGAATTCTCTGGGAATCTTTTTTCTTTTTACCCATACAAAAATCTGAAGTGTATGCAAATTGTAATATGTTACAGATTCTTACCAAGGACAGCTTCTCTGGTATGGGATCACTGGAGTACCTCAACATTCAAAATCTTCCTTTCTTAGAGAGAATGGACTCCCGGACACTCTCAAATCAAACAATGTTGAAATCGCTTGAGATTCAAACCTGGCCTCAAATAGAAAAATATCGATTTCGTCTTGCAAGTGTTCTATCAACAATTTCTTCTTTGGAAAAGCTATCTGTTAACATTCAAGAAGACATTCTTACCGACCAACTACTGGGGGGCTTTAGCCCTCAGCTCAAAGAACTAAAAATTACTGGTGAAAATCTGACCACGATAAACCCTGAATCACTGGATGGGCTAGAAGAGAGCAGAGGCCTTAGCTTGAAAATATTGAATACAAATATTGAAGACTTGCCTGACCCGCTGATGACAAAACTGCTCAAGATCAAACACCTCAGCCTGGATCTCAGTCACAATCGGTTTACAACGTTCAGTTTAGACCGGTTGTACAAGCATCCTAACGACTGGGGTAATCATGGAACTAACCTCATTGCAGGTATGTTTGAGTCCATCTAATCTAATCTGAAAATTCAATACATAAAAACACAATGTTAGCAGACGCAGATTAAAGAAGTACAGTAGACCCTCACTAATTAAAATCTTGATAATTTTAAAACCTCTACAATAAGTATTTTGTATCTGTTCTCACATTATAATTCCAATTTTGTAGCTTAAATTCAAAATATTACCTATAAATTTTGAAGAGAACCTCTACAGTGATACTGTTCAACTCTAAAATTCAAATTAAAAGCAAACCCCAATTTTTTTAAAACGAATGTACATATTATTCTAACAGCCTTGATACCTTTTTATGAAATTAATTAAAGTTTCATAATTGCCTTAAGGTATCAAAATAATCCTCAAATCAATGGATTGCCAGACATTTTTCGAGGGCACTACTCCTCATGTTCAGCGGCAAATCAATCATAAAAAGCCCACATTTCAGTGGTTGTCAAATATTTAAAACACGAAGTCACATAAAACACAAACAGACACATTTGACACTTTCTTTAAAAAGTTAAATATTTGACAACCACTGAAATGTGGGCTTTTTATGACTGATTTGCCGCTGAAAATGAGGGGTAGTCATCGTGCACAATGAAGCGTGTACTGACTTCGGTTAGTTCGTATTTATTCGTGTGAAATGTGTCTGTTTGTGTTTTATGTGACTTCATGTTTTGAATATTTGACAACCACTGAAATGTGGGCTTTTTATGATTAGTTTGCTGCTGAAGATGAGGGATAGGGCCCTTGAAAAATGTCCGGCAATCCATTGATTTAAGGATTATTTTGATACCTTAAGGCAATTACGTAAGTAATAACTTTAATTAATTTAATGTACATACTCTGAATTCCTTGCAATTATTTGCAACAAGATTCTGTGCAGGGGGTTTGTTGCTCCGAGGGAACCCGTTGCGGTGCGACGCTCAGCTGGCGCTTGTGGCGCAGTGGCTGCGTCGGTGGCTGCGCGAGCAGCTGCGCTCAGCCGGTCTGGATACGCGGCTCCGCGCAGTGGCGGACATCCGTCGATCCACTTGCGTCCACCCAGACACTGGCGCAGTCATCAGTGTCTTCCATCTAGAACCTGAGGACGTCCAACAAGAATCCTGTGCTACCTCTGAAACTGCCAGCCTTTTTGTTTGTGTCGTGTTTGTTTCTACAGCTATTTTTTACTAGGTAAATAATTTTTTAATAAATATTTTTGGAGATTTTACTTTGTTTAAATTATTGACCATGATACATAGGTTAGCGTTCAGTTCAGTGGCATCAAATTAATGCAGCTTTAATTAAAAGGGTCATCAGTTACGACTATATACTGTTCAGAATGGCTGAACAAGAATGATTTAAGTTGCGCGAGCGTTTTTGAATAAGTACGTCGAGGTTCAGATTGTTAATGAATGGATAGAGAATTGAACCTTGATTCATTCGCCTTTTCAGGTCGTCACCTCGGGCTTGCCTACCAATGACCATATAAAAAATAAATGCATCATTGTTTTTATAACTTTAATATTGAATTTGTTTAAATTATAAAATCAGGGGACTTTTTGTTCTTCACTTTTATTCAGCCAACTGGTTTAATTTATAAGGTGGCTGCTTTTTATGAAAAATAATAAAAATATGGAAATATTTAGTGACTATGGCTCCGAATATAATTTAATTCAAGTAAACTTTTTTAACTGTAAGGTCCATAAATTCAGTAGTTAGACAAAAGGAAGACTACAAGAAAGTTATCCAACTTTGGTTCTCTCATCCAATTATGTGAATTTTTAGCATTACATTCCCTAGGAATGCTAGGAATGATATCCAATTCAAAGCTATAAGTTGTAGAATTGAAAAATTTATCCCGTATGTAGGAATAAGTGATATTGTCGGCATTGACTGTAGTCTAATTTTTTGTAATGAGGTTTATAAGGTGTTTTATCAGTATTGCCTACATTAAAATTAATTTCATATGTATTAAAAGTAATTTAACTGTACTTCTTTTTAAAACATGGATTAAGAAAAAGCTGTTTTAAATATCAGTGGTAAATTATAGTTTTAACTCGTTAAAACTTCATATTAATCTAGACACACTAATAATAAATGAAACACAAAAAACTTCTCTTGAAAACTCTAAGTTCTGACTGTTTAACTACATTTTAAAGATTATTTTTAAATATTTTTCAGTAGCAAATAATGAGACTTACTTATTAAATTCGAACCAGAAATCATAATTATGATGTCTTTTTTCATGATATAAATTTCAAGTCAGGAAATGTGACTATGTTTGCCGTTTTCAACAGTTTCAAAATCGTTTGAACACCTTAGAGAAGACAAGCACTACCAGTACTGAACCTAGCATTTCTGTTGTTTATCAACGTTTTTTTACTCAGCAGAATCTGTTATGAATCTTTTAAATGAAAACATTGTTTGAAGATGTTTTATGTAAAACGTAAAACCAAAAAGTCAGTGAAATGCAAACCCAATTGCATGGACTTTTAACCTATTTTCCATGAAAATGTAAACATATTAACTAAATTCTCAGAATTAAGTCTTTACCTAGCAAACAAAACGATTTTCAGTCGGGAGTATGGTTTGCCCAGAGTGACTTCATTTTGTGGTTCTAGATTGTTGGGAGCGAGAGTTCACTATAAAATAATAAATAATTTATAATTAGTTCATCTATGGTGATTTGTTTATTTCTACCGATAAAGTTGAAGAAATAAATCAATCTACATTGAAAGAGTTTATTTGGTACACATTATATAAGACACCATCAATTGTGCATTCATGCAACATGAGTATATAAGGTACATTACATCACCTGGATACTACAGGGATTAGTTAACTTTAAAATTTAACATAGCGCTTTGCAATAACACAATTAAGTAGTAAAAACAATAGTAAACTAAAAAAACAAAACAATTTTTAAACAATATCACAGTAAGTCACAAATCAACCGTATAAAATATCATCAGTCTTTCACCAATGAGATCAACAACTGGCTAGAGTGAAAGTGAATAACAGTTCATTATTATACAGCAAATAAATAAAACAATGAATACAAAAAATGTAATCAAAGTAAAGTGTATTAGGCCAACATGTTAGGCAAGAGAAATTAAACTATGACCTGTTAATCTTAAATACTAAGTATCCATAAAACAATCTGCTTAAATCTACATTGGCCACCTCAGTGCAAGTACAGTAAACCCTACAAACATGACTCGATGATTCGATACCACAGTTCATTGATATTATATAGAATTTATGGTCACTAGATGCACTACTGCAGCCATCTCCTACAATACAACCCTTGTTGACACACAATATTACATTCTTCAATCACTATTTTCGGCCATTTCAAGCGATAACATCGCTAGTGGCCACTTTTCCGCGGTTTGATCGCAGTTGAGACTTTAAACTGTCTGAGAGGGTAAACGGTAGGAGCAAAGTAGTGTATTTTTATTATCATCGGAAGAATATTGTGGGGTTTTACTGTCTAGCCAAAGGGAAGTGGATGATGATCATCATACTTTTTTCTGCAAAATTTTCGCACACGATAGAAGATTGTTCATTTCACTTCAGCTGTTGGTGCTCTTTCTCTCTCACAGCACCATTGTGGACCTGATGAATCAAAGTGAGGAACCTTGGAGAGTGACTGCTCTCTTCGTCCTTAGGCCCTTCAGCTGAAGTGAGGTGAAAATGACTGAGTGAGATCTTAGTTCAGGGAAAACACCCGTGAAGGGTTCCAGCCCAGAGGCAACCCGACACAAAAGTGGTTTAGTGGAGATTCCTTGGAGACCACCCTACCACCTTCGTAGTAAACACAGTCAAACTACGTAAAAATCTCCTCTAAAGACAAATAATAAAATATTAACTAGCTAAATTTCATGATTTCCATATAAATAAAACCTCTAAGGATAAATTTGAAAAGACATTAAATAGACACTGCTTAGAACATAGTTAAGTGTCAATGCCTAAACATGAAACAAACATTAATCACACATATACACATTTAATTAGTGTTAAGTGCAAAGTATAAAAAAACTCAACCTAAAAACTAATTACTATATTTATTTTACTTGAACTGTAGATAGGAACTATGAGACCTATCCGAAACTCTAGTGATCCGACAGACTTACATACAGGAAAAGATCTCCTTGCTGTAGGCCTATAGCATTTAGACTCATCTAGAGCTCACTAGTCGCTAGTGTGCCTCCATACCTAAAAGTGTTCATTATATGCAATGAAATAGGCTACAGACTATATTTTCATTGGTTGAAGAATTGACAAACAACAATCACAAGTGTTTAAAATAAAATTAACTACACTGAAAATAATAGTTTTTTAATTAGTTAATTTTGTGTAATAAGGAATTTTGGACAGCAAATTTGAAAATACTAAATTTGGTGAACAAATTTCAAATTGCATAAAAGCTGGTCGAGATAATAAAAAAAATTTAAAGCGTTTGACTTTTCTGGAGGAATAGGCAGTAAAGACAAAAAATGTAGTATGTGATGATAAATCTGAAGATGAAATAAAATTTCACCCTGCCTCCCCACTTCATTTTTCAAATTTATCATGGGAAATCTTGCCAAAAAAGAACATGAATTATGTCCGAAAATGCAGGGTAAAATTAGATCTCTGTCAATAGTCTGATAGTGTTCCAGCATATTTTTAACACCTGCCAAGTGCAACAATGCTCACAATGCCGACCATGAAGTCGTTCAACAAGAACCCATTACAGTAACTCACAAAAAAAAAAAAAAAAAAAACACACACACACAATAAACAGGATTACTTATTTGTATCTAAAACTTAAAAAAATTGAATAAATGAAAAATTGAAGAAAATGGATAAAAGAAGATAACAGAAAAGTATTTTTAAAAATTGGTGCAATACTAACTTTAACACTTACTACATGCACATAGGTACACACACTAATGTAACTTTAATCCTATAAACAAAAAATGGTCAGGTAAAAGTCATTTCAACTTTAAAAAAGTTTGATTATAAAATAATTAAACCAGCCTGTGAAAGAAATGACTAGATATTTCAAATTTTGTTGATAAATCTTTACAAACTAAGAACTACTTAACAAAAAAATTCCTTTTAAGTGATACAATCTGTATCGAAATTTATGAAATACAGTACAACCCCCAACCACCTGGATGTAAGAGATGGATATACCAACAGTTTGAGGAACTGATCGAGTTAGGCTGAGACGTTATTTTTAGATTTTGTCCACCTATGCAGGCATTTGCATCATTACTGGCTGTGAGATTAGCGTTTCCTTCCAATTTTGTATTCAATCATTCTTTAATTGCCCCATTAATGTGGTGAGGGGAGGGGTGGGGGTAGAGGTATGAGAGTATTAGTGTTGACTAGGTGGACTCATTAGGAATGTATCTGTACGCCACAGATTTCCGTGGCAGTGCGCTTGGCAGTGTGATTTGGCAGTGCGCTGCAATTCCATAAGTTAAATTTCTGATAGCTCCTACGATGCTATTGACGGCCCTTCTGACCTCTTTCAAAATTAAACCTCTGTATTTTTAGTGTCCATCTCTTTTTATCTTTCAAGGAAACACAGCAGAAAAATATTAATTTCCTTTTTTCTCCAACTTATTCATTTTTTAAATTTTATTTCACTTATTTTTTGGCAACAATGCCAAGCTATGACCCTCATTATCTGTTCTCTATTATTCTCTATTGATCAAAAAATTACCGATGGAGGTACATAAGTTTAATTTTTTGACGAAATATATTAATTGACAGAGGCCAGTCACAAAGAGCAATAGCGGCAGCTGACCCAGTGGCACTGAAGATGACTGTAGTGCCAGGTGAGCTACATCCCATAAGAGCAATGGTGTCAGTTTCTGCGACATCCGTGGATGTTGCCACAGAGGTTTTGTTGGTTAAAAAAGTGATAACAATTCAACATTTTACTCTTTGATACATGCAAGTGTTGCCAACGCTTCAGGAAACAACAATCGTTCTCGTTTGCGTTGGAGATCTCTTGTTTCAACTATTACTAAAATAAGGAATTTCAAAGGAAACTAGGGTAGAATGTATTGTTTTAGATTTACCTTGATTGATAATTGTTAATTTGGTCATTACCTAATGGTTTGTTATTAACTAATAATCCAAATGTAAAATAGAGTAATATGGTGTCGTTACAATAAATATCGTACACGTGGCAAGACTGCTTCACTTATTTTCTCAAACAGCTGTGTAATGATAAGTATTACAACGTAACTTGACTTCAGTTTTAGTTTTGACGCTTCATATCCGGAACACAAAAAATAGCTATTCAGCTGACCTTAGGAAGAAGTTATGCTTTTTCCTCTACAGACCTTGAGTGGCACTGACACTTGTAGAGGCCATTTCACTTTTGAATTATATGGCACGGCATAACCCTACTGACCTGCATATAACTAACTCCCTTATGAGTCTATCACCCAACACTGTAACTCCCATGCCTCTACTCTCACCCCTCCCTTCACAATATAACCCTTCACAATACGTGATTAATATAATATAATAATCACATAGATGGGATACTAATTAAATTCTACAAGCCAAAGCTCAACTTACAGTAGTAATGTACACAGAACACACGGATAGGATTTTTGTCTGGGAAATATATATTTGTTTAACTTCAGGGAGCGACCTGATATTGAAGGGTCTTGGTAAACCAAGAGTGGGTATGAGGGATTGTACTGTAAATGGGAAACGCAAAACACATATGTATGAATCAAATAAATAAAACAATGTCTAAAAAATAAGTCTTATAAATAAAATATAACAATGTCTACTTTAGCAGAATCTGCTTAGCAAAGTTCTAGAAATTGACTTCATTGTGGTTCTTTAAATGATTTTAAATTCTTTGTACTGAAAATGGTTAGTGGAAAATTGAAAAAAAACTTACATTGAGGTAAAAATTCCATAATTTACAGTTTTTTAGTTTGTCCAAATTTATTGTTTTTCAAACAATGAGGCCCCCCCAGTAAGTTTTCCTCAATATTATTTTCTTTGTTTTCTAAAACGTATTTGCTTTGACAAACAATCTCAAAACCATCACCAAAGAAATATTATTTGTTGAGACACCAACCAAATAAAGGGTGTCACAGCAACAAAATAAAAATAAAAGGTTTAAATACCTCAGTCACAGTTCCTTGTAAAAGTCGACTAGTGCGACAAAAGTTTCAATACTATTTTTGCATCATCATTAGGTGAGGTGAAACACATATTGTCCTTTTAGTGAAAGGTGTTGTCCTTCAATCCATTGGATGTGGTCAGGAGGCTAACTCTGTAACGACATACAATCAACTGCAACTGAGGTATTTTAATTATTTATTTGTTAATTCCAGTTCCTGGACAATAATAACATCTTTAAGGTGTTGAAACTACAAAATAAAAACCTTGGTGGCAGTTAACCAATATGTCATACAAATTCCTATGGGAGCAAACCTACATAATCAGCCCCACAGTGTCCATGAAAAAAATCACCAAATTCTATTGAAAATTCACTAAGTACTTGGGGGTGCTGTGACGGGATTTTTTTCTCCAATTGCAAACCCAAACATGAGTCAATAGCATGGTACAAAGGGGGACTTAAATCATTAATTTACAATATTAAAAACTTCTCTAAAACTTTTAAAAGATCTAGAAGAAGGGCATTTTGTAACAGACCTCCAAAAATTATATTTAGGTTCCAAATTAAAATAATCATGTCTAAAGTACGGATTAACCAAGAAAATGTTCAAAACTCCAAACACAACCGGAGCATGCATCGTGTACAGCAAGCTTTCACAGATCAGCCTGTAAATTCGATATAAAAAAATATACCATCCGGTAAAAAACATTTCTCATATACTCTTTAAGGATTTTAGACATATAAAATGGCGGTTTAGCGAGACAGTAGAGAGCTTGAGAACTAGAGGATACTGCAGGCAGATCCATGCATAACTTCAGAGAGAAACATCGGAGTTCCCGCTCCCAGACCTCCATCAGTCTTCTCTTGATCGTCCCGATCGTACTCACAATCCAGGTAATGGCTCTGCAACATATCGTCACTGACATGTAGATAAAGGCATACACCTTATAGACATATAGGCTAAAGTAGTATCCCTAAAGCAGAACATTCGTCATCTTTCTGCGACAGCGAACAATATAGAAAAAAAACTTAGAAAGCTTAGTCTTAACAAATTACATTACATTATCAAAATTTTGACACTTAGACTCTTATAAAAAAGTGTATCACAATTATTAAAGTGATTATTTAAGTCAAAACCAAGATGAATACATAAATCAAGCTACATAGAACAAAATATTTTTATCTTTCTGGTGTGGCCGATCTTTCTTACACAGTTGACCTTTCTGTTGCAGTTGATCTTTCTAATGCGGTCACTCAATCTGAAGCACCAAGCGAAGCCATGGTTTATGTTTCGAAACATGGTTTATCTTTCTATCACAGCCGAGCTTTCACCTAGTTTTCTATCACAGTTAAACTTTCTGCTACAGCCAACCTCACTGTTGCAAATAATTTTTTTGATGTGGCCAAATTTTCTGTGACAATCACAGTCTTTTTTAAACGATGTCGCACCATCGCCAATAATTGTTCTGCTTTAGGGGGTTCTTACTTACTTTAGGGAGAACAGTGGATTAATGATACTGTTTCTGTTATACTCACAGCTCAGAGTTGAGATAAATGACTTTTAACCCCTTTTAAAAGAAAAAAGTTCTGCGTATGAATATTACCACAAAATATATGTATGAGGCCTTAGCTAAAGAAAGTATTGTTATATGAATATTTCTTCAAATTGATAATAGTAGTTTATGTTTCCATTATAAAGGAGTGCTGAAAAGTCAAGAAACGGCTTGATATTTTTGTAAACAAATTTTGATAGAAGTTTTAAACTCTGAGAGCTCGTATTGATTGTTATACTGCCTATCCTAAGTCTGATGAGGGGCGGCCCATGAGGAGGCAGTAGAAAGTCTTAAATGTAAGCAAGCATAGGTTGATATGTATAAAATTAAATGTCTCACATAGTAGAGTACAAAATGACGCAAATCCGATCTCAAATGGATATCCAAGCCTTAAATGGCAGGCAATCAAATTTTGCATTGAATTCATATTGCAGAAAATTAAAAAATAAATTACTTTGGACATACTTAACCTACTGAAGTCAGGTTTGTGGCATATTATTTGGAAAGAATTTTTGTAATGATATACACAATATGACACTAGCATGAGTACTTTTTTCAAGACTCCCTCTAAAGGACGTCCCTCAAGAAAGTTTTGAAAGTAAATTCATCGGCCGTGTCATATGTAGAACCTGCCTTATGTGACCTCCCGATAACCGACTCCTTCCGATAACAAATAATGAACGAATGAACGATTTTGAGTTTGAGTTTGATATCCAACCTAGTGTCCGTGAAACTATTCGCTCTTTGTAAAAAAATTATGTACAAATATTATCATTTTCCAGTTATTATACATATGTTGATGTTTTAATGAATGTGTTTATAGGTGCAATAAAGTTGTATTACAACAATGAATAGCTGTTTTTCTACCTAGGAAATGCGTTTCTCTTGCTCCTCCTGATATACGACTTTTGGCCGTTCCGACCATGGCCCGGATATGGAAGGTTCTACTGTATTATAAATAATTTCAAAGGTCTTTATTTTTAAATAATACAAAACAACCTCCACCTCAAAATGTTAAATATTCCAGACGTTATTGAATTTTTATGTTTCAGAAATATGATTTTAATGTGAATTTTGATTGCCTGCGATTTAGGTTTTCCATTTGAGGTTGGGTTTGCGGCATTGATCTCTACTAAAGAGACCTTTAATTTGATATATGTATCAACATTTAAGATTTTCTTCTGACTCCTCATGGGCCAACTCCCATCAAACTTGGACACTCGGTGTTGAATGTTACAAAACAGGTTTTTAGACCTCAATTAAATTCTCAACGTTTTAAACTTCTAGCTGAATTATGGATACAAATTTTAAGCCTATTCCATACTTTTCAGCACCCCTGAAGCTATTTAGGGAAAATTCTTTAAGATCATGTTTGTAAGATTCTGCAAAAATTAAGACAATGCAAAATTGTTCACAAAATTTAAGAATTTTTCAAGTAACTTATTGAAAATTGTGAAATTCTATTTGATTTCACGCCCTTCAAGAGCGGGTGTCTAATTGAGGACTTTGGAGGACTACAACACCCCGCCTAGCGAGTGGCAGCTAACCTGGCAGTCGAGGCAGCGGCAGTGGTCGCTCATCTTGCATGTGATGCCCCACTGCGCTGCCACCGCCTTGTACAGCTCCTTGCTCGACTTGTGTATGATCTGCGGCGGACTCCTCACCGCCGGCCGCTCCACCTTCTCATCCCCTCCCTTCTTCTCCTCTCTGTCGTCCATGTTGTGCATCTGCGACTCCGCCGCTTGCGACTGTAATGTCCACACGGCATTAATTAAATATGGTTTAACACCAATTTTCCCTCACAGCAGTTCAAAACTCGGTCCGATGTGGATGAACCGGGTTTCGACCCTACTACATTATTATCATATTCAATTCAAGGACTTAAAATTTGTCGGTCATAATGTCAGTTTGTCAAAAACACAATTTTTACACACATGACAACACATTTATGTACAAACATCTAAACCTAGTACCCTAATGAACACAAACGTGGGGAGACAACAGGTAATTCTGCACTGCACTGACCATTCCTAAATAACTGTCTGCCACCGCAAGCTGGTTGGATGGACTTTTAATTATTCCTTGGTTCTACTGCCTTTGTATTTTATTTATTTACAATTGTCTGGCACGCCAGTACATGCACGCAGTTGCAAAGGCATAAGACTCGTCATGGTTATAACATAAAATAACTTACAAACATAAAATAATAGTATTTTGTTAGAATCGAAAAGGCGTTTGAGTTGAAATTCAGCGGTTCATTCAATATTTCACTTTTGGATTGCTTTTTAGAGCTCTGAAAATATAAAATTCTTCATATGTGTCCATGGTTTTATTACTCGGGCCTACGTTCAGGATCGCAAAACTATTTTTATCTGTGGAGTGGCATTTGTCTAATATACGCTAAGCAAAGCTGAATCTCGGTTGTTTCAAATGGGGTTTTGGTACATGCTCAGAAATATGTTTTTTGAAAGGACGAAGATAAACTCAGCCTCACAGAACTCTAAATCAACTGCACCAACTGCCAACATAGGCCAAAAAAGAAGATCATAATTGAAGCGACAATAAATTTTGTACTTTTATAAATCACCAAAGATTTGAGCCAATAGAGTTATACCGGACACACTGTCCTGTGCTGAGTCATTTAAGAGAGGCAGTTGCTCTTCTGCTTAGTATTTTTAATAATTATCACCACGACAAATATCGGTACAGTAACAGTTATTTGATGGTTTTGTATCAAACACATTTGAACGCAACATTTTAAAAGAGCAGCAGGACTCAAGCCCTGCATCACTCCTGCCTCAGAGAGGCGTGACGCATCAAGCTCATCCAACTTGAATAAACAATCATTTAACTCCCACCCAAGATTTTCAATCCTTTAAATATTTGGTTAGTTGTTTGGTTTTCTTTATTTCTTATTATTTTTATTCAACCTCAAGTAAACACAAAAATGTTCAACGATGTAACACTAATTGGAAAATAAATGCACAATTGACTAAGATCATTTGGTCAGTGTAGGTAGTCAACATTATGATGAATTTCTGTTCATTTCATGAGCTAAACAATAAAGTTCAATCCTCAGGCACGGGGACATTTTAACCTACAAAGTCTAGAAATATTTTTAAGTCTGCTACTTGATTGTTAGTGATTTTCACAGACTAAAATAACACAAACCAGCACTATGTTTTAAGTTTTAATTGAAGTTAAGAAATTTGATTTACATCTAAAAATTTCTTAAGAAAATTAATAAGAATAGTACCGTATGGTATGGAATCAAACTACATCTATGTACACTTTTACAGATTTTAATCTACAACATTCAATCAACAATAAATGAAGACAATTATGAATAATTAAAATGTCCACAATTATTATTTGAATAATTTTAAACTCAAGGCTTACATCTTGCCTCATGTAATATAACAAATTTAAAATCCTATGCAAGTACAGTGATATATTCATTTTCCAGGGATGGATTATAAGTGGCAAAGTTTACGCTTAAAGTTGGTTATAAGGCACAAATAATGATGTTACAACCATGAATAATGTAAGGATAAGGAAAATTTGGACATTAAAGTAACTTATACTTTATCTGGCGCATGGTTTTCTTTCAAGTAAGAAAGTTCGGCATTAATTTTTTTCGAAAGAATTTCTAAATACTAATTTAATTACAGTACAAATAGTTATTAGAAAAGTACCTAGGCTATTTCAAAAGTATGCATAAAATAAATCAATTTCTTTGAAAAATAAAGCTTTAACTTTCAATCTCTTTAAATTACAAGTAAAAGACAGCATTACAAGATGGCAATACCGCTGGTACCGGTAGTTTTAATTAATACAAACATTTGAGCAAGGGTGAAATGTACCTCTGCTCAATTTGATCTAGTTACAATGGTCTAATTTAAAATTTATATCCAATCGGTAACTAAATCAGTTATGACTGCATTTTACTCCCTGATGTTTATCGATTAATATTGTATTCTTACTGCCAATCAGCCACAAAATGAGACCAACTTCAGAACTAAAAACATGGACTAAAAAGAACATTTCCATGTTCAGACGTCTTAGTTAAATTCAAGCAATAACACTAGTACAGGGAATCACAGATTATCATTTACCATTCATGCATTATTTTAATTGATGTTAGCCTATAGAAAATTTGGCATCAATATTTTTAACTAAATAACTAGTCCTAAGTACTAAAACAATTACAAATAAGTGTTTGGTATAGGTGCAAAAATACACAATACACTAAAATCAATGTGATTTCACCCAAATGGTTTTGGTTGAATGCTTAAATTTATTCTTCTGAGGAATTTTACTTTACTAATTAAAACAATCGTCTCTCATGCATAACCATTGACAATTATTTATTTTATTCTTTATAATACGGTAGTCATTATCTAAATGGTTTTCCTTATTCCATAACATTAATGAAATATTTTAGAATTAAGTTACAACATGGGGTACTATGTAATTAGTAGTGTTTGATGTCATTCAAGTACTTAACAAAAAAAACTTTTGTACTTCTGAATAAATTGATTTGATTTTGAATCTGACAATGTATGTTTTTATAAAGGATTGAAGACACCCCCAAAAGCATGACATGCGAGTTAAATGGCAAGAAACTAGATGTAGGCCTATACTAAATGAATTTATATCTTTGTTAAAAATTACTTTTTCAGTTTTTCACACCCATGAGTCTTGATTCTTGTTCCGTCTGAGATGATCGTCATAGTCATGTTTGGCAATATGATAAATGTACACGACAATAAATCAGTTCTGTCATTTGAACTTCCTTTACATGAAAAGTAACTTGCTTTGTGTAAGAGCGGATCAGATTTTTTTTTCGAAGCACAAATAAAATTTGACACAAAACTAAGGTCCCCCGGTAGCAAATGTACGCATAAATGCTTACTGCTACAGAGTACTACTGAATACACTTCTTATTGTAAACATCTTACCTCGGCCAAAACATGTTTGTATGAGGGTGGTGGGGATGATGGAATGCCGGAATTTTCTACCAGCTGTGTTGTTTCTGACTGAAGGTTGTAACTAGAATTTGAGTTCATGTTGCTGCCTCCTCTTAGATTTAACTGTATCATGTATATTTTGAGTATTTAATTTGTACGATTTGTTTTAATTTTTCATCAGTCGATTTTTAATGGGTAGTCTTCAGCCTACAGAAGATACTGTTATGATGTTACGTTAACCTGGAACAAAGAAAAATTCATAATAGTTATTTAGGAAATTGATGAGACTTCACCTATTATTTTTAGGGTAGGCCTACTTGTTTGTTATACATCGGTGTGTGTCCCCCCCCCCCTGACTAATCTGATTTCTTTTCAACGGCCCTCGGAACACCACACCGGTGACAGCGGCGGCATCTTGCATTTATTTAGAATCCAGGCAGTGACAATGGTGATGCAAATTAAGGTTACTGTATTGAAAAAATCAATTACAGATGTACGCTTACTGCCTTTTTATACAGGACATTTTTAGTTAAGTTTAAAGAAGACTTTAACTTATATAAGCCACTAGTTTACAAAATGCTCTTGCCATTAGGTTAGGTATTTTATTGCTCAATTGCTCTGAGATACTTTCCCTGATTCAAAACAAGTCACCGTACAACAATGAAACATAATTTCGGCCATCTGAACAGCTATGAATAGACCGAGATCAGATCATCGCCGGGAACATTCTACCTCACCACTCTGAATTATTTGCCGAGTGATCAAGTGTGTGCACAATTTAGATTGTGATTGACTTACGGAAATATTTTGACATATTTAGCAATAACATTCTTAACCTAACCACCGCAGCGCTCCATAAACTGGACTGAGTACGAGTAGCAGGCCAGTGACGTTGCAGCGGGCAGAGATGCGTTTGCTGAGGTCCTTGCTGACACGACTATTTTTTGGGAGTCATAACTCAAAAACCGTTCAACATAAAACTGTCTAATTTTTATAGACAAAACTGAAATATATAAAACTGAAAATAATCATAGAGTACTCGTCTTCGAATTTATACGATTCTATTAAGGTTCAAGTAAAAATATTCTTCAAAACTAGTCAGTTAGGTATATATAACAAACACATTGGCCTACCATTTTCAGTATTTAACATTGTTACCAAAACCTTACAGTACAGAAACCAACTGAAACCCCTGGTCTATGAGACACCATTAAAGATAGATTATTCAAATAATATCACCAGATAGGTACCGGTACCCCGATTTTTGATCTTGAAAAAAGAAAAATTATCATGGTTTTATATGGACAATAAAGTAATTCAACGGTAGGCCTAAATGCAATATTTACATTTGTGACACATGTCAAGCTAAACAACAATAGATGATTAGGAACATTGGGAAGTCTTAACGGTTACATCTCGGGAAATAAAGTTTTAATTGTCTTTTCACTTAATTAAAATCTTCACAGAGGTTTGTGACCTTTAGGGGGTTTTATGGGTTTCTGTGAAATACTGATTTTATTCTTTAGTTTTTCCACTTTAAATATGGTAGATCTGAATAGTTCAACACATTAAGTAACTAAATAATTGCCAACATTATATATTGAAGATTACCGTGATCCTGTAAAGAAACACACGGATAGAGTGAGTAGGTCACTGATGGTCCGTGTAAATAAGTGTCACTCTCATAACCCAGCTCTATAAATGTTATAAACATGACAAATGTTGATCAAGCTTTTATTGACGTCTCCATATGCATGAATATGTCATGTCTTACTGGAATAAAGAATCTTGAATCTTAAACTATTGATTGTTTATGAGATACAGGAGCGTAGAGAACTGTAAAGGCTTCAGTAGGCTGTATAGCCCAATGGAACCCCAAAACAATGCAATGCAAATGTTTCAATATAGTGTATGTAATTATATGGACTACAGAACTCTATACATACACACGTGGATGTAAATATCTTACCCATTATGTTTAACAAAAAAAAAACCCCTATCTAAAAACATGTGTCAATATGCAACTAGACAGGAAAAGTTACTGAGCATAAACTTTTTAATTTGTTGGTCAGGAAAAAACTTCAAGCAACAAAGTTGATAAATAAACATTTCAGACAGTGATTATGGCGTGTTGTTCGGGATGAATCTTGAATAAAAATTTTCCATTCCTATGAATGTTTCAAGCTGTTTAATATCTTGAGGTTAAGTCATGATTAAAATCGGTTTTATCTTTTCAATATTGTTGAAAAATTTGAATTCTCCCTATTAATTTGAAAAATATCTCATAGTGTATAGGCAGAGGAAACTTTTGAGAGTCCAATGCCTGGTTCAATCCACTTAAAAAATCTGCACAAAATACCCAAAGGCCTATTTGGCTATCTAACAATCACAATCTAACAGCACATTCTGAGTGGTCGATTTCTTCAAGAACATTTTACCGTACCTATAAGGCGATCCAATTCTTCACGCACTTAGTCTCTTAATGTGAAAGGTACAAGGTGAAAGGTCTGGGTCTCTTAAAAACTAGAGTAGCCCCTTCCATTAAATAAAGTTTAGCTGGGACTTATGAGCACTTATCATATCCAGGATAAAAAAGATTAACATATTTCACTCAAAGTTCATTTACTTTGTAGCACAATAGTGCCTAGACAACTTACGATAGCAAATGTTTATTGGCCACATCTTGTGCATTCCAAAAGTCGGAGATTGGTGACAAATTTGATGTGCGATACATCAGGAACCATAAGGTCTGGGTTGAACTGCCCAGGCCCGCATTATCAACTAGGCCAACCTAGGCCATAGCCTAGGGCGTCAGCCGAGAGGGGGGCGTCAAACGGGCCTTTTTTATACTACGTTTCAGTCAAAAAATTATTTAACTGCAAATATAATTTAATTTTGGGGTTTTCACGTTTTTTTATTAAATTCTTTAATAACAAGAGTAAATAGAGTATTCGGCAAAATAGAAAGAAGAAAGAACCCGAGGGGCTCCTTCGTGGCGGGAACGAGCGCTCCTAGTAATGTGCCGAAAAGAGTGTCCCTGATTAGCGGGTCAAGAGCATCACTCCTGACTGGCGGTAAACATCGCCCTGCAATCAACGGTAAATATAACCCTTGATCATAGCTAAAGGATCATTTACCTCCGACCGCTGGTAAAGAGCGCCCCTGATCGACTGCACAGAGCGCTCCTGATCGAGTGTAAAGAGCGCCCCCAATACGCATAAATAGCGCCTGTGAACAGGGGTAAAGAAGCGCCCCCGACAAGCGGTAAATATTCCCCTACTTGAGGATAAATAGCGCCTCTTTGGCTTGACCGTCGACTAGTAAGGTTTGGCTTGACCTTGTTCCTTTGCCCTGGATTTAAATTTATTTCTGTATTAGAATTATACAGGGTGTTTAAGAACTCCCGGCCAACATTTTAAGACAGATAAAGGGGCTTAATCCAGACCAAAAACAAATATGAAAATCATAGTAATAAAGTCCAAAAGCCGCCAGTTACCCACACAGCTGTTATTTTGTTTTTTACACATATTAGTTTTTATTTCCACAACGGATGGTTGTACTGAGTTCAATTTTGGCATGTATCTTTATCATACCAATGCCCATTTAAAGAGAAAAAATTATTATTTTCCGATGTGTATTTTCAAAATTGCGGCCATTTTAAATTTGTAAGCTCAAAGATCTCAAAAACGGTAAGTTTTTCAAAATTTTTAATAGAGACTAAAAAATTGACAAATCAAATTATGTATAGCTAAGGATACCAAGTTTGTAAGGACATGACAACAAATAACGGAGTTATTGCGATTTTTCTCTTAAAATAACTTAAGTTTGCATCAATTGTAATGCAGAATAATTGTTTTTCAGCAGAAAATCACAATTACTCCGTTATTTGTTTCATATACTTCCTCGGAGTAAAGTGACGAAAATGCCGATCATCACTTTCTTTAATAGTTCTGTGCTTTTATACTACAGCCAAAGTATATAATTATAATTAAAATAAATCAATGTATCGGATTTTTTGTTTTTTTTCAGGGGGGGGGGGGGGGCGTAATTGTGACCTTTGGCCTAGGGCGTCAAACAGTGTTAATCCGGGCCTGGAACTGCCCACATTGCAACCTCAAATTCCCAACAATTTCTTCGGGCATTTGCGGTTCAACCAATTCCTCTTGGTTCATTCATATTCTCTTACATCTAGATGAACTCTCGGTGGTCATTATTGAATGTGGTTTAAAATACGGTACCTTATTGTCTCCAGTTCAAATCCGTTGTCAATCTACAACCTGGTTTCGGCACTGTTTTGCGCCATGTTCACGTACCTTTTCATTTAAAAAACATCAAGCAATTAAAATTAATTTTTGAAGTGACAAACAACATGAACATAGCGCAAAACAGCACCGAAACCAGGCCTAATTAAAACTTACAACAGCATGTACTGGTTTATAACAGTAACATATCTAGGCTACTACACAAACGACAGTGTTTATAAAACTAAATGACAGGCTAAGACTGGTTGACTAAAAATTAACATGCCTTGCTAAAAAAATACAGTACATGATTATTGACGTGCACAGAAATGTCCTAACTTACCTCATCATGACTGTAAAGGTTCATAAATATTATCATCTAATCCTACCTAACAACCGCCACAGTGCCCTGTTACAGCAATGACTAGATTTTAGAGTGAGGTTCGAATAGCCTAACAGAAAAGTAGGGTAGACTAAACATATCACCTATAGGCCTAATTGGCGCTGGTTAGAGATGGGCGTTATTTAACATAACAGGTTAAATAACACAGTTAACGGCTTGTAACCTGTTACCAAGATAACAGGTTATTTGAAGCACCCTGTTAGGTATTTTTTTAACACAAACAATTTTATGATTGAATCAGGAACAAAACACTGTAAGCAACAAAAAACTATTTTTAAAAGTTGCATTAAAGCCTAAATTAAATTTATCAGAGAAATTAACATACTGTGGTATCATGAACACAAAAACTAGTCATATAAGCCAAACTGTGGTACGGTAACTCAAAAAGTGGAATGGTAACACACACGGGAGAAATAAACCTACAGCCTAGTCGAGCTGTTATAAAACAAAAGAATGGCAAATAAATAACAGGGTGACGAAATAACACAAAGCGCAAAAAACATTACATTCCCGTCAGGCCGGAATGATCTAACACTGGTAACAGTGGTAGAGAAATAACACTGTGTTTTGTTCAATTCCAGAGCGAGTGGCCATTACACACGTAAAAACATTACAGACCAGCCAAATCTGAACGAACGAACAGCCAGTAACAGGATTGCCGAAAATAACACCCAGCGAGAATTTCACTTCATTCCCGGCTGGGCAGAAATGCGTTGCGGCATGGTGGGAAGTTGCAGCAAAAACGGGTGGGTAAAGCCGCGTTTACACCGGAGTTGCCGACCGGAGTTGCAAATCGAATTTTCGAGTCGGAGACCGAATTTTGGTTTTCAGACCGGAGTCGGTAAAGATCAAAGGCGGTTGCCAACCCCGGTCGGCAACCCGAGTTGCGGCGAGTATTTGATCTGCAACTTGAGTCTGCAACTAACCCCGCCACCCCTCCTGCCCATCGGCTACGTCGCTACGTCACTTCCTTTCCCACCAATCGGAATTATACATACTGACTGATGGCTCGGTTGCAGGTTGCGGTTGCAGAAGCAAACTGTGTACAGTTGCAAGCACAAGTTGCAAACTTCTGTCTGCAACTAGCGTCTGCAATCGAGATTGCCGATAAAAGTCTGCAACTCCGGTCTCCAACTCCGGTGTAAATGCAGCTTAACAGTTACAAAATGAACATGTTACTAGAACCTGTTACCAAGCTGAAATGAAATGGTGTAACGCATTACCGTACTCAAAAGTAACATTAGGCCCAATTCCCATCTCTAGCGTTGGTTAACAGATTGCTCACATGGTAGCTGTTTGTCGCTGGTCTGTATTTTAAAGATATGTCTTAAAACAAGCTGTAGACTAGCAGACAAATAATGCAATTGTTTAGAAGGTAACCTTTAGTGTCTAGGCCTATGTTCTTGGGTGAACCTTAAGCCTACCTTGTTAGTATTTAGGCATATTACGTACAGTTTGACATCATAAAAAGTTGAACAATTAGGCCTATTCCATTGTAGAAAATTCGAATGCAATAACTACCGCTAACAAACCAAACTTAACTAAATTTATAATTTTCCAAGCAACGCCCTTAAATTTTAAGAGCAGAGATGTATTTACTAAGTATAGAGTCACGATTACTTACGGAAAATTAATATGTTTATCTATCTTTATAAGATTAACAAAAAATAAGAATGTCACTGCAAGCATCCTATTTTGTTTACTCAGAGCAGACAGATCACAATAATTTGACACTTAGCATGCAAGCAAATAAATAAAGAGTAGTAAATCGTACCTCCATTTTGGTTTAGTTTTTTTTCTGGTTTGCAAAAGCAAAAGCTAAAAAAGGCAGGCTTCCTCTCCTATGCTTTTTTTTAATTTAGTTTTTCTTTTTTTACGAAAGGCAGGCTTTCGTTTTGGCTGTTTTTAAACCATATAACGGTGAAGTTCACTTTGTAAATTTTGTTTTTCATATCACAAGAGAGCTTTTTAAAACACATTTAAATCACTTATACCATATAATCACTAAGTGATTAATATTATTAATCACTTCCCATGTCAATCTTATGGAGGTAGGATAATTGATTGAAACATTATACAGCTGTTCTAAAAACAACTGCTAGAAAAAAAAAACAGGAAGAAGAGATGTTTCAGTCAATGTTTTTAAACTTCTTGGGTCCAAATCAACTGAAATTTTGGTCATATTTCAACCAGGAGGCTATCTCTAGTTATAAATTAAAACATGAGGCGAAATCATAAGGCCTTTTGATTGAATTTTCTTCTGCAAAGTTCACCTTCTTTTTCCTTCTTCATTCTGGCTCGTTTCCTTTGTTTGGCTCCCCCGAGCCGTTTTCTGCCATCCATAATTAATTTGAACGTATGACAAATGTGACACAAGTGTTAAGATTATGCTTTCATGACTTTTATTTACTACAATTCAGCGTAAAAACGATAGTTTCGCATTGACGTTGCATCATCAAGCAATATTTCATTATTGACTGAAAGAAAGCAAAATAAGCCATTATGATGTATTAAGGTGTTACACAATGTTTCAGTCTCCCTAACAAGTAAATCACTCGATCTAGACAGCCTAGTTTTAACGCTATGAGAATTCCAGGTAAACTGATGCTCGATGATCTACAAAAACACCAAGAACTTAGCATTAGTTACAGTTTCCATTTCAATAAGGTCTTAAACTAAATATTATATTCTTGGTTTTATTCTTGTTTAAAAAACAAGAAGATAGACATTTGCTCTAAACCAGGTTCCAGCTTCTTCCATTGAGTTATTCTCTAATTTTTTTAAACTCCGAAACATCATTTGCATTAGCATATAAAATATAGTTCTACTAATAACATTGTGAGGTAAATCATTAATGGTGACCAAAAATAAAGGTCCAAGAACTGATCCCTGAGGAACACCCATGCTTTAAATTAACCTGCTCTGACCATTCACCATTGTATATGAACTCCGCTTGCTTCCTATCTTTAAGGTACGTTTCAAACAGTTTCAAGGACACACCATAGAAATGAAGTTTAGACAGAAGGACTGAATGTTCCGCTGTTCCGCACAATCGAAACCCTTTACTCAGGTCACAAAAAGGTGACCAGATGGACAAAGGACTTTTCCTCGAAGGCTTGCAATATTTGACATACACTAAACTTTCAGTTGCATCCTGAGTGGCCTTACCCCTCCTAAAACCAAATTGAAAAATTGATAAAATGTCATTTGTCTCCAAAATGTACAACCATACAACCTAATGGTCATATAAAATAATCTCAATACGTTTTGAGAAAACAGGAACAAGAAATACGGGACGATAACTTTCTGGTTTGTCTTTAGGTCCCTTTTTATACACAGGGCAAACCCTAGATATTTTCAATTAATCAGGAAAAGTACCATGTTGTAATAAATTATTAATGCAAATTAATTGTTAAATGATTAACAATGTTTGGGATTATATTCTTTAGGAAATTATTTGACATATTGTAAAAATCATAACTGTTGGAATTACTCAAATGTTTTGCTGCCTTAAGGACATCATTTGGGGTCACACATTACCACTCAAATAAATTAGCATTAGGCCTATTAGAACTTAAACTAACATTTCTGTCAAAATTTTCTCCGTCGTAGGCTTAACAATACCAGCTTTGGTTTTCTCTACTGCCTCGACACAAAACTGTTTGAAAATAATTGGTGAAATCAAAGGTGTAGCCTATTTTCATTTGACATATTACAGTTATTCTTAATTAAGTTCCAAGCTGTTTTGCACTTGACTTTTGTTTTTACTTGACTCTATGGACTTATTATTATATGCTACCTTTGCATTAGAGATTTTTCCTATTCTTTTATTAATGTTACAAACTCACATTTAACCAAAGCACAATACTTACTTACTTCCCGCGTCGTCCTATTGACCGCTAAAGACGGCATAGGACCCGTCTATGATTCAATCCATCCCAGCCGTACTTAAATTGCCGCAGTAGGAAGGGAATAGTCAAAGGCTTTAACATATACTAGAGAGAGAATTGGCTAGATCGGGTAGCCCTCCCAATTCGTATCGCGGAATTCCTCCAGGGAGTAAAAACAACCCTGGGTTAAGAAATCTTTAAGGTTAGAACAAAATTGAAATTTTCTATGTCCTTCAGGGATTGAGGAAGTTTTGCTTCCCTGGTAGCTAGGCTTAGCCTACATTCAAAAGCTCTGAAATTGTGTCTCACTGAGGTTCTTGTCTCTAAATCTGGTAAGTATTGTGACTATGTTCCGCAGGATAGCACAACTGGTTTGTAGTTTTAACATACTTAATTGCCTCAAAAATAAAAAGGGATAGAACAGTAAGCATTTTGAGCTTACCCGTCATTTTAAACAAAGAATCAAGAGACAGTAAAATTTCCTTCATTTCTGCCAAATCAGGCATGTACCAACTACATTTTTATTTTTAAAATAAAATAATACACCGAATTATTTTAATATTAAATACAAATTAAGTATAAAATTGGATTTAGCTAAATGTCTAGGATTTCTTGAATATAAATAAAAGTATTCAAGAATTTATTTTATAAATTAAGTTAGGTGAAATTTTACAACAAGTTATCCCTGTATGTAGTCATTATAATACATGCATAACTTTCTACGTTCACACTGAGTTGGTTTTTATTTCATTGCATTTTTTGCGTCAACTGATGTTTATTTTTTAAGTCAGTTTCCGTTCTATTCGGCATCTTCCTGCCTTTCTCAATCCGGCGCCATTAAGCTAAAATAAACATTGACGAACACTAGTTCATATTAACTTACTTTTTTGTAGAAAACTGCGAATAAGTCCACATTAACAATGAACCCAAATCGTAAGTACCGTAATTAGTTCATAAATAATTAATAACAATACTTCATTGGTAGATTAATTAATTACTATACAATGTATCAACGAAATGTGATGAGGACATTGAACAAGCTCAGGTCTCCATTTTCGCTGTAGCTATAAAATTCTCATCCAAGTATTTGAGAAAATTCTCTGTTATGTTCCTGCCTTGGGTTATTGACAACTTTAATGTCCTTTTTATGAGAAATACCTGATATGTTGTCATTAAATCTCTGGGGTGGTTTTTATGTTAAATTTGCCTTATGCCCCATTAGACTATGCAATACAAGGCCTAATAAACTATAAGCTACTAATCCTTGGCATTAAGCCCTTAATAACTAGGCGTAGGAATAAAGAAATAGAGTTCAATCGATAAAGTTCAACATGAGTTGTATGTTGGTATTAACATTTTTCATGAAGTCTACAGATGGTTTCGGAACGTTTTTAGACAACAGATTAGTTTCTGTTCGAGGAGGACATAACTTATGTTTAGACCTAAGCCGAGTTTTAATGTAGGGCGTCACTTTGTACATACGTTGTACCGTATGAGTGACAATCTTGCAAGTCAAATCTGCTTTACCCCAGTTACACTTTAGAAATATTTTCCTAACTGGGGATACGCTGTAACGGTAACTTAGTAGTCACACTAAGACATAAGTCCGGGACTATGATACTTTTTCGTTTTGAGGTTCCTAGAAGCCAAAAACACCATTGATATATTTTTAGGCTATTTATATATGGTATAGGCCTATAACTTGTATAAGTTATCTAGGCCTATGTGTCTGTGAACACGATAAATTTTGAACGGAACCTTAAATTTGATAAAATTTTGTACAGAGGTGTAAGCCAGCATCTTTTTGAACGAGTTTGTGAACCAGAATGGTCACAAAATGGGAACGGGTTTTATGAAGTTTCAAAATATGTCAAAATGGGGTTTTTGTAATTTTTCGGCCATAATTTTGGAAATTAAACAATTTTAACATAAGCCATTTAAAAGAGCCAAGAAGATAAACAATTTAGTAGTTTGAATTTGTATAACCTATCCTAACTTATAAATGGTCAGCCTATAGAGAAAATCCAAAAATATTTTTCCCATGTTATTCTTAAATGAGAAATAAACAAAACCGTATATTTTGCATATTTATTGACATATCTTGATTCTATTATACATCAATGATTTGAACGTCAAGGATGAAAAATGCCACATCACTATGTTCGCGGATGATGTATCCATCATTTTGAAGGCCCGAGATTCAAATGAGTTGCACAACATCAGTACAACAGTAATGTCAAAACTAAATCAGTGGTTTATAGACAACGGCCTTCTTCTTAACATGCAAAAAAACTCAGTACCTTCAGTTCAGACTCTCCAATAGAAATAATGAAAATGATTTAGTAAATATCTTTTCCTCAAATCTTCAAAAAGCTACTTATTCAAAGTTTTAGGTGTTACAATTGACAACTCTGTAAAATGGAATATGCACATCCAAAATCTTCAAAAACGACTCAGTTCTTCTATGTTTGCAATACGCGTCCTCAAATCAACTTGCAGCAGGGAGGTACTCATTGATGTATATCGTGGGTATTGTGAAAGCATCTTGCGCTACGGTATTGCAGTCTGGGGAGGATCTTCAGATTTGGAAAAAATTCTAAAGGCCCAAAAAAAGGTAGTAAGGCTAATTTTCGACTTATGCCCCCGTCACCCTTGTAAAGAAATTTTCAAGTGCAACGACTTAATGACAGTACATTGCATTTATATTCAGGAAGTTCTTCTTATAACTTTTAAGAACAAACACCAGTATACAAAACTAGGGCACTTTCACAACCATGAAACCAGGAACGGAGAACTTCTATCCTTCCCTCTTCATAGGACCACCGCGTTCGAAAGAAGTCCATTCTACAAGGGAATCCAATTTTTCAATAATTTACCAGCTCACTTGAGGTCCCAGAGCAATTTTCCATCATTTAAAAAGCAATTAAAAAGTTATCTCTTATGCAAAGCTTTTTATTCTGTTTCAGAATTCCTCCCGTAAGACTTGTTTCGAGACTTCGAGATAGTGCCTTGTTTTATTGTCCAAAGTATTGATTTAGTTTTTCTTTTCAAATAAGTATTTATTTTGAACCATTCATTTTATATTCATTGTTCTTATTTAGTATGACGATACATTATATTTGTTTCATTGTTTATGTAAACGAATCTTACATGTAAATAAAGAACTATTGACTATTGACTATTGACTATTGATTAAATTTGGTATGTAGATTCATTAAGAAGGCTTTAACTAATACTTGCTTATGAAGCCCACATCGCTTCAAACCTAGCCTACATACAAAGCCGGTCCGAGGGCCATACGATTCATGCGCCACGGTTGGAAGTACTTAACTGAAGTTTTTTCGTGGGCGTCACTAGAGTAACAGAAACAGAAAAATGAAATGTTTTCTAGCTCACTACCGGTAAATAAACTGTCATCTATTAAACTTAAATATAAAATATGAAACTAATATAATCTATGACATGTCCTGTGAAACTAGGCGCACAACTCAAAATTGAAAATTGATGTGAAGAGAACCCTTTTTCTTTTCTCCTCACAATTTATATGGTGCCCTTAAAATTTATGTTTTATTTTAAAACAAAGTTTTCTTATGGTCCCATCTATTATCAGTCTTGTAATTTGTTGCAGAGTTGCCCAACGAACATCTTACTGAAACTGAAGCCATCATGGCCGGGGACTCCGACCAGGCGCAGGAGTTTGGTCAGGTGCAAGTAGAGCTGGTCACCACAAGGGAGGAGCAGGACAAAAAGAAGAGATCCTGCTTGACGATGGCAGGAACATCTCCTCAAGAAAACGCTCCTCAGATGCCTCAACAAGATCAGGCTCCTCAGATGCCTCAACAAGATCAGGCTCTTCAGATGCCTCAACAAGATCAGGCTCCTCAGATGCCACAGCAAGAACAAAATCCGGCAGAGGAAGGAGGAAACCCGGAGGAAGGTGCTGCGGAAGGTGGAGATGCCAACTAATTTGTATTATCGAGTTCATTAAACTTACACTGTTATGTTATTAGAATGTTTAAAATTTAAAGAATGTTATGCTACATGTTTTTTTTTAATTCAAGTTAACTTTTAGTTAAATAAAACAAAAATAAAACAAATAAGTGGTGCACTATTTCTAACAAATTTCCTATTCAATATTTTATTCAACATCAACAACAAACAACATTATAGATCAGCATACTTGCCTCCCGCACAATGGTGGCTCCGTCCCCCTTCCCCCATTTCTTTAGTTCCTCAAATATAATAAAGTAATTTTTAGGCTGCTTTTCTCAAATCCATAAAGTCCAAAATTGTCGGTTTTTATTCGCGAATTACACTACATTGAATACGCTATTACGGTAGTAGTCATGGTGAGACCTAGGTCCGGGACCGTAATACTTTTTCATTTTGAAGTCCCCAGAAGCCAAAAACAGCATTTGTTCAATGTCATATATATATATATATATATAATATATATATATATAATATATATATATTAGTAGATAGTACTATGGGGTTCCTAGGACACTTTTGGAGACAATCAAAAATCAAACAAATTCCATAGTTTTTCAGTACAATTATGCAATATTTTTGCCACTTTTTGGCCAATTTTCAGCTTTTGTCAAATTGTCATAAAAAATATGCAATTTTAATGAAATTTTTAACAAATATGCCTAAAATTATCTACAAAATAAAATTTTTTTAAAAACAAGTAAAATTATCACATTTTATAAGTATTTTTTCAATAAAATTAATAGTCGACTTTTCATAAGGTAATTTAAAATTTTAATAGTATTTTTTCAATAAAATTTGAATTTTTTTAAAACAAGTAAAATTAAGGTTTAGTATCAATAATATTGTAATAATTATTCAAATTTAACTAAAGCAGTTTCTTTATCATCAAAAGTCTTAATATCAGTGACAATTAAATGTAAATCTTTTTTATTTAATTCTTTAATTGATTTATCATCAATTACATTAGTAAATCTTTTTGGTAAATGTACTTTACATTTTTCTAATTCAACAATAATTGTATATCCATATTTATCTTTAATTCTTTCAAATTTTTCAATTTTATATTTTTTATTTAAATTTAAACTTTTTAATGGTTTATATTCTTTAAATCTTAATTCTCCAACATTATTAATTTCTTCTAGCAGATCCATTTATATAGGAAAAAATATCACAAACAAGTTTGTGATAGATATGTTAAAAAGTCATTATCATAATTAGGTTTTATACAAAAATCCATATTTAAGTATTTAAAAATCATAGGTAATAATTTTTTGTATGATATATTACTTTTCTTAAAACATAAATATTTATTAAAAAATAGTGTAATTTTTTCTTTATCTTCATTATTCAATTCAAAATCAATATTGTATATTTTGTTTAAAAATTGATAGTAAAATATCCAAGTTGTACAATTCCTTTGTTTTAAAAATAATTTTATATTCTTAGGTGTTATTTCAAAATGATTGGAAATACATAAAATATATAATTCATTAATTAATTGTTGTGTTTTATATGGTTGAAAATGGTTAAATTCTTTTAAAATATGTTTAAGATGTTTATTCTTATTGCTTTTTCTTTTAATCTTTTTTTCATAAATAATTCTTTTACATATATTACATCCTACACAATTTCCAATAATAGTAAAATTAGTTTGATTATGACATCTATAACACATATCCATTTATTTAAAAAAAAATTATACATAAATGAATGAACCAATTCATTGTCACAAATGTAAGAAAAAAACTAAAAATATTAATCCACAAATCGTTGAAATGAAAAATGGATTATGTAGAATTGCTACTAAATGTTCAATTTGTAAAACAAATAAAAGTAAAATTTTGAAAAAAGAAGTTAAACCTATAATTAAAAAAGAATTAACTAAAAATGAACAAATAATTGAAGCAAATGAAATTCATGCTCCAATTAGAAAGAAATTTCTAAAAAGAAAAATAATTAGATTAGGTATTGATGATTTATGGGCAGCAGATTTAATTATAATGAAAAATTATGAAAAAGAAAATGATGGTTATAAATATATGTTAAATGTGATAGATACTTTTTCAAAATATGTTTGGTCAAAACCATTAAAGAAAAAAGATGGAAAAACAGTTTCTAGAGCATTTGAAGAAATAATTAAGGATGCAATTAAAATTAATCATAAATCACCTAATCTTTTACATACAGATAAAGGATTAGAATTTATCAATAAAGAATTTAAAGAAATATTAAATAAATATAATATTAAATTGTATCATACAGAAAATGAAGAAAAATCAAGTATAATAGAAAGGTATAATAGAACACAAAATGAAAAAATGAAAATACAGTTTGAAATTAATAAAAATTATAGATGGATAAATATTTTACCAAAAATTGTTAAAGAATATAATAACTCATATCATTCAACAATTAAAATGAAACCAATTGAAGTAAATAAAAATAATGAAAAGGATTTATTAGATACTGTTTTTAAATATAAACCACCAAAAACAATAACCAAATCAAAATTTAAAATAAATGATAGAGTTAGAATTGGAAATAAAAAATCAACATTTTCTAATAAATATAAAAATAATTGGTCTAGAGAAATATTTATAATTTCTAAAATTAATAATACAAATCCAGTTACATATAGTATAAAAGATCAAAATAATGAAGATATTATTGGAAATTTTTATGAATATGAATTGAAAAAAACCAATTTGTAAATTTTATTTTATATAAATGGAAAAGAAATGTTTAAGGTGTAAATTATATAAAGATATATCTAAATTTTATAAAGATAAAAATACTAAAGATGGGTTATATCATTATTGTAAAGAATGTAAGGATTTGTATTATAAAAAATTATATGATAATATTAAAGTTATTGAATTAAATGAAAAACAATGTCATAAATGTAAAGAAATTAAAGATATTTCAAATTTTAATAATTATCATTATAGTAAAGATAGAAAAAATGCAATTTGTATACAATGTATTAGAGAAATGTTTTTAAAACCACAATTTTGTGAATGTGGAAGAAATATTAAATGGACTAATAATTATTTAAGACATTTAGAAACTAAAATTCATGACAAAAATATAACAAAACTAGAAAATTAAAAAATATGATAAAAATAATAATTTTACTTGTTTTAAAAAAGTTTAAATTTTATTGAAAAAATACTATAGAAAACTTAAATTGACTTATGAAAATACAACTATTGATTTTATTGAAAAAATACTCTAGAAAATTTAAATTACTTTTGAAAAGTTGACTATTGATTTTATTGAAAAAATACTCTAGAAAACTTAAATTAACTTGTGAAAAGTTGATTATTGATTGAAAAAATACAATTTAAACTATAAATTACCTAGAAAAAAGTGGAAAAACTTCTCATATTTTTAAGAGTTTTATTTCTAAGTAAAAATTATTTCTAATAAATGGAACGAACAAATAAAAATATTAATTGTCCTTACTGTAATAAAAATATATTATATAAAAATTATGATAGACATTATAACTCAACTAAACATTTATTAAATAAACAAAAATATGATAATAAAATATTTGAATTAAAACATTGGTGTAAAAATAATAATATATATAATTATAAAAATAAAACTTTAGATGAATTAACAAATATTAAAGAAACATTTGATCTTACAAATTATTCATTATTTAATATTGAAAAATTAAATGAAATTGCAAAAGAATTATCTGTCAGAAATTATGAAAATTTATCTAGAGATGAACTAATTAAAAGATTAAACAAAATTAAAGAAAATCCAAATAATTTAGAATATAGATCATTAAAATATATTCAAAATTTAGCAATTAAAAATAGTATTAAAATTGTTAATAAAACTAGAAGAGAATTAATTGGATTATTAAATGATTATTTTAAAAATAGACCAATTCCAAAAGAAAATATAATAAATATTCAAGAAGCTTCGTCATTAAAAGGATATTTTCAAGATTATATTTTAACAAATTCAAATGATGATTTAGATATTAATGATTATTTAGAAACTCAAAGAAATGAAATAAAAAATTGATAGAAAAACAAAAATTTAAAAATATTAAAGGACAGATGGCTTTAGAATGTGAATATGAAAGAAAATTAATAAATGGTGATATTCAAAATAGTAATATGTATTTTTGCATAAAAAGTTCAGATATTTTAAATGTAGATGATTTTATTGATGATCAATTTAAGAAATTAATAGTTAGAGAACAACTAAATCAACCATCAAAAGGCTCTGGTTGGTCATTAAAAAGATGTGTTGAATTAAATCTAAAATTATCTAAAAATAATTCATTAAATGCTGGATCATATATAGAATTACCAAATGAAATTAAGAATAAAAAATGTTGTGTAAATTTTAAAAATAAAGATGAATATTGTTTTATTTATGCAATTAGATGTGCTATTGATAAACCAAATGAACATGCTGAAAGAGTTAAACAATATCAAAAATATATAAATGATGATATTTTTAAAGGTTTTGATTATCCAATAACATTAAAAGATATTAAATTATTTGAAAAAAGATCGTTTGACTCTAAATATAACTATCCATCAATGTCAATAAATATTTATAGAATTGATGAAGATGAAAAAATAGTGCCATTACAAATATCTGAATATTATAATGTAAAATTAGAAATTAATTTATTATATTATAAAATTGGTAATAATTGTCATTATATATTAATAACAGATTTAAATAAATTGGTATATTCTCAATTATCAAAACATAAAACAAAAAAATATATTTGTAGAAGATGTTTGACTCATTTCTACAAAAATAAAGACTTGAATAATCATTTAGAAATATGTAAATCATTAGAACCTTGTAGACCTATAATGCCATTTCCTGGTCAAAAAGTAAGTTTTAAAAACTATTACAAAAAGTTTGAACATCCATATGTAATTTATATGGATTTTGAAAGTATATTAGAAAAGATTGATAATTGTAAAAATAATCCAAATTGCTCATATACAAATAAAATTCAAAAACATATACCATATGGATTTACAATCTATTTAGTATCTAGAGTAACTAATAAAATGTATAAACCTATTTGTTATAGAGCAAAAAATGAAGAAGAATTAATAAATGTACCAAATAAATTATTTGAATATTTAGATGAAATTTCAAAATATATAGCTAAAAAATATAATTCGAAAAATAAAAAGCCTATGAATTTAACTAATGAAGAAGAAATTAATTATCAAAAAACTAATATTTGTCATATTTGTGAAAATAGTGGTTTTGATGATGATAAAAGAATAAAAGTAAGAGATCATTGCCATTTAACAGGAAAATTTAGGGGTGCTGCACATTTAAATTGTAATTTAAATCTAAAATTCCCTCAAAGTATTCCTATATTCTGTCATAATAGTTCAAATTATGATACACATTTGTTTATAAAAGAATTAGCCAAAAAATATGGTAAAATTGATTTGTTAGCTAATACAGATGAAAAATATATAAACTATTCAGTAAATTCTGGTTATGGTTATGAATTTGAAGGTGATAAACCTAGAAAATTTATAAAATTCTCATTTGTAGATACATTTAGATTTATGGCTACATCAATTGAAAAATTAGCTAAAAATCTTAAAGAATTTAAGCATATAAAGAAATTTATAAAAAAAAATGATATAATTGAATATGATGATGAAACTTTAAAAATATTAACTTCTAAAGGTATATTTCCATATGAATTTATTGATAATGTTGAAAAATTAAACTATGATAAAATATTAGAAAAAGATCAATTTTATAGTTGTTTAACTAATGAAAATATAAGTGATGATGATTATAAACATTATATAAAAGTTTGGAATAAATTAAAAATAAAAACATTAGGTAATTATTCAGATTTGTATAATATTCAGGATGTATTATTATTAGCTGATATATTTGAAAATTTTAGATCTGTTTGTTTGAAAAATTATCAATTAGATCCAGCACATTATCTAACATCACCATCATTAGCGTGGGATTCTATGTTAAAATTAACAAAAATTAAACTAGAATTAATAAGTGATTATAATATGTATTTAATGATTGAAAAAGGTATTAGAGGTGGTATTTCACAATGTATAACTAGATATTGTAAAGCAAACAATGAATATACAAAAAATTATGATAAAACAAAACCTGAAAATTATATGTTATATATAGATGCAAATAATCTATATGGATGGGCTTTAAGTCAAAAATTACCTTATAAAGATATAACATGGATGAATCCTAATACATATACATTAAATGAATGGGAAGAAACAATATTAGAATTAGATGAAAATGCTGAATATGGATATATATTAGATGTTGATTTAGAATATCCTATTGAATTACATGATGACCATAAAGATTTACCATTAGCACCTGAACATTATAATAATAAGCTTTGCACAACATTATTTGATAAAAAAGATTATGTTATTCATTCAAGAAACTTAAAATATTATCTACAAAAAGGATTAAAATTAAAGAAAGTTAATAGAGTTATAGCATTTGATCAAGATGATTATATGAAAAAATATATTGAATTAAATACCAAATTAAGATCCAAATCAATATCAGATTTTGAAAAAGACTTTTTTAAATTGATGAATAATAGTGTTTTTGGAAAAACTATGGAAAATGTTAGAAATAGATGTGATATTAAATTAGGTGATGAAAAGTTTTCATTAAAACAAGCAAAAAAACCTAATTTTAAAACATTTAGTATATTTGATAAAGACTGTATTGCTTCACATATGATAAAAGAAAAGGTTAAGTTTGATAAACCAATCTATATAGGATTTTCAGTACTTGATTTATCAAAATTACATATGTATCAATTTTATTATGAAAAATTAAAGAAGTTTGATCCAAATATAAGGTTATTATATATGGATACAGACAGTTATTTTATAGAATTTAAAAAGGATCCATATAAAATTATTAAAGAAAATATTAATGAATTTGATACAAGTGATTATAAGAAAGAACATGAAAGCTATAGTGAAAAGAATAAAAAAATAATTGGTAAATTTAAAGATGAGTTAAATGGTGAAATATTAGAAGAATATTGTGGTTTAAGATCAAAATTATATAGTTATGAATTTAATAATAAAAATCCTGTAAAATGTAAAGGTATTAAGAAAAGTGTTGTTGATAAAACATTACATATGGATGATTTTAAGAAATGTTTATTTGATGATCAAGAACAATATAGAGAAATGACTTGTATTAGAAGTTTTAAACATGAACTATATACAATTACAATAAATAAATTAGCTTTAAGTAATAGAGATGACAAAAGATTTATTTGTGAAAATAAAATTGATACATTACCTTGGGGGTATAAAAATAATTATAAATAAATGGAAATTTTAATTGTTCCAAAAGAATTAATAAATAATGATTTTGATATAAAATTATATTTATTTAAAACTAAAATATCAAATAAATTTTTAATATATCTTTTTAAATATAAAAATTATTTTGTATATCATTATAAGTTTAATTTTATAATAGAACCATTTATAAATATAATAAAAAATTATGTTAAAGAAAGTTTTAAAGAAAATGATCAAAATTATATTAATAATTTATAACCATATGATATTGAATTTATACTATAATTTTATGTATATTTTTAAATATTTTCTTTAATAAATTTAAATATATTCAATAATTTATTGAATATCTAACATAAAAATATCTATAAATTTTACTTTATTATCATTATAAGTAAGACCCGTCTTTAAGACGGGTCTCAAAATTTGTATATAATTTATTATATTTATGAATATTTTTGAATGTTTAAGAAGGGTAACATTTTGTTACCCTTAAGTTTTTATTGTATAATAAGGTTACCTCCTTTAAAAAATTTTAAAATAAATATTCTAATTTATATGGGACCCATTTTGGGTCCTACCTAATTTTAATAAGTTTTGTATGTTTTTCATTATATGATAGGGGGGACAAATTGTCCCCTCTAAAAATATCTATAAATTTTAATCTATCCTTATTGTTTTCTACTTTTTTTATTTTAAAATTAATAAATATAAACCAGATTCATTAATAAACTTTGTTTTATTATCTATTTTATTGACGCCCTGTTTTAGGGCATCTGAAAAACATGTTTGTACATCAATTTCTAGGGTGTCATAATTTGTGACACCTATAATTTTTATGTAAATTAATTTATCATTATTATGTAAATGTAACTGTTGGTTACACTTGATATATTTTAAGTTTTATATATTTTTCTTTTACATTATCAATTAAAACTTTTCTAGAATTTTTATATTTGAAAATATAACAAATATCTTTTCTTTTAAACCAAGGTTTATTTTGTTTATTAAATACAATTAATTTATTATTAAATATAAAATTATTGTTAATTAAATAAATTATTGTTTTTATTATTTATGTAGATAAATTTTATATTACAAATTTTGTTTTAATCTTAAATATACAATACTTTTAATATTTTCATTATTTATTTGATTTCCATCACTATCTTGAATAGATATTACAATATTTTGAATTTTATTTATATTTTTTAAAGGAATATAATCAATTTCATTTGGTTTTTCACTAATTTTTTATCCATATTCAACATTTGGATAAAATGAATATAGAATTTCTGATTCTTTATGTAAATGTGAATGATCTTTATGATTTTCAAAACTAGGATCAACTAAATTACAATGTATTTCAATAACATCAAAAGGTCTAATTTTTGGTAGTTTTATTCCTTTTGTTAATACATTTGGTTCAATCATTTTATCATCTAATCCTAATAAATCAATTATAATTGTTTTTACTATAATTTTAACAGGAGATTTTATTATAATATATGGTCCATCATTTTTCAGTATAAAATCATTTTCATCAAATTTATTAATTTTCTTTTTAAATTCTTTTAAACTATTAATAAAAATATTTTTTATTTCTTCAATTGTATAATTTCCTTTATTTATATCAAAATATTGATCTATAATTTTATCATCTTCATCTTTAATAGAATATCCATAACAGTTTTTATAATCATTTGGTATATTTGATATAAAATTATCTGAATAAAATCCACTTAAACCAATACTATATTTTCCATCTAAATGTATTGGATGTTCTAATCTTAATTCTAGTTTGGATGAATGACCAATTATTTTAAATAATTTCATCTTATTTAAATGGAGAAATTTTTAGAAAACAAAGATAATATAAAATTAGAATCATATGATAAAAATAATAAAAATGATCAACCTATTAGATTATTAATTATAGGAACAAGTGGATCTGGTAAAACTACATTATTATTAAATTTTATTTACAAAAGATTAATTCCATATTCAAATTTATATATTTTTAGTAAATCATTAGAACAACCATCTTATAAATTATTACAAAAAAGATTTAAAAATATAGAATCAAATATTAATAAACAAATTTCTTATTTTTCATGTGATGATATGATTCCACTAAATAAATGTAAACCAAATTCATTAGTAGTTTTTGATGATTGTATTTTAGAAAAACAAGATAAAATTAAAGAATATTTTATAATGGGTAGACATAAAAATATATCATGTATTTATTTATCACAATGTTATTCAAAAGTTGATATGCAATTAATTAGAAATAATTTAAATATGTTATGCATCTTTAAACAAAATGAACATTATATGAAAAAAATATATAATAATTTTGTTGGATCAGATATGAAATTTGATAAATTTAAAACTATTTGTAATGATTGTTGGAAAGAAGACTATGGATTTTTAACTATTAATTTATTGAAAAAATCAAATGATGGAAAATATATGAAAAATTTTTCTGATATTAAATAATGATAATGGCTTGTTGTATGTTTGATTCAATAATTGAGAGAATATTTATTTTATTAGTATTATTTATTTCATTAGTATTTATATATTTAATGAAAATTACAGAAATAAAGTAAAATAAATTGTGTTTAACATAATTAGTGTTTATGTTAACATGATTTGTGTTTGTGTTAACATGATTTGTGTTTTGTGTTAACATGATTTGTGTTTTGTGTTAACATGATTTGTTTTTATGTTAACATAATTTGTGTTTGTGTTAACATAATTTGTGTTTTGTGTTAATATGATTTGTGTTTATGTTAACATGATTTGTGTTTATGTTAACATGATTTGTTTTGAACCTAAATTTTTCTTTGTAATAAATGGATAAAATATCTGTTAATAAAGCTAAAAAATTAGATGATATTGAGAAAAAATTAATAAAAGAATTTAAAAATCAAATTAAAATTGAAGATAATTATGAAAAAATTAAACAAAAAGCATATGAACCTATAACATCAGCAATTGGTAAAGTTGAAAATAAAATTGGTGAAGTCTTAAATGAAAATAAAAACCTTATGGAATTGGTACCTATTGTTAATAATTTTGCCAATATATCAATACCAGAAACTGAAGAACTAAATTTACCTTCAAGTACTCCATTTAGACCAATCAGACAACCAATAATTCAAGAAGAATCGACATTTATTGACCCAAATTTAATTTCACCTCAAACATTAGATAAAATTATTGGTCCATTAGCACAAAAATATTTACCAAGAACAAAAGATGATAAATTTGGTTTATATTGGAATAAACATAAAAAATCATTTATGATTGGTGATAAAATAACTGTAATTGATAATGATGATTTAATAATTGATGATAAAAAATATAATGGAACACATGGATTATGGAGATTGTTAACTTATGAAAAGAAACCAGATAATAATTTATATACACAAGATGATTTAAATAATTATTCAAAAATTTTATGGGAAACTAATTCAATTTATAAAAATAATGATCCAAATAGTAAGAAACCAAAATCTAGTAAAGGTGATAAATATATTAATTTAATTAAACATATTTGGGAATTAAAAGGTGAAATTGAAGGTTCAGGAATCAGACAATATACAGAAAATAAAATTGAATATAGATTTATAGATGATTTAAATAAATTAGATAATATTATTAATTATATATATGCACAAGAAAAAGCTGGCAATAATAATTTTTTAAATGAAAAGAAAGCAATTAAAGACTTTATATCAAATAAATTAGATGAATTAATTGAATAACCTGAAGGAATTAAGTATTTAAAAAGAATTTTGGCAAATATTTCATCACCATTATTAAAAGATGGATCAGGTATTTTAAATAATGTTATAAATAATTTACCTTTTGAATTACATGTACCTGGTTATCAATATCTAGGGCCTGGAACTAAATTAAATAAAAGAGTAAAAAGAGGTGATCCTGGAATAAATGATTTAGATAAAGCTGCTAAAGAACATGATTTATTTTATAGAGATCATAAAGATACAAAATCTAGAAATGAAATAGCTGATAAAATTTTACAAGATAAAGCATGGGATATAGTAACATCAAATGATCATAGAATTGGTGAAAGATTAATTGCATTACCAACATCAGGTGCTATGTGGATGAAAAGAAAATTTGGTATGGGTTTAGAAGTAGGATTAAAATTTTAATAAAATTAATTATATTAATCTATATTATAAAAAACTATAAATTTTTTTCTTAATAAATGGAAAAAACAAATATAAACTTGACAGATAATCAAAAATCAAAAATAAAATTAGCATTTAAAAATAAAAAATCAGTTATAATTCAATTTAATATTGATCAATTTAATGAAAATGGAAAAGATATTATATTATTATCTAAAAGGCAAATTAATAAACTAAATAAACATAAAAAATTAAATAAAGGATTAAGATTTGAATTTTCATATAATCAATTAAAAGAAATAAAAAATGGTGGATTACTAAAAGAAATTTTAGATTTTGCTGATAATATACCTATAGTTAAAAATTATACACCAAATGTTAGAAAGGGAGCAAAAGTAGTAAAAGAATCTATAATTCCTAAATTTAGAAATTTTGTTGATTGGTTAGATCATGAATTAAAAAATGTAGAAGGATCTGGTTTAGATAAAAAAACATTAAAATATATGAAACAAAATTATAAAAAAATTTTGAACCACTAACATTAGGTGAATTAGAAAAATTGTGTAAAAATATAAAATATTTTAGAGGTGTATTTATGAGAGATATATTACCTAATAAAGTTAATAAATTTGAATGTGGAATTATAAATTTAGATTCATTTGATGGAAATGGAACTCATTGGGTTTGTTATTATAAAAAAGATAAAATTAAATATTATTTTGATTCATATGGAAATATAGTTAATAAACCACCAATAGAATTAGTTAAATATTTAGGAAAAGATAATATATTTTATAATGATAATCAAATTCAAAATTATAATGATCCACCAATTTGTGGTCATTTATGTATTTTTATATTAAATGAATTAAATAATAATAAAAAATTTGATAATATAATAAATAAATTAATCCTTAATAAATATGGATTCACAAAATATATTTGATCTGTTTGGAAGACAGAAAAAACATCCAATTAATATTAAAGAAGATTATATAAATTCTAAATTAAATATATTTTTTAATAATTTTAGTAAAAGTTTTAAAAGTCATGTAAAAAAGACTGAAAATCTAGTAAATGCTATTGGTTTATCAAAAAATTATATAAGTATTAATGGTAAAAGAATTGTTAATGTTAAACCAAGTATAAATAAATATGATGTTGTAATAAAATCAGAATTAGATGAAGTTTTAGATTCAATTATTAAAATTGGTAATGATCATTCAGAAACTAAAAAGGATTTAAATAAAATTACAGACTTTTTAATTAATATTGGAAAATATGTTGAAAATTTAGAAGAAAAATTAGAAAAAGAACTAAAATTTCTATTTGATGGAGTCAATGAATCCATAAAAGAATTAAATGCTGAAATAATACTAATTAAAGATGATATAGATAAATTACAATAATTATTTTATATAAATGGAGTTGATTTATTGTCTTAAATGTAAACAAAAAACTAATTCTAAAGATATTCAGATAATAAAATTGAAAAATATAAATGTAATTAAATCAAAATGTTGTATTTGTAATTCAAAGAAAAGTTGTTTTACAAAATTTTCTCCCTAATAAATGGCTCTATACAGTTCATTTGATTTATTCATTATCAGAAACCAAAATCAATTAAACAAAGATGATTGGGATGATATTTCTGAAAAATATGAGTTGAGTATTAATATGATGAGATTGTTTCAAAATAAATTAAATTGGCAAAAAATTGCTCAACATCAAAATTTAACTATAGATTTTATTACTGAATTCATAAATTATCAATTAAAAGATTATATTGATTTGATTTGTAAATATCAAGATTTAACTGAATATTTCATTCATGATTATGCATTTACATTAAATTGGGAATTAATTTTAGAACATCAAAAAATATCAGCAAAATTTATACTTGATCATGCTACTGAAATTGAATATTTTAAAAGTAAAAATGAAATTGATACATAAAATTATAAAATTTGACATCATAAAATTATAAAAATTTTACTTGTTTTAAAAAAGCTTTTGATTTAAAAAATTTATCCTTAATAAATGGCTGATTACAAAAAATATGTAAATGATATTGAAAGAGCTGAATACAAAAATTTCTATCCATTATCTAAATTACATTTAAATGAACCTAATAAAAAAACTGAATTTAATATAGATTTTGGAGATGGATTTTGTACTTCTAAATTTCAATTTTATATATCTGGTAAATTGACTAAATCTGATGGAAATGCATATGATAATGGTGCTAATATAAAATTAATTGATAATTTTGTTCCATTTTTATTTTCAAAAATTGAAGTTAGAAAACATAATAAATTGATTGATGAAATTGAATATCCTGGTCTATTAAGTACAATTAAAGGTACTATAACTTATTCAAAATCAGAAATAAATCAGATAAATAATGGTTTTGAATCAAATTTTAAAAATAAATTTGAAGCAATTGGTACTTTATCTCATTTTGGATTAGGATTTTTTGAAAATGTAAATATTCCAATATACAAAGGAGGTTTTAATATAACATTTATTAGATCAGAAGATAATGATGCAATTTTTAGATGGAAAACTAAAAAGGCTGATGGATCTTATGATAATGCTACATTACCAACTGAAGGTAAAATAACAATTGATGAATTTTTTATTAGAGTTCCTATAATTGAATACAAAACAACAAGTAAAATTCAATTAATTAATGAACTAAGCAAATTTGAAAAAGTAAATTTTCATTTTAATCATTGGCAATGCATTGAACAAAAAAATATTACAGGAAAGAATTTAAGTTTTGATATAACAAATATCTATAGAAATATTTATAATCCAAAATTTATTATAATTGGATTTCAAAAATCAAGAACAAATGATCAGTTATTTGATACTTCTAAATTTGATAGTATGTATGTAAAAAATATAAGAGTAAAACTAAATGGTCATTATTACCCTGATGAATTGGAAAATTTTGATATAAACAATGAAAAATTTAGAATTATGTATGAAATGTATCAAGATTACAAAAAAGTTTATTATATTAGTAGTAAAATGTATTATAGTCCAACAGAATTTCTAGATAATAGACCAATTTATGTAATTGATACTACAAAAAATCCAACAAATATTTCAAGTTCAAAAAATGATATTATTATTAATGCAGATTTTGATTATGATATAGTAGCTACTAGTAAAACAAATTGTTATATTATTATTGTATCTGAAAAATTACTTGAATATAATATAATCAAAAATGATATTACTGAAATTAATTAGAATGAATTATTACTATTTTAGTCAAATTTATTGAAAAAATACTACTAAAATTTCAAATTACCTTATGAAAAGTCGACTATTAATTTTATTGAAAAAATACTTATAAAATGTGATAATTTTACTTGTTTTTAAAAAAAATTTATTTTGTAGAAAATTTAGGCATATTTGTTAAAAATTTCATTAAAATTGCATATTTTTTATGACAATTTGACAAAAGCTGAAAATTGGCCAAAAAATGGCAAAAATATTGCATAATTGTACTGAAAAACTATGGAATTTGTTTGATTTTTGATTGTCTCCAAAAGTGTCCTAGGAACCCCATAGTACTATCTACTTATATTAATATATATAATATATTAATATAAATAATATATATATATTATGTGTGTGTGTGTCGTGGTCTCAATAACTTTTGACAGGAACCTCCGATTTTTATAAAATTTGATATGGAGGTGTAAGACCAGGTCTATTTTCATGAGTTCGCGAACCAGCATGATCGGATAATGATTAAGGGGGTTTTAAAAGGGTCAAAAACGGGGTTTTGGCATTTTTTGACCTAAAATTTTAAAATTTAATGATTTTAACTGAAACCATTCAAAAGAGCTTAAAAACCAAACAATTTAGTATTTTGAATTTTTAACTTGGCTTAACAGGTTACGGAAAAATGCCAAAAATAGAAATCCCATGTTAATCTTATGGGAAATCAACGAAACCCTGTATCTCGCTTATTTATATATATAACTTGATAAAATTTGGTATGTAAATTCACTAGGTAGAGTTTAACTGATATTTGCTTCCAACACCCATATGACGGCAAACCTACCTACTCACCCCCATAGGGTTTATGAGGAAAATTAAAAAATGCCAAATATTGATACAATTTGATATTTACCTTAACTAACCATTACATTTCCTAACAACTAACGTTTTCTAACAACATCCCATAGCAGCAAACCTACATACTCATTCCTATCGTATTTATGTGGAAAATACAAAATCTCAAATTCTTTAGGAAATTTGCTGAGTACACAGGTCTGCTGCGACGAGGGTATATATCTAAATTTAACATGTGAACAAACACAATTTCTTTATTTTTAATTTGTTAGCGATGTTAATTTCACCTTTTTGAAAGTTAAAATTCAAAATAGGAAAACAATCACAAGAAAAATAAATACCATTAAAATCCATTTTTTGGTTTGTTTGTATAAGGGATAAAGTCATAGGATACCTGGAGGTGACTTGAGGCAAAAGGACGAGAGATCTTTCAAAGACTTATTTCTAAGTCCTATATTGCTTTTATGGAAACTGTTAGGTGGCTGGAACTCATAAGAGAACAAAATCATTAAAAAGTATATAACGCTAACATTTGTCAATTAATTTTAAACATCTGAGCTCAAAATCGGAGAACACCAAGATTTTGTCAATTAATTTTATCTTCAGAGCTTAAAATCCGAGAACATTACGTTATGATATTTTCAATCTAATTTGTAAACTATTATATTTATTAGTTTGACCTACATGGTTAAACAGGGAAATGGTTTCAATTTTACAAAACTAAGTTCAGACATGTTTAATTTTGTAAGTGGGATTGATTAAAAAAAAAAAAATAGCTAGTTTTTATTGTTTTTTAGTATAGCTCTAGAACGTTTTTGTACAATCTTAGAAGACTACAACTTGTAGAGATAACACTGGTAAATTAAAAATGTATATACGGTAATATAAAGTGTCTGGGTACCATAACATAATAGGGAAGTTATTTATTTAAATATGTCTGAAAAAGACAAAAATCACAATTTAAGAACCATTGACAATTGGTCTACAGAGTTAACGAGTAAAGATAGGACAAAAAGTTGAAATTATCAAAGTTGTAGGGAATGATAAACCTTTTTATACGATTGTCTTAGACTATCTATGGGGTAAACCGTTTTTCCTGAGAGAGCTACAAAAAAATTTTACATATTATCCACTGCATGGGAATAAAATACATAAAAACGATTGTGTGAATACCAAAAGGCTTCACATTTCAGTCGACCTGTAAAAAGAAATCCTCCTTCAATTGAATCACGGGACAAAATACCTCAAGGACAGAAGATAACGATTCTCAAATGCTAGAATACTCATCAGCAATGGAGGGGGGGAGGGGTATAAACTATTAAATATAAAACAATAGAAAGTGACTCTCCTTCTATGAAAGGACCTGGAATGGTAAATACAGGGTCGGCCTAAGGCAGAGATTGCAAGTATGCAAGACTCTCATTTTATGCCTCCCTCCCGAAAACGGTGGTTAGGGGGCCCTCCCCCGGAAAATTTGAAATGTTGAGGTTTAAAAACGTCAACATTTCTTTTTTGTGCGTTTTATAACATTTAAATCTATATCTGATCTATTATTTTTATACTTGACAGGTTAAATACTCTTCCTTGTACCTAAAACCAGAATTATGTAAACTAATGTAAGCTTCTTGGTCATATTACAATGATCATTTTATCGTATATGGTAGTTGGAATAGTAAAATATAAAATATTCCAATACAATTTTAAATGTAATCTACCTTATTTCTCCATATCGCTGACTGTATAAAGAAAGTTCAACTGTCTGTATGAGAAGAAGCTTGGCTCTTTTTGTTAGATTGGTGAATATAACAAAATCTAAAATAAAATAAACACAACAAAACAAAGAGATTAAGGGAATATGCTTGGGGTCAGCTTTTTTACTATTGAAAAAAATGGAACATGCACAATGACCTCCACCTGATGGTTTTGGTCACTTTTAAGTTGGAAAATTAATTTCTGTTACATTTTTCCTCAAAACACCATCATGTAGTTAACCCATTTATGCCCAAATTGTTTGTTGCGAATTGGGTGCAGTGGCTTAGTGCTGCGCTCTTGTAACGAACTCGCATTCAACGGCCTACAGTCTTTCCCGCTAGGGGCGCGCACCATTCAAAACCCAAATTCCCATGTCTAGGCTGCCGGTCGTGATAGCTCAGATGGCTAAGGCGTAGGCATCCTTGGCCAGGATGTCTGCGTCGGCGCGGGTTTGAATCCGCTCACGACCAAACCCTGACCTGGTGGTGCAACTCTTAAAGGGTTAGCCGATCTGTGGCAAAGTTGGTGGGAGGGCCCACATTAAATAAACGGTGGCAGGCTTGCATGGAAGTTGACGGGATCGGTTAATTCTTTGAGAGTTGCACCTTGGTCAACACTGATTTTGCTACTTTTTACTTCTGTTTACTGTGTGTGTGCCACTACGGCATTTAAATACGAAAGATAATTATATTTTCACTCCAAAATGCCAATTTGAATCATTAAAAACCTAAAATTCCATGGACTTTCATAAATTAACATACAGCGTCGACAAATGTCGACAGTGGGCACAAATGGGTTAATATACTAATTGACTATTACCACGTTCATTACCTTCATGCTGGCCCTCAATTCATTCAATCTTTGTTATCAAGACAAGTATGGATCCTATGTGCTCGGAACGGGATCAAATCGCATTTTTAAATGCATCACGTGCTTCAAACTTCGCCCACAATCATGGACGCCTTTAATGGGTGATCTTCCTCCCTGTTACATCACTCCTGCTAAACCATTCTCGTCAACTGCATTTATTGATTATGGAGTTCCATTTAACATCAAGATCACAAACTTACGATTCATTAAGCACATCAAGGTTTATATTTGCATTTTATATGTATGGTGACTAAAGCGGTGCATATAGTAGTTCATGATCTATCAACTCCTGCCTTTATCTCTACATTGATCAGATTCATCTCTCAACAAGGAAAGTGTAACCACATATATTTCAACTGTGGTTCTAATTTCATGGGAGCTAATCTTGAATTGCTAAGAATTATTAAGAATCTCAAGACTAAAGAAATTCCTTTAGATTCCAGAACTACTAAAGATTCCAGAACAGGGAATCAAATTTCATTTTAATCCACCTGCTTCACCTCATCAAGGGAGCTTATGGGAATCTACTAAAAAAAGAGCAAGAGCTAAACACCATTTATTACGAGTCATTGGTTCGTCGATACTTACTTACCCTGAGTTTACTACTCTCACTACTCGAGTAGAGGCCAAGCTTAACTCAAGACCTTTGACAGCCCTCTCTGCTGATCCATCCGATCATGCAGCAATAACTCCAGGACATTTTTTAACCGGCGCTCCTCTTGTCTCGCTTCCTGAAAATGAGTTGTCCGATGTTCCTATTAATCTTGGTTACACCATTGGCAAGTAACGTAGGCATTATTCCAAAACATCTGGAAAAGGAAAATATAGAATATTTTCATACGCTGCAACAACAGCCAAAGTGGACAACCGTAACAAAGAACCTAAACGTAGGGGACTTAGCACTTATACAGCCACAAACACCAACTTTACAGTGGCCCCTCGCTTTATTAAGTCGCTAGAGTGACTTAACTATTCCCTGGAAAAGATGGAGTTGTGCGAGTGGCTGAAGTCCAAACGTCTAATAGCTCTTTTCGTCGCCCCATTGTGAAGTTGTCAAGTTGCTTGATGCTCATGCAGTTCTGCCGCCTAAATGTTGTGTTCCATTGTGGAAGCCTAAACACAACACATAACAACATAACACATATTTTGATGATATAACAACTGGTTAGTGGTTCTAGCACCACATTACAGTCACTATTCACTAGTTACAGAAGAAGCTATCATATTTCAATCACAACTCATTGAATTACTTCAAAAAGGGTATTTTGAACTTTGCAAATGGATCTCAAACTCCCCAGATTTATTGGATAAAGGTCTCCAATCTCACCTTGAAACGCCTAAATTTCCTCCAAACCTATGATGAACCCCATTTTTATGTACATTTAATTTCAATGGTCACCTACCCAATGAGCAAAAAAAATGGGTATAAAACTGTTTTAAAATAAGTTTCAAACTCATATTAAAACTGTTATCAACATAAGTAAAGTCAACAACGTTTTTGTATTAATACAAGTTTTAATTGTTGAAGACTCTATTAAAACAATTTAAAAACTTCTATTAAAACATTTTAAAACTGTTATCAAAACAATTTAAAATCTGTTATCAAAACATTTTTAAACTGTTATCAAAACTATTTAAAAAAAACTGCCATCAAAACAATTGAACAACTGTTATCAAAGTAATTTTAATCGTTACAAACTGGTATTAAAACAACTTTAAAATTATTATTGATATAAGTAAAGTTAACAACATTTTCGTATTAATATGGGTTAAAAATTATTGAAGACTCTATTAAAACAATTTTAAAATCGTTTAAACTCGTATTAAACATTTTAAAAATTGTTTTCAATCTACAACATTTTTAAGCTGTTACAAACCTGTTTAAATCAATTTTGAAGTTGTTACCAGGCTCGGATTTCCCAATAGGTCCGGGCCTTATAAATTCATACTTCATCTTTAAAGCGATTTAGTATTTATGTTTATGGCTACAAAAATGGTTCAACAAAAAAATACAAACTGAAGAGCCCAATATTATTTTGCAATAAAAAATTCGGAGTACAAACTACTTGGTGTTAAAATGTTAGATTTAGATTTGGCTGAATAGACACAACAAACGGGGTGTTTGATAGAACCCTTCAACAGGATTTTCGTCCGGAAGCCATTTTCAATTCTGTCATCCTCATATGCATGGTATGGTTGGTAGAAATTTTATGTTTTACATACTATGTCTAGCAAAATTTCATTGAAGTCTCAAAGTAATAGGCTACGGCCGCATGAGTAGTTTTCTCACTCAAGAAAAGGCAGCATGAAACACACGAGAAATATGAGCAGGATGAAATGTAATGTGTTTTCCTGCAGTAGGTTTTTTAATTACAATTGAAATTAAAATTTAAGCTGCAATAGTCTGTCGAAACTAGTCACCAAAATGTAAAACAATGTAATGTAATGTGAAATAAAGTGTTGTTTTGACGTAAAAAGTGTAGTTTATTATTGTGAATTCAACAACATGTGAAAAATGATCATCAAGAAGCTGAAAATATTTATCGCATGAAAAAACGCTCGTCTAGCCATGCATATATCTGATACATTTTCCTATAATTTTTAACCAATGACAACTATGTATATCATATGACTCATTTAGCCAGCCACCAAGTTTTAAGAATACATGATATTACACAGCACCGGGAGCCAGGGTACAGGGGCTGCGATGAGTGTACCACTAATGGCTCTCATGGTCCTGTTTAGCTGGACGTCGATCTCTCTAACATGCACACAATTTAACCACACCGGAGCGCAGTACTCAGCAGATAAGTAATACCAAGGACAGAGCAGTGGTTCACAGAACTTGTGTGTTAGCTCCCCATGTGGAGCAAGCAAGGTGATGGACAATGTTATTTCTTTACTAATAAAATAATATTTTTCTCCTCCAGTTTCCTATAACCTTGGTAATCCTTCCAATAAGAAGTCGACCATTAAACTAGTGGTTAAAAAGACGAGGAACATTTAGAAAACCATCAATTGTCAGAGACAGGCTGTTATCATTCCCAGACTAGTGACAATAAAACTCAGGATTATAGTCACAGGATGTTGATGACTTATAGTTGATCCCGCAGTGTCTGACAAGGACTGCTAGAACCTGCCAAATGAATTGTTCATTCCTTCAATTTATCAGTGCCTTTCGCCTTTATAGGTATCAGGATCTACCTAACTGATGGATTAGTTGATTAGTACGGTTTTTCTAGGAACAGAAAATCCCATGGAACAGTTTGAAGAATCCAATTGAGGAAGTTCTTGAATGCAACAAAAATTTCCTATACGACTTTTAATTTTAATTCCTAAAAGCTAAAAATGTACTTTGCTGAAGGGTGCCACTTGACAGTAGCCTTACCTTTTCTGTCCACATCACACATGCTTCTCAGCTAGCATGTGACTGAGAGGACTGTACTGATTCCGAAATTTGCTGCCAGAGTGTGTGAAGCTGCACCTCATGCAGTCACTGTCTGTATTCACTTACTGCCTCCTGGCTTATGGAAACAGTGTTTCTGGAAAGGACATGCAATGTATTTAAAAAATGCAAAACTCCACGGTTCATTTTATTTTTGCTTTCATCACTTTGATCATGTCTATCTCCATTTCGAGATGCCGGGATGTTGACAATGAAAAGCCTTTGCTGAATAATGGCATGGTACATAAGGCTCTTATTCAACGGGAGCCACAGTATCTTCTTGGGAGGCTTGCATTCCCAAAGGAGACCTCTTGGCGTAATATCCACCATAATAAGCTTCTTCATATTTAAAAAGTGAGGCCGGAATAGGGAAGAAAGAGTTCCTCCTGGGGACCATGGAACTCCACACCAGTTCTTAGTTGCTAAAAAAAAATAAACTCAGCACCAAGGCCGGGAGCCACTGCCATGACACCATGAAAGTCTGCACTTGTCACCCCGGTTCCTCTTTCCACCTTTATCTCCCCTCCCATCCTTACTTACTTTGTTCTACATTATCATTACAACAATTCAGAACATATCTATTTCAATAATTTTAATATTTGAGTTATAACTCGCTCTGTATTTGAGACTGATTGATTAAATAGACTTTTCATTAAGGACAAAATTCATTGTAACAAACTAGTTATGTTATTTGTTGTTGGACTTAATGTATCCGTTTAGTCAGTTGCCACATTTCTTTATAGTTTATAGGTTATAGTTGTTTATTGATCTATCACTTTATACAATATGTATATTTTCCTGCAAAGCATAAACTAACAAATTTTAGGACTATAGTAGACTCCCTCTTAACCAGTCACCTCGGGACCAGGCCTCGGCCGGATAACGAAAAAGCGGGGACCGGTTAAAAGGAGGTCGATTAATAGGGAGTCTACAGTAATATGTTTTTCACAATTTAAATATGTCAACTAACGTCCCTCTTGTGAAAATTTACATCACCGTATTACACTTTTTATCAGTGCTCGATTTCAGGACGAATGCGGGGGAACGGCGTTCCCAATGTTCCCATACCTTTTTTCAAAAATAAAAAAATTTAAAAAAAGATTTAAAAATTTTAAAAAATTAAAAAATATAAAAAAATTAAATAAATATTTTAGAAACCAAGGGAAAGCCTTAAAGTCAAGTATAACATAAAGTAAATTAAAAAGTAAATTAAAGTTATAAATAAAGTAAATTAAAGTAAATTATAAGTTAAATTAAGTAAATTAAAGCCTTAAAGTAAATTAACATTAATAATATTTTTAGTGTCATTCCATTCCTTTAATTTATTTTTCTTTCAAATAATATTGGATGTTCAATAAAAAGTTTTTAATACAATATGATGTTTTTCTTGACCCGGATATTTTTAAACTTGCAGAAAAATTAGACCTTATCTAGATTTTACATTGTTAAGTTAGTTAGGATGAAACATGCCTGCAAGGCTTAGTGATTTTTATTAAATCTTTAAAACTGTATTTTGAGTGTCATAAAAAAACTGCAAAAATATTCTCAGGTGGGTTAAAAACGCTGCAACTTAAGAGTAATTTTTAAAAATCGTCCGGGGGAGGGCCCGTGGTAAGCCAGTTCCCTTACCTCTTTTTTTAGATATCTAGCACTGCTTTTTATTACTTGCCTGGTATTTATTTTTGAGTAAAAAATAACTGTTTCAGTATGTTATCCGTATTTTACTGTTTCTGAAGGAACTAGTGACAGTGTGTGAGTAAAAAATTAGGAACAGGCCACCCGTCCAGACTAGCCTGAGAGGAGCCCTACCTTGAGCTGAGGGGGTGGTAAGAGTAAAAGAGATACAGGTGTAAGAGCTGTGGAGGGGATACTACCTGTGTCCACTGCAAAACCATTCTGGTACGGAGTTTTATTGTGACATTAAATAACACTTTGGTAATGTTAGACGATGGACAGGTTTTAATATGAAGTTTCATAGTTGCTGTTTCTCCTATTTCCCCGAAAAATTTTACAATGACCCTCCCATCTGACTAAGAACCTACTCTAATGGCTGTTTCAAATGCATAATAGAATATTTTAAGATGTGTTTCCTGTAACACTGTGATTTGTGATTTTTTTTTTTAATTTGTAATGTTTAATGTATCGTTTGTTGCTTATGTTAAAAATCGGAACTGCTTTTTGATTGCTGAACCGACCATTGCAGTAGGTGGTATGGATCTTCCTCGGAATCAGTGGACTTTACTCAGTCGATTCCGCACTGGAGTAGGGAGATATATTATTGGAAATACAAATGGGGAATGGCAGAAGATCAGTCATGCAGCTGTGGTGTGGAGTTCCAGACTATGACTCACATTGTCACCGAGTGCCCTTTGAGTGCTTTCCCGGAAGGGCTGATGGGCCTGCATTGTGCAAGTAAAGCTGGGCTGCAATGGCTTAGCGCCCTGGATTTAGCTTTATAGAGATCATAAATGTTTATTTTAGTTTAATTTTAAATGAACTGACGCAGGTGCTCTGCACTGGAGAAAATCTTTAATTTATTTTATTATTATTGTTTTAAGTTGGTAGCTGGGCTATCATAGCCATTAGATATATGTATTCAAAATTTAACGAAGAGAGTTGTTCAGTAAAACTTAGAAACGCTTGATCAATAAAGGCATTTTTATTCATTTATTTATTTATGTGTGTCATAAGAAACTAGGATCCCATTGAAGAGACAAAGCATCCTGACAACGGTCTTGCCCCTTTATTAAAACAGAATGGCCGTACCATTTGAATCGACCCAGCGACCCAGCGGACCGTCTTCGGGAGGAGGATGGGCCCGAAGACCAAGAGATATTCCCAAAAGCCAGAGGGGGGCGGTAGGTACGGGTACGGGGCCCGAGTATAAACAAACCGTTGTACGGGGTCATCGACCTGGCCGCTATGCCAGTCCGTCGAGCCGCTAGTCGGTTCTCATTGAGTGTCCGTGCGGCTGCCGGTGCCGACGACGGAGCGACTATCCGAACTCGCGGTTATCCGTCTCGAGTATGACCACCCCGGCGGCATGACTCTCCAACAGAGCGAGTACGAATTCGATGGAACTTTCGTCGGTCCTCCAATCTACCCCTACTGACCCGCGCTACCGGGGTTGACCCGGTGAGACTGTGTGTGAGACTGTGTGTGTCGTGTCCGTGCTCGGTGCTGTGTCGTGTGCTGTGGCTGTTTTGCTGTTTGTCCGGATTATGCCCTGCTGACTGGAGACTCCCGTGTGGATATGCCCAGTACTATCAGAGGTGAGTGTCCACAACATCTCCACCCGTCACCCGTCACACGCCAAACAGACAGAATATTAAGTCAACTGAGCTCTGTTCTGTTTCCCTCAAAGTCGCCAAGGGTGTAAACTAAACGATGGTCACATATAAATCATAGAAGAATAATGCATTAAAGAACTATCGATAAAGTAACACTCCATAAAAATGTTCAAGCTAAACATTTTTTCAAGCTATTTTTTAATTCTTTCATTCCTTGTCGACTATTTACCTTAACTATGTCAAGCTAAAATATTCAAACGCTGTATGCATTTTCCTGTAGGTTTACACTGCGACTTCCTTTATCAAATAGACATAGGCCTACTCGCTTCAGGACCTTGGAATCAGCTTTTATGTATTTGTAATTATATTTTACAGTGATATATGTAATATCTTTCTGTACAGAATTTACCTCTTTACACTTCGAGACGTTTCCATCTCTCGGGTACAGTGCGTTGTACTTTGCCGTTATTTATGGAAACAGTAGTAATCCTTTTAGAATGATTAAACATAGTTTCTCATGGAGAGGTTTGTATCATTCAAAAGCGGCTTGGCGGGCTCGTCAACGCCAGACCGTCTGCTGAGCGGTTCTCCTGTAAAAGTCGCTCCTTCTACAGGAAAAGTCACTAACTCCTCTGCCACTCCAAGTTTTGTTCCAACACCAGTTACATGAAATGTCTTTAATACAAACTGAATAAAATATTAAATTATTATCTCCAAAGTGACCTGTACAGTAGCTGAATTTTCCATGACGTAAAAGTAACTGCAATAAATGGAGATGCAGATTAAATTAAATAAGGCTCTTTAAAAGGGACCAAAACATTCAGGAAACATATAGGCCTACCCTGGCAACATATTTATTAAATAATTATTTATCATGTTGTCTTGAAATATTATAATTACAATTAATTACGACAAATTCGTTGTTGACTAATTATATATCAAATAATTAAACTGTATTAATTTTCTCACATTTTAGGTTTGGAGTAGGAATATTTAACAAAAACAATCGCAATAAAAATATACCTTTACATAGCTTACCTATTTTTAGAAAAAGAAGAAAAACAATTTAGTTGTAAATTGGATTAAGATTATTTAGGAACCAGTAGATAGAATCAAATCCGTTTATATCTCAATATTTTGATAAATTTTCGCCTTTTGTCTGTAAATCTGTGATGACCCATCATCTGTAATACCAATTTAGAGTTTAATAGCTTCTCTCCAATCAAAACAGCTGTTTTGTTGCAATATATAAAACTATCTTTGATGTATACGAATTAGATATATTTAATGTATACTGAAATATATACTATTGTAGTATATCTATATCTCGGATGTAAATTACTCTAACAAATAATATTTATATGTGTGAAATTGACGTTTGCTGTTGATTTTTTGTTGAACAATTATCTACCCATCACATTTTGTGTTTAACACTAACACTGCCCTACTTTTCAGAAGGTAAAGAAAGCTCCTCCGATTTTTAAGTGGTCTCTACTTACTTTGTAGAAGAAGAGTAATTATTAAAAAAAAATTATGACTTATAAATACGACAAAATTTATTTTAGATTTCTTTTGAGTATTTTTATAATACATAAAATATTTAATAATTATTCTTATTATTTTAGGATTGGAAAAATGTATAATATAATGCAAAACATGTGTTAAGAAGGTATATGGAATTTGTCTTTTTAATGCAAGTATTGACCAATGAAAAAAGGAGGAGGTTATTATCATACCTCCCGAAATGCAGTGTAGTTTTAACCGTTAAAAATGATAGAAAAGTCAGTTCAACTTTTAAACTAAACGAAATCTGCAAGATTTTCTTTCCCTTTAAAAACTTACTATGTTTTTAAAAAAACCTACATAAAATACTAAATTTTACATTCTCTCCCCACACAACAAATTTCAATAAAAATTTTATACCATCCACTTTAATCGACCTAAGCGGAAAACACCATATAAAATTACTTCTTTATAACCCTCCCAATGTAGAGGAATTCCCGGGGAGTAAAATATCAAACAGGTTTAACCCGTTGTTCCGAGCGTTTGATAAGTTTTCGGAGGTGCGGTGAGTTCTCTGGGGGGCCACCGGGGGGGGGGGGAGGGGGGGGCTAGCGGTAGAGGCGGCGGTGACTGTAACGGACCAGGAGGACCCCTCGCCGTTAGCGCCGTAGCGTTACCGAGCGTTACCGAGCGTTAGCGAGCGTCAGCGAGTGGAAGTGGCGCCGCGGCGGGCCTTCAACGGGACCAGGACCGCAATGCGATTACAGTGCTGCCAAAACACCGACAACAATGACAATGCTGCCAACAGTGCCAACACGATTCGGACACACGCGGAAACACGGAAACCGTAGGGCGATTTCCGTAAATAGGTCTAAGGAGTAGCTACATAGAAGAGCATTACAGACTCTCGACATCTATGACTATCCGGCATCTCGAATTATTTTCAACCGTGTGGAAAAACTTGAGTCGAAAAAATTTAATACTGTAATATGCATTTTACCTCTATATTACGAAGAGTTACAAGTATTACTTCTTCGACATTTAGTGGTTAAGAATTGGAGTTTACCCTTTACCACTATCACAAGTCGAATTTTACCACTATATCTCGAAGTTTTCTCTGCAGAAATTAGTACGTCAAAATTTCGGCGCACTGATCGCAACGAGGAACACACTCAAACCCAGCCAATCTTTCAGGTTATTTTCGGGGGGTTGTAAAATGCCCCCTTTCAACTGGTCAAATCGAGCCAGCTCCATTCAGGCGTGTTAATTGTCTAACCGGGTGGACATACCAGAATTATACCTGCGTAGGATTTCTTGTTGCTAGTACAGCACCAACTTACATGGTAACTCCCATGAGCAACGATAGCGAATGTATAACACTTAAGAGTATTTTCACTAATACTTCCATAACAGTAAAATAGGACAAAAATGAATATTATCAGGATTTGACAGCAAAAAGTTGTATTTGTGTTCTCCAAATAAACTGGTATTGAACATATAACACGGATCTTAACATCATATAATGGTATTGGTATTGAACATATAATTGTTTGAACATCACATCATTAAGGTCTTTAAAATACTGATGATAACCGATAAGTTTCTACAAATACTTAGTACGATCCCCTAGATACTGTAGACAGTTTGAATTGAAAGCACTAGTAACCAAGTAAGAATCTTAATGTGAATGGTGTATGTATTGATAAATAAATAAATAAGTTCAAATATAACCATTCAACTTATGAGCGAGACATGAAAATAAAATAGTTTGACCAAATTTTTATTTAACCTATATTTTACTTTACTCTTAATTGTAGGCAAAAATAAGGTGAAAATATGTTTAACAGCCAAGACATTGGTCACATCGCTTTACATTTGCACCATATTTAGGTGCTGTGTATTTCCGTAGTCGACAAACAACTTGAGGATCTGGACCTACACCGACAAATAAAATAAAATAAACCTGCTGAATGACTCAGTTATAAACACGCTTCAGTGAAATAGTGGAATATAATATGTTACTTCAGCAAAGGTTGAATAGCTGGCTCTAATTGGTTTGGTCCGGTGTCTGCTTTAGGCCTATGACTCGATTTGGATGTTTTTGGAATGCGAGGCAGGAAGACTGGCTCGATTTGCCATAGCCACCGACGAGTAGGTCGCACATCCAGTGCAGGTACAACGTTCGTCAGCTGTTTCAGTACTTTACTGTATGTTACCTCGAATACCTGTTAAGTCGAACTAAGTAACGCGAAGTAACATAGCACTCCCGTGAATTTCCATTGTATAATGAATGTTAATGATCGCGTTTGAGACCGAAAAGAATCTTCTACTGTAGGCTTGACAATTACGTTTGTCTTTTGATGCATCATATAAGATGTTTAGTTTAAATAAGAACTACAAAATAAAAATAAATGTTTATAGCATTCTCTATGACGAAGGGAACTAAATTATTTTGAAACGTCATGACATCTTCTCGAAAACATTTAGGCTCTCGTAGGGGTAACCATAAACAGGTTATCGTAAAGTTGCATCTTAATAAAACTGGAGGACTGAGGCACTAATATGTGTGAAGGTTTTAGATTTGAAAGTAAACTATTTAATTAAACACAATTTGAGCGTTAATGGCATAGTGACACGTCTCTAAAAACATTCAACCTACTTCGTTTGATGATTCCGTTGTGTAAAACATGTTTCTAATTTCAATTTTAATTTTAATCCTAAAAAGTATCTTTCAATGATTTATCTAGGAAACGTCCAAAAAGGAAGTCTTAGAGAAAGTTTTATTGGTTTAAGTCATCATATTTCATTACGATTAAAGAAAAGGCAGACCCAAAACCCCTCCCCTCACAAACCCTATTTTGAAGTTTTAGAAATACTATTTCATCGGAAAGTTAATCGTCTAGGATTTTACTCTAGGTTATCCATTTAAGACAAAATTTTAGCAATTGCGTTTTAAAATGTTGTTTAATAACCTTACCTTTAATTCTATTCACATATTATATGCCAACATTTAGAATTTTTATCCCAGACTCCTGGCGTGTCACCTAGTGGAGTTAAAATACATAAATTATACCATCGACTATATAGCCTACACTAACGTGAATAGACTTATCATAGCATAGGAGTGTTTGAAACCATTTACGGTGGTGCGAGGTGCGATCTTCCGCGGCGTACATAAAATTACAATAGACATATGTAAATCAGTACTACCACTCTTCTCAATCAAGGATGAAACAGTTTATAGCTAAGGGTTATGTTTATGTTGTGATAAAATGTTTTTGCAGCACTATAAGTCCTGCTGAATAATTGCAACATTGTTTACAACGCCCCTGGCGCGTCGTACAAAACCTTCCAAATTTCGGTATCAAACCAAATTCATTGGATGATATGTTTATTCATGTTTGTGTAGGCCTATATAGTCAATGATTATACTATAGTGTTGATCTTAAGACTCTATTAATGTGTAAAGTTTTATCAGTCTGAAATGATTCCGTGTTTTAAATAGACAGTAGATATTTAAAAAAATGCCCTTTACCGTTTATAAAGGGGAATACCAGAACATAAAAATATAATTATGTGACATGTATGAATGCTTGATAATTCATTATTCCCACTCAAAATCTTGTATTTTAAAGTAGATACAATGTACTTAGGTAATATTAAAATTCCCCTGTAGATTTCTAAAGCTCGTCTAACCAACCAAATGTAATTATATGCAAAAAGCAAGTTAAAAAGATTAATCCCATACAGCCTGTAAAATGTTCAAAACTTTTATCAGTCAATAAAAACTATCACTTGATAAATTATGTACAATATATAAATTGATGTATTAAAATTAAAGTATTCAGTATAAATAACTGTCTCAAGCAAATTTTATTTTCAAGGGTCACATTATTATAAATAGTATCTCTTACATCATATAGATAATTCACAGAGATAAATGTGTAATGTACAGTTAGGGTGTATTTTCGAAATAAAATGTTCTTCTCCAAAAATTTTCAAAAAAAAAAAAAAACATTATGAATTCTAAACTTTTTAAAAGTTGTTTATGTCAAATTCAATCTTCGTTTTGGAAACAGTCATTTGGTGTTATTTTCTGTTTTGTTGCTTTAACGAATTGATTTTCATAACTACCAGGGGAATGTTCTATAAGGTTAAGTAAAAGGCAATAAAATTAAGTATGACGAAACAATGTAATATTGGTCTGTCTTCAATGTTTCCAGGAATCTTTCATAAGTTCATTCTTTTCGTGTTTAATAGAAGTATTTGTTTTTTTCCTAATCCCGTCAGTCTTCTGAATCTACATTTCTGCTCTAGGTATAGCTAAAATCTTACAACCCGGTACTGAGGGAATTTCGAAAGGAATTTGAGATTTTGTATTTTCCCCATAAACGCCATAGGAATGTGTATGTAGATTTGCTGCCATGGGATGTTAGAAAATGTTAGTTGTTAGGAAAAGTAAATATCAAATTGTATCAATATTCCGCACTTTTTAATTTCCCCTATAAACCCCATAGGGGTGAGTTTGTAGGATTGCCGCTATATGGGTTTTGTAAGCAAATATCAGTTAAACCCTACCTAGTGAATGTACATACAAAATTTGACCAAGTTAAGTCAGTCAATAAATTTAATAAGCGAGATACAGTGTTTTGTTTATTTCCCATGAGTGAAACATGGGAAACCTATTTTGGCTTTTCCGCTTTTCTATGTATAATTTGTTAAGCCAAGTTAAAAATTCAAAACACTTAATTCTTTATTTTTAAGCTCTTTTAAACGGCATTAGTTAAAATTGTTTAAACTAGAAAAATTATATAAAATGCAAAAAAAAATTACCCTTTTGAAAATTCATAAAACCCCGTCCCCATAACCCAATCATGCTGGTTCGCGAACTCATGAAATATACCTGTCTTTCTTACATATTCTTCCAAATTTCATAAACATTCGAGGTCATTTTCAAAAGTTAACGGCGCCTAACGGGGTTTTTGGCTTTTGGGAACCTCAAAATGAAAATGTAACATACTAGAGGGCTTAGTTCATACCATGGCTTCACCGTAATAGCGTATTCCCTATAGGGAAATTCACAAAAAATTAAACTGAAATCGATAGGACTAGCCCGAGGGAGTAGGCGAATGTGCAAGACAGGCTAATCGGTCTGCCGGTGTCAGCGGTTTGAGGAAGAATGGCTGAAAGTCATTCACCTCTGGAAACGCAACGCGAGAGTCAGAGAGCGGACTCAGCGAATGTGCGTGCCACGAAACACGCACACACAAACGCACACACGCACACACAAACACACACACAAACACACACACACATACACACACATACACACACATGCACACGTCGAGCGGCGACTTTTGGATCACCCGATGGGTGTTAGCTCAACATGAGTCAAGCAATGACTAAGGCGTCAGTGACTAGTCCAGAGCTAAGTCAACCTTCCACAACCTTGCGGGTTGTGTGATCAATAAAAACATGGAATTTAAAATGTCAAAATTAATAGAAAAATGCAGGCAACAACAATAATAATAAAAATAATAATTTATTTGCCCTTACAACATTCAATGTTGGTAGCAAAGCTAAAGACAATACAGATAATTTTCCTAAAATACATACAAGAAAAGATTATTAATAAACAAATTGTATCATAAAAAAAGAAATTTAATCTAGAATCAACCTAGTCTAACTTATAATGCCTTTTTATTTTATCTAATTAGTTAATTAATTTAAAATTTTCCAGTGTTTTTTTTTATAAGTTCTTCAACAATAAAAATTTCTTCTGATTGAAGAAAATATTTTAATTTATTTTTAAAAGGACGATGATTTTGCTCTTGTTTGATATTTTCTGGTAAAAGGTTAAAGAATTTAGCACTGGCATGGGAAGGTAAATTTTTATACATGTTTAGTCTGTGTTGTTCAGGTCTAAAATGGTTATTAAATCATGTGTTATAATTATGAATATCACTTCCTTTTTGTAGTTTTTGTAGTTGCAATCAATAAACATCAAACAAATAAAATAGAATGTAAACAAAAATAGTTTATACAGTCAATTTACATTTATTCGTTGAGTACTTCTCAGTTAAATGACGTTTCATATAACGAATCTGCTCATAACATAAACAACTAAAAATTACCGGCACGATCAAAATCAGCAGTTATGAAATCAAGAATCACGAGGCATCCATCTTTAATCGTAATCTTAAGATAGTTAAGTCCATAAGTGATTAACAATTCCAGGTTAGAATTCTAAAGAGCAGAGAAGGGTTTTTAGTGGGAAACCCCGTTTTAGGGGAGCCCCACACTACAGGCTGGCCACCTGTGTGCGTAATGCATTTTTCCCGCCTCTCAAAAAAAGTAACAATAATAAATATAATATAAGGTATAAATAAATAAGGAGTGCTGTTGGTGGACTCTGCTTGGCCAGATTGGAGTTTGGGACGATTGAGGTTCTTGTCGCATTTGTCCAGTTAGTCCTTTGATCCAAGGAGACAGGATTGCCGTATAGATATATCTAAAAATGAACGGCTCTATTCGGAGTGAGCCCTAAAGGGCGATACAAAAGTAGGCCTACTTCTGATGTAGTGCGATAATCGATCCCAAGATAGTGATGGAGAGTGAAAGAGGAGTTTTATGGGTGTTCCACTAGTTTTAATGGGTACTCGATATTTTGCAGGAGTCTCACACCACAGGTTGGTCAACTGTGTGCATAAATCATAATTTCTCCTCTCCAAAAGAATATATAAGGCAGGGTTAAGAAATTTCTGGAATAGATCTATTAAAAATTTTTCAGCTCAACAAAAAGTTTTGTTTATCTAGACCGTCAGTTTTTCTACAATCAAACGACTTTTACAGGTCATACATAGCGGAAGGTGAGGTAAAATTTAATAAGTACATAAGTTTTTTTAATCAAGTATTTTTTGTAATACATTTAAAGCAGTATAGAAGCCTTCGCAATATATTGGGCCATTCCAAATTTAGCAAGTTAATTCAATTTCGATTGTATCCCATTTCACACTCGACTAGTTCATAACCCGTTACCTGACTGTTCAATTATTAAAGCCAGCAACTAATGGCCAAGTCACTTCGAGTGAAGATTCATAAAGTATCTTACTCTCAAGAGTCATCTTCACCCCTAGGACAGTAACCCATTGTTGCGAAGTCGGCAATGTTAATCATACGGCTTTTATGCTGAAACATGGTCTTGTATTCCCCTGTTTCGGAAGCCGTTTTTCAACCAATTTTCTTTAAACTTGGTAAGTGTTTAGTTGAATAGTTATACTATGTCGCTCATACCTCGGAATTTTGAAAATTCAACAAATATTACTAAGGAAAATCGAGTTACTTTGCGACGTCTCAAAGAGTAATATTTGTTAAATTTTCAAAATTCCGAGGTATGAGCAACATAGTATAACTATTCAACTAAACACTTACCAAGTTTAAAGAAAACCGGTTGAAAAACGGCGTCCGAAACAGGGGAATGCTATACCATGTTTTACATTAAAAGCCGTATGGTTAACATTGCCGATTGCGCAACAATGGGCTACTGGCCCAGGGGTGAAGATGACTCTTAAGTCCTAGTTGCTATAGAACTGAAAAATATACTTTGCATTAAAATAAATTCTAAGTTGGCGACAAAGAAAATATTGGTAAGGTGGTCTAAATCTATAGTTATTGACTAGTGAAATCTTGCCTATGTATTTTAATGTAGCCAAACCGATTTTACAAAGCTAACTAGCTAGGGCACACAGGGAATGGCGAACGGAGTTCGACTGTCATTAAAAATCAATCATTTTGTATTAAGTGCAAAAACTACTATTTGGCCAGTCACTTGAAAATGGATTGAAGGGGAAGATTGTCCCAAGCATTAACAATAATGGTTTGGTGCATCGGGAAAAGACATAATACTTTTACTCAACAATGCAACCATTAGTCTCTGGAATATTTTACTTAGACTGTGCAGAAATTGCAGTAGGACCTCTTCAGACCATAAGCTCCGTTTTACTCAGTAAAATCAATTGCATTCATTATGTTTCGCGCAGTATAAACTTAATCCAGAGAATTTAAAACTAATTGTGTTTTATTTGCAATCTCTATTACCAGTTTGATCGTCATAATATTCGTTAGTAGAATTTTCGAAAATATAAAATGTCTAAAATATTATTTTTAGTATTGCTGTGAATCCGAGGTTGTTTTACTTTATTACTATAATGAGCTACATGAGAGTCAAACATGCCAATGTAATGTAAAGCATTTTTACCCCCAATCTCTCTAAATGTAGTGGTAAAAAGGTTTACCAAAATCCTACGTTAGTTTTCAACTGTTAAAAATCAAAAGAAGACTTGAAATTGGCCATTAATGCGGTTATAAGTTTTAGTGAGCAGTGCTCGTGGGTATTTCCTACATTAATGGCGTTGTAGTAAAATCGACTACAATCGAAGTATTCCAAATATTCCTGTTCGGACTGAAATTAATTGAGATATTGTGACTTTATGCATATTCTCATTTTATTGTAGTCATTTGATTGCATCAAGGCAATATAAAAATTTTTTCAGATTCTAAGGTCCTCCTAAAAGTTTTTGGGGTTTCCCGAATAGGCGACCTTTCAACTGAATATTCGTAGAGGTCTTTACAGTTTTGTGTGCATTGTTCAACGCCGTTGCCACTCTGGGGCTTGAACTTGTGACCTCCAGCCAGCTTCACCTGTACAGGGCCGAGCCCGTATCTCGGTCATTGACCTCCGAACTCACCTTACCTTACCCAATTACTTCTCTGATTCCCCCCCCCCCCCTCTAGCCCCCACCAGGCATCTCCCGACTAAATTACTATGAGAATGAGCAATTACCTAGCCTCTAAATAGTTTGCCCAAAATCACACGTTGTATTACACTTCGGGGAATTCTTTGAGATAACAGGTCGGAGATAAAGGGAATATATTTTATACTTTAATGATTGTGAGAAAATAATTCCATAAACGAATACATAGGCTACTCACAAGATTGAATCTTGAAAAGTTTTTTTGCTTGTGGTACGTTATTTGGGTTGGTCTTACCTTGGACTATATGTTTATGGGGAAAATCTTCTCGGTTGCGTAAATTACTGTTCCCTCTCACGTTAATTCATTTACTTGTGTATTTTATTAGATATTATTTCAGTCCAGGCGCTAGAGAGGTTGAGCAATGAGCATGCACTGAAAGTCTAAAAGATGTTCGATTATTAATTATTGTTTAGAACACATGGTAGATGATGAAAATCGATGTTGCCACCTTTTTAGCCTGGACCTTTTTAGCTCCAGGCTAAAAAGGACGCATACAGAAATTTTAATTTCTGGCAGTTTATTTTCTGGACGCATACAGAAAGTCTTAAAATAAACTGTATTGCCATATATCACATAATATATAATTTAAAAGTTCTTTAAATGTAGATAACAAGGTCATAAATCCGATTTAAAAAATTAGAACATATCGTGAGTTATTACATTTTTCATATTTCGATAATATGCTTTTAATGCAAAGTTTGATTGCCTGACATTGCTGATTCGGATTGTCATTTGAGAACGGGTTTGCATTATTGGTCTCTGTTTTTTATTTTCTTATTTTTAATTATTTTTATTTCCCTGTAAGGAATACGCTATTACGGTAGTATTCATGGTAAGACCTAAGACCGGGAACATGATACTTTTTTGTTTTGACGTTCCTAGAAGCCAAAAACAACATTCGTTCAAACGTTTAAATATGTATTACATATACGTAGTACACATATGTGTCTATTAACACGATATCTCTCGAACGAAACTTCCAATTTTTATGAAATTTGGTACAGAGGTGTAGGGTAGCATTCATCAGGTTAAGTTCGAAAACCAGCATGATCGGGCCTTGGGATCGGGGTTCTATGAGGTTTCAAAAGGGTGAACAAGTTTTTTTGTTTTTCCATTTTTGGACCTCAATTTGCTGAATCCTACAATTTTAATTAAAACCATTCAAAAAAACTTGTAAATACAAACAATTTAGTATTTAGAATTGTTAACCTGGCTTAACAGACTTCGGAGAAAATCCAAAAATATGTTTTCATGTTATTCTTAAGGGAAATCAACAACCCCCCTCTATCTCACTTACTTATTACTAGGTGTAACTTATCTTTAATCACAACACCCATATGGCGGCAAACCTACATACTCACACCCATGAGTTTTATGGGAAAATTAAAATACCACAACTTGATAACCTTAGCATGTAACTTACCTGCACTGGGAAGGATTTATCATCTATTCGCTTACAACACCCCCATGGCAGCAAACCTTCATCCTCTTTCCCGTGGTGTATATGTAGAAAATAAGAAATACCAAATTAAAATTGTAAATCCGTTGAGTAGGCTACGCAGTCTGCTGCAACGGGGATCTTTTAAAATAAAATACGTTTAAAACTAAGTTAAACAGTAATACATATCGAAAACATTAAGAGTGCTTGCTATCCCTAACTAGGATAGGCCATTAAATTTTTTTAATAAAATCTTTAACTTAAGCTGGCAGAGAACAACCAATTCAAACCACCACCAGACCAACGAACAATAACTCAAATGGACATTCGAGCCAGAAATGGGAGGCGTTGAAACTTAAAAAGTGTTAATAGCATAACTAAAAAATAAAATAAAAAATCAGTAGCTCGAGATATACGTGTAAAAGCATAGGTAAAGCATTAGGTAAAAAAGCATACGGTCAAGAGTATAATAAATCAAAATAAATTTGATAATCCAAAATGTACATTTGCTCCACCCGTATCTACAATGACAGTAGTTTTAACTGTATAATATTTCGTCTTGTGATACGCTTTATAGCATAATTGTATAAAACAACAAACCTGTATTATTTACTATTTGTCATGACTTATTTGTTCTCAGATTCAACCTAGCTCGTTTACACCCTCTATATTTTCTTACTAAATCTATCTTTTAGCTCAATTTTATACCTCGTAATTTTTGCTTGAGTACTTTTTATTCAAGGTTATAAAATTTTGCACTTCCATTTCCGCACTACGCGATCTCTTTGATGTTTCTTATATAGCTAAAGGTTTTCACAACTGACTCTCCATGTTTATGACGATTTTCTTGATTATAATAACTTGTTGTGTTGGAGGAAGTATTTTTATTTTTAACCTCATACGTATTATCTATAAATATTAAATTGGGATATATTAAATATTAATTTTCAATTCTATTTGTTAAGCAAAACAATATTTTATCAGTGACTGAGTTGCTGTCTAGAATATAAACGCGCTTGAATCATCTTCACCCCTGGGCCAGTAGCCCATTGTTGCGCAGTCGGCAATGTTAACCACACGGCTTTTAATGCAAAACATGGTATTTTATTCCCCTGTTTCTGACGCCGTATTTCAACAGATTTTCTTTAAACTTGGTAAGTGTTTAGTTGAATATAGTTATATTACGCCCCTCATACTTCAAAATTTTGAAAATGTAACTAATATTACTCTTTGTAAAGTTGCAAAGTAACTCGATATTCCTTAGTGATATTTTTTAAATTTTAAAATTTCGAGATATGAGGGGCGTAATATAACTATTTAACTAAACACTTACCAAGTTTAAAGAAAATCGGTTGGAAAACGGCGTCCGAAACAGGGGAATAAAATACCATGTTTTGCATTAAAAGTCGTATGGTTAACATTGCCGACTGCGCAACAATGGGCTACTGGCACAGGGGTGAAGATGACTCTTAATCATTTAGTATCTTTTTATACCGCAACATTGCGTAGCAAATCCAGTCAACGACAATATTACATAGATGTTACAAAAAAGTAATTTTTTATTTAGTAAACAAATATGATTCGATTGGTAATAGTGAACCTCTAAAGCGTTATTGAACCAATAAAAGACGATAATTACAAATTTAAATGAGGGTGTTTTTGTGACGGAAGGCGGAAAGTATGACACATGCAGTCGGCGGATGGCAGCTTCCCCTTTAATGTTGTAGGGGTTGCAGGGGGTGGGAAGGGACGTATTGATTCTGAGACCGTCTCGACACCTCGTACCTCTCGAAATCCCACTAATTTGTCAAAAAACAATCTAAAATATTATTTAGATTGGTATTTCTTCATTCTGTGAAGGATTTTAGAGTTTATTATTTGGTTTATTTAATATGTATACTACGATTAATAACACTATTTATTTGATTTTTTTTCATTTTCAATGCATTTTTGTGTAAGGTATTTTACGAATAATCCCTACATCCACCACGTACCCGTACCACCATAAAAACAATCGAAATTTTGCACAATAAATAATACACTACAGGTAAACTTGTTTTGATTTATCGATTAACACAGATTTTAACCTAAAGTTTGTACCGGAAGTGACCTATCCAACCCGGAAGTTAGTAAAATAAATTACCAAATTTTAATTTTTTTAATTTAAAAAAATCATTTTTCAGATTTAGGACTACTCAGTGGTATTTTGGTGTTATTCTCCAAAAACATCAGTTAAGAAAATAGCAAATAAGTAAATTTTTGTGGAGACAATTTGCATATTGAATTTATCTTTGAATCTTTAGTGTAAAAAAATTATGAAAGAATAAAATTTCCTAGAATGTAAGTTTTAAATTGTTTTGAAATACACCTCAAGACGGACCTCTGGAAACTCTTTTTTAATTTTAAATTTGCTTCATGTTGAAAATACTCATCTGGCATTAGACATTTATGTTCTATGTGAAGTGTGAACTTAATACAACAGTATGTTATGGTAAAAAACGAACGTAAGTAAAAAAGGATTGAGTCTAAAAGCTGAAAACAAAAATATTTCCCTTGAATTTTTCTATTTATTTGACAATTACATTGTGAGCACGCATGACCAGGTACGGTTATTTTGTCGCCCTCTATTGTTGTAAAGTAGGCTATTAAAAACTTTGCGTTTTTCTGTACCAATGTAAAACATCATAGCTAGTTTTACGATATATATTTTATGCTCTTAACCATCAAACTGTTTAAACTGGTTCGCTTTCAGTGCAGAGCAGAATCTGTGTTTTACGTATATAAGTAATATGAAAGAATTCTGAAAAAAATAACTACACTGTAAATAACAACATATTTAAAACTTACATGTTAGTTTCTTAGTTATGTAAACGTGCAAAATTTTAATATCAGGTACTTTGAAATATTAAACACATTTTATTTCAAAGCAATGTTATTTTTTCTGTGGATCCTCTCTCACCTAAAAATTTGGTTTTGACCGAATTTTTATCATCCGCATATTTCCTTGCCACAGTTTTTACTGTAAATCAATATCTCAGAGCATCGAATGACTATAACAAATTATATTTTTTATAATTTTTCAATCCATCCAAGAGTTATCACTAAAATAATTCCCATCTTTGTCCGAATCGTCTTTATCACTCTCGTGCTTTATTAAATTCCAAATGGATTCATTCCAGAGTACGTCATGTTAATTTTTTTCCAGAATTCTTTGCGAAGATGAAATTGATTCTGACAGGCATTATGTTAGATTCCAATGAAAAGCAATCGTACCATGTTACATCTCGCTCATTATTGTCCCACATGACGAGTTATCTTACAATTACATGTCTCATAACTGACTTTGGCAGTTTCCCAGCTCTAAACAGTTCACTACACTCTCTCCTGTGTAGTTTAGGTTATGTAAACCAAGATAGTTTAGGCTGTATACGCGTAGGTGTGTATTAGTAGACAAATCTGCGCTCCTAAGTTTTCCCTGTACGGGGGCTCCATTGAAGCTACCCGACTCTTGTATTCATAATTCACTCCACACACCGAAAGTTACCTTCTAATAAAGAATTAGTTAATACAAATTATTTGCGCAGGTTTATTGAAACAAAAAATTGTGCAAGGTTTCCTAATCAATTACTGTGCAAATTTTGTTATAGATTTATACAATTTCATGGTAGGCTGTTTCGCCGGATGAAAATCAGCCAGTCATATTTCAGTATTTTCTCGCATGGATAAAGGTTATTTTAAAGTTAAATTTATGTTCTAAAGTGATAATTAGATGGGTCCCAATATGCTGCGAACTCTACCTTCGACGTCTTTCTTGCTAGTTTTGGAAAGAGCATCGATGAACTAATGCTGACAATTCGAAACCTGTTCTTATGTGTTAGGTTTTCCATTTAATCCCAGTTCTTGAACACAATAGTACAACAAGTGTAGTTTAGGGTAATATCGATCATCAAATTACATGGTAAAAAATCCGGCCCTTTAGAACTTTAACCATTACATTTTATGTAGGCTCTTCCAACCCTGAATTGTTCATCACACAAAATGAAACATCGTCATCCACCGTTGTGTTCCGATGAATATTTTCGAGCCACAAAATAGACCTTTAGCCTATTATTTCAGTCGAGTTTATATTTGGACACTTGTATGTTATAACCACTACCTGTTCGTTCACACTTTTTGTGATTTAATCTTAGTTGCGTCATCTCTGATGTTACAGCTGGCTTTGCAGCAGTTAGTCTAACATGAGGGATTAAGAACTCATTATTGTGAGTTTCTTTTATCACTAATTGGTGTATTTTTTAAGTCTACGAACTTTGAAATATTTAATAGAGCTATTGGATAGCAGAAATACGTAAATGCAAATAAGTTTAAATCCAAAAGAACTCTATTTGTTCATAACCTATCCGAACTATGGAGTGTTATACTGTAGATCCAGTTTCCTTTTTAACTTAAAACTACGACATTTCATGAAATTCATTATTGCTAGACAGGAATTTTTCGCTCTTTTGGCAGCTTTTCTCTGGTTTTATCGTTTCATAACTTTATTCCAAGGTTCAATCGGGGTTTCAGCTATGTAACGTGGTTCCATTGCTAGCAAACTTTTTCCTCGGTCCGATCGTTATTAAGAGTCATCTTCACCTTTGTGCTAGTAGCCCATTGTTGCGCAGTGGGCAATGTTAACCATACGGCTTTTAATGCAAAACATGTTATTTCATTGCCCTGTTTCGGATGCAGTTTTTCAACCGATTTTCTTTAAACTTGGTAAGTGTTTAGTTGAATAGTTATATTAGGTCCCTCATACCTCGAAATTTTGACAAATTTAACAAATATTACTCTCTGTTTCGTCGCAAATAGTTCGATTTTCCTTAGTAATATTCCAAAATTTAGAAAAATTTTCGAAATTTTGAGGTATGAGGGACCTAATACAACTATTCAACTAAACACTTACCAAGATTAAAGAAAATCGGTTGAAAAACGGCGTCCGAAACAGGGGAATCAAATACCATGTTTTTCATTAAAAGCCGTATAGTTAACATTGCCGACTGCGCAACCGTGGGCTACTGGCACAGGGGTGAAGATGACTCTTAAGTTCATTTATCGAATCCCCTTGTTCGAGTAATGGGTGGGAGTATGCTAGTCAATATCTTTCATTATCCATGAACTCCGCCTATTCCGAAATATCACTAAACCAAACAGGATCCGGTTCGGATTATTGAGACGCTACTGTACGTTACTACGTTCTTTAGCTTATCCATTGCTCTCTACAGTTGGGATGGTTTTGTTTACGTCGTTTTCATTTTGCATCGTGGGGGTGATGTTGTTCGCGTCCGCAGCATTCCATTAAAGCTTCACGTACTCCCCTGGTGGTGCTAAACGAACAACAACTTTGGCAGCTGAACTATCACGCACGTGATCTCTCAGCTATGCCAGCTGCCAGACAAAATGCAAATGGCCCTTTCCAGGGCCAATTAAAAAATTTAGGCTGTGTTAGCTCTATAAAGAGAGATATAATTTTTATTTTAGAGCTTATATTTTTCCATATACTGACTCAGGTGCTCCGCACCGTAGGATTTATTTTCTTAAAACCTGGTGGCTGGCTAAATTAACCATACGACATATATACATTTTGCATCGTTTTCGTAGGTAGTAGTCGACCCGACTGGACTGTAGTGTGAGTGTGTCGCAATCCGCGAGTGTTTTCCTGGTCGCCGTAGGTTGTGCCGTCCCCACTCGTGGGGAGGGTGAGGGGGGGCAGATCGAAGGCACCCTCGGCCCCGCGCACGCCCCAACCCCTCGATCAGCTGATTGTCCGTCGCGATCTGTTCAGTGTGATCTCCTCCGCCACCGCCCCGTGTGTCGTGTGTGCCCTTCGACCCGCACCTATGACTCACTCGCTCGTACACTCAAACTTGCTCTCGAACTCGCTCACTAGCAAAGGTTAATATACGTAGTGGTAGAACACCTAGATTACCTCCGAGTCGAGAGTAGAATCGCTAGGTTATGTGAGAGACTCGATCGATAGTGTGTAACACTAGCGTTTAATGTTCCTGAGGGTAGCCGGACATAACCTAACAGTAAGTTGCGTCGCATGACTCCACAAATCGTTAAGCGACTGACATTTACTCGCCCAGTCGGCAGTGAAAATCTCTCCTTCGCCTTTGTCTTTTAAAGTAAGAAAGTATTGGGAATACATGACACATTCTAGAGAATCGATTTTCAAACGTAGATCACTTTTTTTTTCTTCGTGAATATTGAATCTGTAAGCTACTAGTCGGTTAACCTTGAAAATATTGGCTTTCCTTTAACAAATATTTTTCTACGGCACCTAAATAGCCTTCCCTTAGTGAGCATCTAGCTACACAAGTTGAACTTGGTAAATGGACAAGTACATGGACGATCCGTGACCTAGGCTCAGAGATAACCCCATTTTTCTTGAGGATAGAGGATAAGGTCTACGAAGAAATTAAACAAATTGATTCTTCTGTAGTTATATCATAGAACGATCATAATATTATCTATATTTAACTGTTAGTCGGTAAATATAAAAAGATTTCATGTGATGCCTTGAAAATTATTTATTATGGTGACAACTTATCATGTTTTAATTTTGAATCCAACTAGAAATTTGATATTTACATGTAGGGGTGTTACATTATAAATCATGCTTTTACTATAGTTTCAAAATAAAATCGAGAGAAAATTTGATGAACAGTTTTACAAGTATTTGGGAGGTGATATAAGTGTAGTAAATTGTGGTTTTATTGTCTATGAAAACTGATAGTTGGAACCTTTATAATCCATATTTTCACGTACCTTAATGAGTTTTAGGAATCGACAAAATACGAATCGTAAAATTCTTACTTAGCAACTTAGCAAACTACTCAACTTAACGAAAATTAAGTGTACTACTTTGGCTTTAATATTGAAAACCACATTGGGCCCTGAAACCACCACCAATCTCGAAACCAAGTCATATTATTATTTGCCATTTTGAATTTAACACCGTGAACAAATCACAATTTTTAGTTAAAATTCATTTACTTTTAGATTTGGGTTTACAAAAATAAAGGCCTATAACAAAATTAGGTTTTTTATATTTTATTACAGATGGCAACGTTACTCAAGTTCCGTGAGGACATTCATAAAACAGTAATTCTTATCGCAGTTGACTAAAGCAAAAGCAGTTGACTAAATGAAGCAATAGCTATTCCTCGATCAAAATAATATAAACACGACAATAGCTTGTGTAGAAATCGGGTGTCATCTGCACAGTTATCGTCATGCTCGTAATTAAACACAGATTCTTAATGAATTGTGAGCCTTCCAAGATGTAAATAACTGATAACTCATAATAGGAGTTGCCTGATGGAGTCATATATAGCTACGAAAGAAAGTCGACCAGTTGAACAGTTTCTTCGCAGTAAGCTAACTAGCATTTCTTTGAATGACAAGGAACGCCTAATCCATTCAATTTACTCTTCAGACCTTTTTGTGGTATTTCTTCCTACCTATTGTTGGTCTGGCCCAAAAACAAATTAGAATGCACCAAACACTTCTTTTGGGTTCTTTTTTTTCAATTGAAACCTCCGTAAGTACTAGTATGTTTTTGAATGCCAGTTGAAATATCGAAAAAAAGCTTTAATACGACTACAAAACGAAACATATTTTTCAATCACACTTAGTGAAATGTTAAATACTGCATCTGCAAAAAATTTAGGTAATATGATATACAGTATAAACCAGCCCTTCTTATATCCGGTGTAGGTATAAAGGTTATCCCAGAGTTCTTGAAATCAACATAGAGGTAATTTGTTTTGCAATTTTTGCTCAAACAAACTATGTACATGGAAAAACTTGGCAGCCAAATAGATAAAAACTTACTTGGTGCAGTCTATTGAAATATAGCTGAGTGTACTGGAAGTGGTTTATTAAATAGCCGACAAATTAAAATATAGGAAGGATTCTCTAGAGGACTTCCAGTGAGATTGGACTTAAAGTCGACTACGAAATAGTTTTACAGGTAGTTTTCGGGAACTTAACTGGCCACCGAGACAAGATATTATGAATGAAAAATTGTGACTCGCTAATATCGCAGTATAATACTCAACCAGTGCCTCCATACGTGTTGCCAGGTCGAGCAATACATGGTGCAGGGCCGTGAGTCCAGGTTGAGTTCAGTGTTATGTACCTCTATCTTCTATATTAAAAGTTTTACCGAGGATCATGAGGTTTTCTTTCATCGCTTTGAATTCCCGGTGTTCAGTAATGTCTTTGAATTTCCTTTCATTGGTATTCAAGGACACATTCGTATACCTGAACTTTTTGAATGAAGAAGAAAGGAAATGCCAGCAACATAGTCGCATACACAGAGTTGCTTAAGCACTTATCTCTGAATCTGCCCTTGATTTAAGAAAAAACCAAAAAAACCTCTTCCTACGCTTTTGACATGCCTTTATTATCATCCTAAAAGTTACCTTAAACACTTTAGGTTGAAGAAGGACAAGAAATTAGTTTGAACTCAGGACACTGTTTATCTAGAGAGTATCGTATCCCAAGGTCAAATCTATTTAATGAAATAACCTATAAGTCTTCTGTCAAGATGTTTTCTGGTACTTAACTGTTCTCATCAGTAACATATAAAAACTACAATATTTAGTATCTGTTAGTTGCAATGATCATATAACGTGGAGAAGACTTATCTGCGAGACGGATCCCGTAATCTGCCTTACAGGTAACTGTATCGGTGAGAAAATGTATCTTCTTGCAGAGATCCCTCTGAGTCTTCTTGAATCTATACTCAATGCGTGCACAAATTAAGGACAAGACCTTGATGGACCAGGGAGTTGCTCCCAGCCCATCATCATCATCATCATCCAGCTTATTCGACAGGAATGCTTAGGTCGAGAACAGCTAGGAGAATTGTACTGTCTACGCAAGAGGGATTTCTCTTAAGAGTTTTTACTATGTGCCCTTAAAGATTGTGAGGAAAGCTGTTCAAACTCATAATTTTTTATATCGTTGATTTTTTTAAATATCAACCTTTCAAGCAGATTGTAAGAAATACCTAGACAAGTTATGTGGCAGTTAAACTTTTAGCAATGGAACGAAATAAATTAGGTAGAAAATTTTAATTAGGAGAAATTATTTTAAACTTTGTCATTTGCTGCAGTCAAACCCAATAAATCTGTGGATGCATTACCAATGTAAGGTTATAAGTGTGCTAACCAACTTAATAAAGCTTGTACCCGCATTAAAGTATTTATATAGCCAATTTGGGAAACACATTTTAACCTTAAAAAATAATAGGCATTCTTCTCTTTAGTTTTTTTTTTCATAGAAGTGCGTTATGAAACCACTCAAAATGATCATATTTCCTTTTGTAGTAAAGATTAATTGATTTTCAAAACCAATCTACCAACTAAGTGGAAGAAAATATTGATATTTTTAAACATAAAAATAAAATTTTTAAAGGATAGTAATTATTAATCCCTCAATGATGCGCCGGTTATCAACAAAAGTAACGGGATCAATTCGGAACATCCGCTTAAGAAGATGTTCAAGTTTTGTATGTAGTCAATCCAAAATATTTTTAGTATTGATTTGTTTCATAACAAGAGTTTCATAACAAAAAAAGTTAACTAGACACTAAGCGATATATGATTGGGTGACATTACACAGCAAAATAGCTAACTCTATCTTACTTGTCTGTAATAGGTACTGTACCACCTATTATTTTAAGGTTTCATGGCGAAAAGAAATGTAATATGACACTATACCATAAAGTACGACCTTAATTAACATTTTTTTAACAAGTCCCGGGTAGGTTAATATAGTTTTTACAACGGTGTTCAGGAAGGTGGACGGACATATCACCAAGGAGAGCGGAGAGTGCGCAGGCAGTTTTGGTTAAGTTAGGTTAGGTCAGGTTTGCATAGGGAAGACAATAATGGTTCCGACATTTTCATCCATTCGTCTTAAAAGTAAAATTGACATACATCAATGAATAACACACAGCGTAAAATAATCAAACACTCACACCATCGACTAGTAGCGACAAAGCAATACCGACAATGAACACCTGACCTTGAATGACCTTTGTCCCCACGTACGTCAGACAACAAGCCATAACGAAGATGACAGAACCAAAATTGACATACAGGGTGTTTCCGAACAACCTGGAAATATATTGTGTATTTGTTCCTTAGGTTGAGACAAAAAAAATCATCATATAAACATATGTCCTGAAATGCTTCGTTGAGCTGCTAGCCGCCATTTTGTTTTTTCCACCTAATAATTTTTATTTTCATGGCTGTTTGTTGTATTAAGTTTATATTTGGCATGAATGTATGATATCAATGTCCATTTTAAGAAAAAAAAAATATATTTTTGTCGGATGTATATTTTTAAAATGGCGGTCATTTTCAATTTTTAAACTTAAATATCTCAAAACCGGTGAATTTTATCAAAATGTTATAAGGAGCAAAACAGTTGACAAAAAAATTATCTAACTAGTCATACCGAATTTGTAAGGATAGAATAAATAATAATGCAGTTGTTGTATTTTTTATACTAAAATAACCTAATTATTTGCATTATTATAACGGAAAATCTACGTTTTTTGTGCAGAAAAATTTCAATAGTTCCGTTATTTGTTGTTTTATCCTTACAATCTTGGTATCATTAGTTATAGGTAATTTCATTTATCAAGATTATTGTCTCTGGTAAAATGTTGATGAAATTTACCAGTTTTGAGATATTTTAGTTGAAAAATTGAAAATGGCCGCCATTTTGAAAATAATTTTTTCTTAAAAATTGAAAATGGAGTCATAAAGCTTCATGCCAAATATGAACTTAATACAACAAACAGTCACTGAAATAAAAATTATTTTTTGTAAAAAACAAAGTGGTGGCTAGAGGCTTAACGAAGCATTTTAGGACATTATATGATTTTTTTTGTCTTGACCTAAGGAACATATACAAAATTTTTCCAGGTTGTTCGGAAACACCCTGTATTTATGCTATCCTGACCTAACCCAGCCCAACCTCATTAACCACATTATAAATGGGTGGTGCCTAAAACTAACAAATACCCTTCAAAAATTATGCTAAAGATTATAGTAAAGATATTATTTAAATAATAATTCCTTAGTTTGTGTAGTTTGTGTGCAAGTTATGCTAGTTAAAACTTTAATTTTTTAGCCGACGAAATTACGAATGTCAAAGGCTAAGGAAATAATAAAATCGGAAATCGGTTTTCTAAAAAGTCAGACATAACTGAGATAGACTATAGAGATACGAATAATCCAAATCGACTCAACCTTTAGATAGCCACTACAGTACCAAAAGCAACTCGTGAAACCCCTAACCTCTTTTACCAGCAAGCACTAAGTTCAACTGTGAATTCAGTCAGGACTCAGCCAGAATGAACTATAGGAAGGGCTGTGCTCAGTGAGCGAGTAGACGATAGTGAGTAGACGAGTAGACGAGTAGACTGGCCGGCCGCAGCTCCAATGGACACGCTAAACTATCCTCTACCGTCATGACAGGTGAGTGTAGCAAAACTTAGCCAAAATGTGGCTATCAAAAATTGGCAGTTAATTGTTGCTGAAATGTATTCTATGTGTTCCCTGACCTCCCTCAACAAAGTCCATAGTGCTCTGGAATCCCTAGTGGGAGCTACGTAGAAATGTGAAGATGGCCTACAAAGTGATAAGTTTATCTTATGAGTCATCTTCACCCCTGGGCCAGTAGCCCATTGTTGCGCAGTCGGCAATGTTAATCATACGGCTTTTAATGCAAAACATGGTATTTTATTCCCCTGTTTTGGACGCCGTTTTTCAACAGATTTTCTTTCAACTTGGTATGTGTTTAGTTGAATAGTTAAATTAAGACCCCCATGCCATGCCTCGAAATCTTGAAAAATTAACAAATATAACTCTCTGTAACGTTGCAAAGTAACTCGATTTTCCTTAGTAATATTTGTTCAATTTTCAAAATTTCGAGGTATGAGGGGCCTAATATAACTATTCAACTAAACACTTAGCCTACCAAGTTAAAAGAAAATAAATTGAAAAACGGCGTCCGAAACAGGGGAATAAAATACCATGTTTTGCATTAAAAGCCGTATGATTAACATTGCCGACTGCGCAACAATGGGCTACTGGCACAGGGGTGAGGATGACGCTCATAGTAGAACTCTTTGTCACAATCCACATCTAAAAATTATTACCTGAGTCAAAAATGGCAGCATGTCAAATTTTGGAGTAAAATAGAATTTTTTACTTAAAATGCAATAATATTCACAATACTGTACTTTTTAGGCTTTATTTGTGACAGCCGTTTATTGAACCTCTACATGGTCGTCATAAAGAGGATGTCTTGAAAATCATTTTTTTAGTCAAAAGTCGTGATAATACATAATTTAAAGTTCTTTGTCAAGAAAGAGCATAGCCGCTAAGTAGAACCCAATTTTTGCCCATGATCCACATTGTCGATCTCAGGGGATTTTTCTTTCATTTCATTTTTTCACATAAAAATTGGATGTTCAAAAATTACTCTTCCCAACTAATTTTACTACGCTACGTAGGCATACAGAGGTTACGTTACGTTACGAAAACAAGAAACTTGACATCTTTTTATCACGCAACTTTCTATAACGCTTAAGAGTCATCTTCACCCCTGGGCCAGTAGACCATTGTTGAACAGTCGGCAATGTTAACCATACGGCTTTTGATGCTAAAACATGGTATTGTATTCCCCTGTTTCGGACGCAGTTTTTCAACCGATTTTCTTTAAACTTGGTAAGTGTTTAGTTCAATAGTTATACTATGTCGCTCATACCTCGGAATTTTGAAAATTTAACAAATACTACTAAGGAAAATCGAGTTACTTTGTGACGTCTCAAAGAGTAATATAAGAGTATTTGGTTTTGTTAGTGTCTTCTAATAAAACCTTCGATTTTGCTATTCTTCCTAGTAAAACTGAAGAAAAACTGATCAACAAATAAACGTAAAGTTTGAATATCAGTTAGGTATGGTATGAAGTTATTTAAACTATAATATTATATTTGTGATTTATAGTTATGAATATTAATATTAACTACTCAATTTGTCGCGTTGCGGGACAAAAATGGAAAATTATTGTCAAAAATTATTCAGATAATCATAAAGAAGCTAGTACTGACTTAGTAGCGTAAATAAGTAGGCCCTACATAGTTAAAAAAATTCTCTTCACAATGAAATTTGTTATCCTACATTTTCCCCCTTCAGAATTGAAGATCATGGAAAATACTCTCAATTAACCATATTTCAAAAGATTCTTGTGACAAGTGATTGTGTATTAATCTGTTAATGTTTGATCCAATGTATTGGAGTTTAAATAATAGATGATAATATTTAGGATGGAAGGGTGGTCGATGAGATATTTCAAAATCAGACCTGTATTAAGTAATATACCCAGGAATTTCACAAAGTTTAAACTAATTTGATGTTTAATCGTCTTAAGACATTTGGAACAATATTTACTTAGAGCCCAGCCGAACAGTTAGTTTATTTTCTCAAGAATAAGACATCTGAATGCTTTTAGAACATAGATATAGATAGTGCTTGTCTTTTGTGGTCGAAAGTTGTGTCATCGACAAGCTTTGTGAAATCACAATCCACATAAGATTGGCAGCTATTGCCATAAAGTACAAATGAATTGGGGCTCATAATAACCAATCCTTAACAAAACTTAATATCAACTTGTTGCTAACTTTGGCACAATGGAAAAGTCAATTCTTTTTACAGTACTTACATCCGTTTAAGTCATTTAACACTCATGAAACGATTAAATACTTTTAATTTTTATTTATCTACATTATAGTTAACATCATGATTCCACTGCTAAGACAAGATTTATCTTTGTGTGTTTTTGTCGGATATCCACGGTAAAGTTTTGTAATCTTCACTTATGTATGATGTAAGTGAACAAATCCCTCTTTTATTACTTTTCTAATCACAATTTGGGATGAAAAATAAATGATACTATAAGGAAATGTCATATTTTAAGTTCTCCCATTTTACGCCCTACAGTGAAGGGTCGATATTGTATGATCACATGACGGACTGTTGTGCAATAATTCGCTCAGAGGAGTGGCCGGTGGGCGAACAGCCAAACTGACGGTCCCATGAGCATTCTTGGAAATAAAGCGAACACGAGAATAATTTTAAATAGCGGTCCTGAAAACCAATCACAATATAACAATTTAAAACGTGTAATACTCCAACAAATAAATTTTGTGATTTTTTAGCATTATTCAAATAAATGGAGTAGTTGTTGCAGTATACTCATTAAGATTGGTATGTGTCACGTGAAAATCGTCTGGATAATTTTCTAAAACTTGCCGAAAGGCCGAACAAAGTTCCTATTGCAGAACCATATTTGGTTTTGAAAAATATTTCTTTGAAAAATTTCCTTAACTTTATAGGTTTGAATATTAAAATATAATTTTTTAATCCGTTCGAGAATATTCCAATAATTTTCAACATGTAACACCAGTGTGATTTACCGAATTTGATGAACCAAATCGTCGTGAATTTTGTTTACTAATCAGTGATGGAAAATGTCCGCAACAATTTACTAAACAATAACATTAACTCACCATCACCAACAATGAACTTTAAACAAAGGAATGTATTAACATTGTTTATAAAAACAGTTAAAAGTGTTGGCTGAAGTGGACACTTGGCAATGTGGAAGTCTTAGAAAAACTTGATTTAATAATACAGCTAAAAATATAATTATCATAATATTACTGCAACTATTTAGCAACAGACACCTTATAACCTTTAAACTACGTAAAATGTTCCTAGTGCAAAAATACTGAAAAATGTATCGGAGAACAAATTGAATTGATTTGCTTCTAAGCGACTTGGTAAAATTCATTTATAAATATAGTTTAATAGATTTAATTTTACTGTACTCCTTAAAGAGTCGTACAATTTTGTCCGTAGATTTTTAAAACACACCGTGCATTTCTAAAACTTTTAACCTGACAATTATTTTGCTTGAATACACTCCTTGGACGTGAAAAATTAAATTGTATCAAACAGGGCAAACTGTTAGCATAAACAGATATATAAAAAATAAAAACTAATTTAAAATATTAAGAGGGCGTTGGAGTCAATCCAGATTCCGCCTTTCCCCCATAAGAGCAATGTTAAATGGGATGTCAAATAACTCTTTTATTTATAATCAGAAAATAATGGTTTATAGCTCTAAATAAAGGGTTAATCAAGGCGAAATTGGTTTGCGAAAGGATTTTTTTTTTATAAAAAGTAGTGTTTTTTACTAACTTGAAATAACAAAGCAAGTTTTTTACTACTTTTAAAACATTTTCTACGGAATTTTATAAATTATTTACAAAGAATCGATCTCGCAAAAGGAACGGGGAATTTAATTATTATTCAAACGCTATTTATTCTGAACCAATCGGTCAAAAAATAAAGAAATTATATGAAAAATGCCAGGGACAAGTTTAGCATTGCTCTTATGGGAAATAAATCCAACATGGCGGCACTTTAACGCACTCTTAAGGGAGAAAATAATATTTTTTTATGAAATACAAAATGTCAGTCGTACAATGTATGTGGCTTCGCCCGGCTGGATGGTACGGATGCAGCGCTGTGAGATCCGTGTCCGTGTCTACCTGGAAGTTACCGTTGTGCCAGGCGGCGGCTGGGTGGTGGAGGGGGAGGGGGTGGCGGTGGAGGGGGGTTGCGCAAGTGATGACGACTGCGCCGGCGCTGAGAGCGCGCATGCGCCGAGCGACGTACGGTTCCGATAACGGGTCCTCGGCAGTGAACGGTCCGCGGGAGCGATGACCGCCGCGGTGGGTTAGTAGGCAGAGGCGGTCGACGTCCGCACCGTTACTCCCCCCCACCTGGGTCCCTCGCGGGCGCTCTTACTTTTTAACCGGGGGCTCCCCTCCCCCCGCGAGCGTAAATAGGTCACGGATTCGCCGATGGGACGTGTACCTGAAGTCGCAAAACAGTAATGATGAGTAAATATCGTATTGATATGACTTTTAGTAGAAAATCTGTTGTACCAGTTCTCTATTGGCCGGAAAACTGCACTTGTTTTACGTGGAGATGAACCAAATTAGCAAATTCCGTGTCTGAACCAAACAATATTTTTGGTCCGAGCCGGGAATCGAACCCGGTGATTCCACAGAGATCTTTTAACGGGCTACGGATGCTGTCCAATGAACAAATTGCATTACAACAAATACAACGAAAAACACTGTAAATATTTTTATTGAGTAACTACCACGGTCCAGACGATGAAAATGAGAAATGGGGCCAAAAATCAAGAAAGAATTTTTTAAATGTACTTGTCAACATCCATATTTGCACCCATAAATACGTAATATTGACGCTAACTATTTTTAATTGAACATTCTCCTTCTACTGATTTAATGTAATGCAATGCAATTTATGTATTGTGTTTACATTTCTGTTCTCTTAGATTGTAATAACTTTTGCCAAACAACGATAACTTTTTATTTATGGCAATAAAGTCATTATTTATATAAAATTAATAGCCATATCAAAATCTGAAGGTTGAGATGGACCACAATAAGAATAATGAAATCCTTTGCAAGGACGTCTTCTTGGGGAGACCAGAAGGCGACAGAGCCCTATCAAGACCAAAGATACAATGGTAAAATAAATTAAATAATTTATAATCATAAAAAATAAATGTGAAAATGTTCATGTTCCCTTACTTGCCAATGTCTACAATATTTTACAAATTAAGTTTAAAGCAATAATTCCTATAACCAATAATTTGAAATTAATTATATTCAATTTTAACACGTCATATGAGCGTAAGATTGCTGCAGCAGTGACAAAGCGCCTTCAATATAGATAACGCAATGTAGCTACTGTGTGAGGGTTGCCGCTAACGCAATGTAGGCATTTCCTGGAGATGTACACGCATATTTCTGCAGGGATTTGAAAAACCAACCTATGTTTAAAATAATGCCATTCATGGTATTAGTAACATATAAATCATGGTGAAAATATTGTAACAACATTATATACCAATAATGTTTTATAGTGATCTGCAGTAAACGAAAGTATTTGTATATTTTAAATAACCCACCATATACTTGAAGATGAGTATACCGGGTGAGTTTCCTAAAGTGATCCAATAGCTAACTTTTTTATTCTATATCTGACAGTATACTTCTTGTGGGGGCCCCTTTTTATGTTGCTTTTAGGTATGTATTTCACTTTTCAAAATTTCATGCCATTTTTCAATATGGCAGCCAACTTTCAAATTTCTTATAGAACACCCTAAATTTTATAAATGGGCAGATAAAGTTTGTCCCATGTTATTCTTTTCCTAACTGTTAGGTTTAGAGAAAAATCTCAAAGAATAAAAAAGTCTTAAAATTACATGCATATTTCAAAAAACACTATAACATTTAGGGTGTTCCGTAAGAAATTTGAAAGTTGGCTGCCATATTGGAAAAATAGCGGGAAATTTTGAAAAGTGAAATACATACCTGAAAGCAACATAAAAAGTAAAGGGGTTCCCCCATAAGAAGTATTCTGTCAGATATAAATACAAAAGTTAGCTATTGGATCACTTTAGGAAACTCACCCGGTATCTATGTTTAAGTGAAATAAAGGGACTTTAGCACTTAATTGCACTTAGCAATTAGTAGAGTTTCCATAAAAAATATATACAATATTGAAAAAGCTGTTAACGATAGAGGTAGAATTCATGTCTTTCATATGAGTCAACATATGGTTCAAAACAATTATAACAATGCAGCATAGAAGGCCTACATTAAACATTCTGAAAAGTGAGTGAATGAAGCGAACAAGCTCGTCTTGATTAGAAAAAACCTTTTTGCCTTTAAGAGCTCCCACAGTGATTTATATTATTACTACAAAGAATTGTTTGGTTTAAGTTTACGTAGTAAATTCTTGGCCCCAGGTACTATTTGGTAAATAACGTAGCCTATATCCATATGAATAAACTCAGGTTCTCTCTTTTTTTTTTGTCGGATGAAAAGTATTCTAGCCGAGTTAAGCTGACCAACACTTTTGTGAACACTTTCATGTGGTATTACACGTTTGGGTACAGTGCTTAATGATGAAACCCCATCAACTAATTAACACTCGACTATTCTGTATTTACCCGTTGAAATGACTAAATGAATCTATATATTAAAAACAGTAAGGAAAAACACCATTGGACAGTTCTTCTGAGACTTCTACTTGGCCGATTTACATGGTAGTTGTACTAAAACAAACGTTTTCGGTTATATATTAGCAGGTTTTATTTGTATTTTGAAAATAGTTACATTAAATTGGCCAAAAATGAAAAATAAACTTTTCTTATCAAGGCTTTAAACATGGGAAAAGTAAACTTTTTCAGTCCTTTGGACATTTCGTCTGAGATTTCCATGCAGCTTGTACCAAATAAAAGCTTAACTTTTCTATATTATCAGGTGTTATGTACTTTAAAGTTATGTTACTTTCTTAAATTACAAAAAATCTACATTTTGAAAACTTTGTAGTTAATTTATTTTACAGGCTTTCAATCAGCTGATTGTATTACACACGAGGTATTTTGTCTAGAAAATAGTAGAAGAGCAAATGATCCAGAAGAATTTGGTCTATTTTGGCTAGTACCTAAAAACTTATATGAAAAGTAAAAATAATAGTAATTTTTATACTATTTAAATTGTACAATTTTATAGTTGGCGGAAAATTAATAATTAACTTTGATTGTTAAAATATGTAGTTCTATACTTTAAGTTACTTAATCACTCAAATCAGACGATCAATTGAAAAGAAATAGCAATTTTAAAAGTACATTTTATACAAGTTTTGCACCATCTGCCTGTCGTTCCAATCACCAGATGGAGCTGTATCCGTCAAGTATCGACGGGCAACGACTCGTGTTTATTTATTTTTGTACTATTATTTTTGTTCCAATATAGCTCATTATGTTACCTTAATAATCTTTGGTGTTTCACACTGACACATTCTATCAAGTTGCCAGTTTTCTTTGAGAAGAGGGAATGCGCGTTTAAACAATGTACATTCGTCTGGGGAAAGATGCTTCGCGGCAGGGCCTTTGTAACCGAATATTCCCCTCATGATCTGCTATTTGATTGGAAGAATGACATATTTTATAATAATACAACACCTCAAACTGAACTTCAAACGGATTTCGAGACAATGTTGCCAATTAAAATTTGTCAAATAATATCCTATTGGCAAAAGCCAAGAACTGTATCTTTCAAATTCACAATAGCCTTGGATTTATAATTTTGGAATTAGAACTGGCTTTTCTTATAAGTCTGTTCGGTTTCCAAAATGACAATAATTCGTTTGTTAATTACTTTACTGTTAAACTTGAATATTATCATAAATTATGGTGTTCTTGAGCAATCAAATAATAAATAAATTGGAGTAAAAATCTGATAACAACCATCATTTTATATTTTTTATTATGACAGTAAAATAGGAAAACCTTTGTTGTTAAAAATGTTTACACAGTAATAACAAAAGTTAAGTGTGCTATGACATACATATATGGGTTCCCGAGAGCATTGGATTATAAATGCTGTGTTAAAATCTGCAAGACTCCTTCAATGTAGAGAACGCAATATAGGTACTGCGTTGGGGATGCCGCCAAACTTAGTCAGGAGTTTCAGCCTGCACGTAATGCAAAGTCAGGGCAATACTAATTATTGTAAATCAACAATTAATTGCCGTTAAGACTTTTATTTTCACCAATAAAACAATTTCAGTGAAATTTTTATGGTAATGGGGAATTTACTTAAGAATTTAAGTCGATTAATTAAGAATCAAATCTTACACTCTAATAAGGTATGTTTGTGTGTATGTATGTATACATACGGATTTCGATAGCGGCTCAAACGGTTTTCTTTAAAATTTGCAAACAACTTAGTTCTGGGATAACAATAATATTTTTATAGGTCTATATACTATAAAAATCTTATTTCCTTGTAATCTTGAATTGAAATCCGAAAAATTTTAACATTGACTTAACTGTCATCAAAGCATGAATCACATGCTCCAGTGAACATGGGGTTTTCAATTGTAGTCAGTAACTAAATTACTGAATGATACTGCAGTAAAAATAATTTATAATAAAAATAAATATAAAAATAAAAGTACCTTATACTGGAGATCATAACAATTTAGTCAAAAGAAAGTAAAGTAAAAGGATAAAACAGTTGAGCATTTTGAATGATTGATGTTGAATGAAAAATCAAAATAATTATCAATAATAATAAAATCAGTTATTAATTGTAGGGTTAAAATCCACTTGTTAGAGTTTCAACAAACTCGTGCCAGAGTGTAGCACCCTTAGCTGTACATTAAAACATCCTGAAAGACGAGTGAGCGAAGCGAACGAGCTCACCTTGAAAAACAAAGCATAACGTTAACTACAAAGAATATTTTTACAAAGCAAACGTTCGGCCCCTATGTACTTAATAACAATTTGTTTCATGATGAATAAGCCTCTGAATCACTGATATTAGCAATAAAATGTTTAAAATACCTGTGCACTGTCAAGTGATCCTTGTTTGGTTTTTTGCTACCAAAGGTTTCGGGCCTCTAATGGGTCCATTTTCAGGCTTAGAATATCAATTAGTTAGTTATCCATGAGAACTTCGTCAAAAAATTAAAACCATACACACACACGAAAGACTTTTACGACACGAAAACATACCATTAAAAAACATTAAACATTAAAAATAATAAACTGGCCAGTTATGTTTTTAATGTTTTGTTACACATCGTAATAACATACAGTACTGTTAATAGGAGGGTGTAAAAATTCTAATTACTTAATATTTGTTGTATTATCTAAAATATATATGATATTGGAAGTATGATAACTCATTATAATGATATTTAGTTTTGTAGGCTATTATGTTTTTAAATTTTAAGTCTGTATAATACACACAAAGGGCAACAAACATCATGCGCACGATTTGCAACATTACACAGTGCAGTTATCATCCGCTTTGCGTGCCATACAGGGTGTCCCTCAACCATGGGGCCAGATTTTACAAGGTTATTCAGGGTGCAAAACCAAGACAATAATTCTATGTAACAGTGCCCTTCCGAATTGGTTTATCGGCTGTCAATTTTTTATATAAATTTTATTCAACCCGTGATACCTTTCAAACGATTAGAGAGCCGAAATTGAAACTTGACAGAAATGTCACAATTGTTAAAACTTGAATTGGAATAAATTTTCACATTTTTATCTTTTACGATTTTAAAATGGCGACAATTTTAAATGTTAAAATCCAAATATCTCAAATTTGACACAATTTTGACACCATCAAATTCATAATTGATCAAATTTATCCATCTTTTGTCTTAGAATTCGTAACAGTTTTGTCAAGTTTCGATCCCGTACTTACATAATTCGTTTGAAAGATATCATGGATTGATTAAAATTACATACAGACAGACAAACTAAAAAATAATGTAGATAGGATATTTTGCATTGAATTATTTGCTTGTTTTACCATGTTAATAACTCGGTAAAATGTGGTAAAATAGGTTAGGGGCCCCCTGTATAAACGGTTTGTTGAACTTGTAACATTTGATTAGGAAACCTTTGAACAGTTACATTAATTATTTATTTTATGTAGGTGGAGTATCGAATCTTGAAAATTGAGTTGTGGCAGGAAATTCTCTCGCAATGAAATGACATAAAACATTAAACTCATTCTTTATTAAATTATACAATTTGATAAAAATAGTACATTTCTTTTTTGAATCATAATCAAATTTGACTTAATTAAGGGCTAAAAGATTAAAATAAAGTGTACTCTCGGAAGCATTTCGTTGCTTCAACCTAAAAAAAAGGAATATGGGAAAAACGTGGAACAGTTTGTTATTTTACTTACTTATAATCATGGTTCTTACTTCAATTTACATTTTTATAAATAAGTAAATATGAGATAAAAACTAAAAGCGTACTCTAATCCTATTGTAATTTTTGGATCCTATTTATATTAATATATAAATAAATTAATATTGAACACGCTTCATTACCAGGAACAAATGATGGAAAATACAATGTAAAGGAATATGATCGACTATCCCAGGCTTAACATGTAAAGCAAGAACTCAAATTCCAGTAGTTAAATCTTAATTGGTGAATTAGCCTCCGGATTACTGATAAATGCTTAAGGTGCTTTAATTGCCTACATTGAGTAATCCTTGGGTTGCGCTATGTCAAATATTTTCGAGTCTTCGACTCTTCATCGAGTCTTCATCAAGGATAAAATTACCTCTTCATTTGAAGATTGTCGGAGTTGTTAAAATCTTGATAACATGCACAACACACATTACACGAATATTAACAAACACAAAAAACATTAAACATTCTAGACCAACCTTCAGTCAGGTATATGTTATCTCCACTTCTCTCGGCGCTGTTTAACGTTAAAAATTTTTTTTAATGTTCGTGTCGTGTGTGTTGTGTGTGTTATGTGTCAAGATTTAAAAACTAAGACAATCCTTAAATGAAGAGCTACATTTTATCCTTGTACAGCTTGATAATGACTATGAAGAGTCGATACTAAGGATACAACATAAGGATACAGCACTTTTAAGCATGAATTAGATTCAATCAAATATTAGATTAGTAATAATTTTCACCTCATTGCCCTATTTCTGGAGTCAGAGCCATGTCACCCATCACCTGATGGGCCTAGACGGTTGTGTTTAAGCGATTTTCTGCTCTACGGGAGATTGTAGAGATTTCCCAGGAATCGCGGAGATTGCAGACTACAGTTGCGTACACAGTTTTAGGGTACAGTTGCTCGTAGCGGAATAAAAGTAAGAGGACTCCGGGTTGGCTTAACGGGTCTTCTGGGAGGGACATCGACCTCCGCGGTGCGCCACGTCGCGGCGCCATCGTCGCGTAGCGTCGCTCTACGTGCTCGATCACGTTGGGGGCGCGTCGCAACCACCATCCCCTAGGTGCAAACACTCTCGTACGTCCTGTCCAAATCAACCTACAGTGTGAAAAATAAGACCGCCCCCCTTTATTTTTTTTTTAATTTGTTAAGATAAACAAAAATATTGTTTGAGGGTGACAGTAACTTAACACAAAGTGCCTTTTGATGTTATGAAACATTTTTAGTCATGTTAGGGGGACGGCCCACCAGGAGTCAGAAGAAAATCTTAAATATAAGCGTAGGTTGATATGTACATCAAATTAAACGTCTCCCCTGGCCGAGTACAATGCTGCAAACTAGACTTAAAATTGGTGACCCAGAGGGAAATGATAGGCATTCAAAGTTTACTCATCTGGGTAAAACCTAAAAATACAATAACTTTTTTGATACTCAACCTTTTGACGTTGGGTTTGAAGCTAATTACTCTAAATGCAAATAAGATTAAAATTATGTATGATGTGACAAAAGTCAAAGCATATTCCTGTAAGACTTCATTGGGGAACGTCCTGTAGAGGATGTTTAAATTGAAACTTCTTTAGCCTCTGTCACATCATACATAATTGTAAACGTTTTTGCATTTGGAGTAATTAGCTACAAACTCGACGTCAAAAGGTTGAGTATTAAGAAAGTAATTGCATTTTTAAGTCCTATACCCATATGATTTTAATGGAAACTTTGAATGCCCACAGTTTCCGTCTGGGTCATCCATTTTAAGTCTAGTTTGCAGCATTGTACTGTGAAAATTGAGACCTTTTATTTGGTGTACATTTAAACCTATGCTTACATTTAGGATTTCTTCTGATTCCAAGTGGGCCGCGTCCTCCTAACATGACTAAAATGTTTGATAACGGTTTAAGGTGTTAAATTAGTGTTAAGTTACTATCACCCCCATGATATTTCTTTATCGTAACAAATAAAAAAAAAATAAAAAGGGGCGGTTTTTTTACCCTGTATTGGCTGAACATTGAAATCAGTGGAGACTGGTCTTAGCTGCATCCAACTCGTTCGTGCAAACGCGGCCTACAGCGGCCAACCGCACCCGTCGGAGTTGATTATATGCTTACAAATGCGTACTGTAAAATGGTTTTTAGAGACTATATCAGAGACTATGCTATCATTTTAGAGACTATGCTATCATTTGAGATTACCTACTGTGTGTTATAACCAAGGATATAGAATTTACTAACTATAGAATTGTAACAGTCAAGCTATTTGTGACATGTCATCGAAACTAATTGGCACTAAAATTCTAAAATGGCATTTCAAAGTTTTTTGTACGTTATTAATGTAGCTTGTAAAATGCGAAGCATATGTACATTTTGTGATTCACTAGACTTTTGAAAAATACGCTTAAATTTGCCTCCATCTTTCCTATTCCGGTAAAACATTTAACCACGTTTCCCTAAATTGTTTGAACACATCAAAAAAGTTACTCGATTTTCAAATAAATGTCCTCTTCGTCTGACTCCATCACGACTAGAGCGGAGGAGGGGGGGGGGTGAATTTATTAGCTTGTGGTTGCATACAGTGGTCATGTTAATGGGTACAACAGATGAAACAACACAGTCTCTGAAAAGGCATAAACATTGACAATCTTGTTCGAGAACCTCAATCAAAACTACAAAAAAATCCACAAAACATGTTTTCAAATTAAGCCAAACTTAATAAAGAACCTAATCAAACCTTAGCCAAGAGTAGACGGTATCGTTAACACTTCTAAAGGTCAATATTCATATGGCCACCTCTTTCTCGGTGCTTCAGGTTTACGTGAACCTTTCTAATGACACATTAAGAATCGTTATTGTAGTTTTTAAAATAAAATGTTTCCTACACAATAAAAAATAAAGGATTACCGTACTGAACTTATAAAACATTTTGATCATTAAGAGAAGAGGGAGTTATATACTCCCTCATAGGGGTGAAATATTAATTTTGAGGTAAGTATGAGGGAGGTGGTGTTGTGTATACACATATACATTAATATTATTAAGGTATACGACATTATAATGAACAAAAAAATCTGTGCTTGAATTTATTTTTTCTAGCCTCTCAATATTCATTGCATGATATTTCCGATCACGGAACATTGTTGGTAAAACGGAAACAAGCAAGAGCGTGTTAAGTTGATTTAAAGTTACTTTTAGGGGTGGATTCAGAGTGTCAATGCAACAAGTTTTTTGTGAGTCGGTTAGATTGATGCTTCAAGTATCGCCTTATAATATTAATTTTCTACATCAATTAATTGTTTAGTTACTAGTTCAAAGGAACGTGATTGCATTTGCTAATGATATCGCAATGCTCGGTATACACAGTCCACCAATGATTTTTTGTTTCAAAGTGAATGTTGGTTGATCCCAAGAATGGATTACATTGTCCAGGACAACCGTTTACAGGGTGTAACAGTGTAACACAATACCGGGCACTGTAACACACTAACCATCGCCCCCCAAACTATATTTCTTTATCGTAACAAATAAAAAAAAAATGTGTGAGGTGTAACATGAGGGGTTTACATTGTGTCTCTTGAGGGGTTTACATTGTCCACCAGGGTGTAACAGTGTAACACATAAGACTGGGCACTGTAACACAATATGCTTCCCTCAATAAAATACATTTTTTCAAAGTGAATACTAACAAATAACAAACAACAAACCAGGTAGGTTATTAAATCAACAAACTGTATTTTTTTAATAGTTACACACATAAAGATAGTGCAATGCAAATAAACTTATTTTTATTTAGCAGTTTTTTCTACATAAAATAGTGGTAGAAAATAATTATTTAATAATAGGATAAAGAGTGTAAAGTAAAAATAAATATTTCATATTAAAGTCGCATCTTTTTGCTATTTTTATTTTATTACATTTTTCAACAATGAATTGTCCTATAAAACAATATGAATGAAGTTATCTCACAAGTAATATAATGACGTAGTTGAGGAAGCGCCTTCGCGCGGACGACGCAATACACGTACAGCGCTGTGATGCAGCAAGCCTAGCCTGCGCCTGGCCTCCTAGCTTAGCTTACCATTACAGTAGGGGAAATGCTTGTAATGTAGCCTACCTTGGGCCGGTTTCGTTCATTTATTCTTTACTCAAAAGTAAGTTATGTTTTGTAATTTTTTCAAGTTCATTGAATTAAACGAGTTATTAGTATTCTGTAAAATTAATTTAGGGATTTTATCTTATTTATTATTTTTAAGTAATTATATTTTTTTTAATTGTGTAAATTTACTGTACCTTAACTCTGCCTTAACTGTACTTTGGGCCACCCCGTATTGTACGTTGGGAAACAACGTTATACGTCACAGGTAGACGGAAAAAAATTAATACCAAAGTTTATTTAAGATTCAATGAAAGTACTATACATTAGTATATTAGACATGTAAGATAAAAATGACCTTGTAACAAATTATGTATTGTATCTCGGGCCAAGGTACAAGGTGTGTGTTTTCGTTGTGACCCATGGTTCAATGATGGTAGAAATATGTTTTATTTTAAGTTAGCTTAACATCTAGTTTGGGTAGAAATCTAACCATGGTGTCATATTAAGTCTAAAAAGACTCTCTATGAATCAAGTATTAAAGTGTTCGTCACAAATTTCCTTTGAGAATAATGAAGCTGTAACTAAGTCAAAAAAAATATACTTTTGCACTAGTAAAACACACTTTCACTCGTGTCTAGACAAAAACTAGTGTTAAACGTTGAAGTGTCAGCTGAGAATTGTTCCAAAAAGAATGTCACTACACTGCTACCTTAAAAGCCTAAATTCCCTGCATGGAGAGGGAAATACCTGGGGTGGCCCAAGGTACAAGCACAGAGTAAGGAACCTTTACAGAGTGCTCGCTGCGCTGCGTTTTCGCGTCAGTCATGACGCGCCTCGTAGTGGCGCTACTGACGCGGTGACGCAAAATGGCGCGGACTGACGCGGAGTTGCCAATTCGGACACCGCACCGCACCGCACAGCACCGTGCCTCGCGTCACCGCACCGCCGCAACACGAGCACCGGGTCGTCCGACCACCTTACTTTACCCTCAATTCCCGAGCGCGATTATTTGGCCAAGTTGCAATGGGGGTCATTTGTACAATGTTAGATATTTGACAATAACTAGCAGACTAAAACTGAAATGCCAGCTGCCTCACTTTAATTAATATTTTGAGTTACTTGCAATAGTTGAATGTAATCATATAACGAAAGCTTCATTTAAAAGTTACATATTAACGTAATGGACAGAAATATTTCAGTTTAGGCTTGAGAATATTGCAAAATTTTTAAAATCTTTTATTTCATAATCACAATACGCACCTTCAGTATTGAGAATTCCTTCATATTTATTTGAAAATAAGCTCATATTAACTATAAAGAATTTTTTTTCCAATATGTATTTTCAAAATGGCGGCCATTTAAAAATTTTAAACTCAAATATCTCAAAACCGTTATATTTTAACAAAACTTTACAAGAAACAAAAAAGTTGACAAATAAAATTACCTAACTGATGAAACCAAGATTGTAAGGATCGAACCACAGACAACGGAGTTATTGCCATTTTTGTGCATAAAATCATTGTGTTTTTATTAAAATGCATGCAAATTTAGGTAATTTTAGAAGAAAAATCTCAATAACTCCATTATTCGTTGTCAGATGATTACAAACTTGGTCTCATTGGTTAAATAATTAAATTTGTCAACTTTTTTATATCAAGTAATTTTTTTGTAAAATTTACCGGTTTTAAGATATTTCAGTTTACAATTTTAAATTGGCCAACATTTTGAAAATACATATTAGAAAAAAACAATTTTTTTCTTGAATATGAGTATTACTATGATGAAGGTTTTTGCCTACAGTGATCTGTTATGGAAATAAAAATTATTTAGTGTAAAAAACAAAATGGCGGCTAGCGGGTTAACGAAGCATTTTAGGACATACGTTTACTGGAACTTTTTTGTTTATTTTGATGTTGGCAATAACCTCCTGAATTACTGAAACGTTTGTTTCCGAACACCCTGTATATGTATACAGGGTGTTCATATATCATTATTATTTAAATTTAAACCTTTGTACATTTAATATCTGTGTTCCAAATTTTAGATCTCTATCATCAAACGCACAATCTTTCTACGTATCTGCCGGACTAAGTTCATATAATCCATATGTTACACATCAATGTATACAGAGGTTCTGGATACATTGTTACACATAAAAAATGTGTTTTAACAAATATACACGAGGGTGCAGCACCCGTAGGCCTACATTGAAATAGACGAGTGAGCGAAGCGAACGAGCTTCAATAACAACAAAATATAAGCCTTTTTGCACTGGGCTTTTTAGCGCACTGTCTGTAAATGATATTATTATAAAAAATATTACTGTTTAATTTACCAAGCAAATGCTCGGTCCCCGGGTATTCGTAATATTATAAAACTAATATCAAAGTATATCATGGTACGGTAATGTATATATTTTATTCGATGTCAATAAAAATACACAACTAAAAGCCTGTAAAGGATTTAGGGAAGATTGGTACTAATATAAAACGTAATCACATTATAGAACCTGACGGCGAGTGAGGGTAGTGAACGAGATCATTTGAAGAGCAAGTGGTATTTATAAAAATAACATATATTATTATTATGTAATACGAATTGTTCAAATAACAGAACGCGTACATAAAATACCTGTTGTTAAATAATAGAAATTTTGTACGTGGAGGTACTTTTCCGGGAGTAGAATTCCGGCGGTAGTATTCCGGGGGAGAAGTCCGGCTGGTGTTTGGTTTGCCATAATGTTAATTTAGAGCAATCAAATTAAATAATAATGTATTTATAAAACTGGGGATACTTTTCCGGCAGCAAGCAAAACTCCATGCCACTTTAAGCTCCGTCCCTCGTGACGTCAAAATGACGTAGCGTTTTTTCATGGGGGTACTTTTCCTTGGGTAGAATTCCACTACCCCCATTTTGCATTATGATTAATGCAAATTCAAGCAAATATAATAGAAAAATCGCGATAACTCCGTTATTTGTAGTAAAATCTTTACAATCTTGGTATCATTGTTTAGATAACTTAATTTGTTAACTTTTTTGTCTCCTATAAAATTTTGATAAAATTTGTCGTTACTGTGAAATTTGAGTTTAATGATCGCCATATTAAAAATACACATCGGAAAATAATAATTTTTTTCTGAAATCTAACATTTTTGTGGTAAAGGTCCATGCCAAGTCTGAAATAAATCCACCAATCCGTTACGGAAATAAAAATTACTAGTATACGTGTTGATCGAAATCGAGCAATTTATTTTAATACAATACAAAAGTTACTTTTAGCTCTAAATCAATGACATCCGACCAATCCAATATTGTGAATATCTTTATTCGCAAAAACTACACGTATTTACAGCTGATTTTAACAAATGTTTAAAATGCTTTATTTAATCCCAATGTTATTTAAATGAGAAATTTTGAGATTTTAATGGTGAATAGCGCCTTTATTTTCAGTCCGATTCTCGTCAGTTTTTGGCGGAAACAACTACAGACCAAGCCCTATCCAACGACACCAAAAACTTGAAAATCGGTTGAAAATTGTAGGAGGAGTTCTCAAGACAAAAAAAAAAAAAAAAAACCCCTTAGCGTATTAAATAAGTACTAGGGGTACCTGTGCAGCGAAATGCGCTGCATATTTCAGAGTGCTTGGCCATCAAACCTTGTTCCATGGTAATTTAATTAGTTTTTTGCATAAAATTTAAGTCATACTGCAAATTAAAATTAATTTACATCTTGTAAGCGTTTGATTGATCAATGTTCACCACTTATTTTCTAACTTATTACTGTGATATAGTGTTGAAATTTTTGTGGCATTGTAAATTGTAAGAAAATTAGACAACTACCCGGTAATGTGTGAAACGTTATGGATCACTCATTTTGACTGATTTGTAGTAGTGTATGGAGTCTTTTTCATAGCGAATGAGCTTACACTAATACTATATAACACTTTAAATCATTTTAAACTTAACTTTCCAATTTAAAATAGAATTGAAATAACAAAACTGAAGAGCTAAACAATGTCTTTGTTGATGTGGTATTTTGGCTAGAATTGATCTTCATAAAAACAATTTTGTAAGCTTATTGTAATAATAATACTGAAGGTAAAAAAGCATGTACATATTTTTGAATATTATAACAGGTATTTTAATAGGCATATCTTATGGTAGTTGTTCTTTTACTTCTAAATTAGCTAGGATTACGTGATGGTTCTTATGCCGATTTGTCCTAGATCCTCTGCCTTAAAACTGCTATAAAATTTAGAATAAATTCACAGATGTTGGATCCAGATAGTTCATCACGCAAAAAAGTAGGCCTATGTGACAGTAAAAAGAAAATCAATAATTCATTACAACTCCCCGGTCCTGTATGAGCTATGCAGCACTCACTGAGACTGTTTTTGTAGCCTAGTAGGCCTACTGTATGAGTTAGTAGTCGACATAGTGAATAAGTCCACACTATTACGATTTATAACGAACTAACGCCTCTTTAACTTAACTTTCCATGGCATTACAGAATTTAAATAAAGAAATCACAAAAGTTAAGAAAATCTACATCTTTGTGGGTGCTCCATTTTGATTTGATGTGGCATTTATATTTTGGTTAAAAATTTTCATTATACAAACAATTTTTGCAATAAGCTTTTTATCTATACTGGAGGAGAAACACTTTTAAATAATGTCTCAGGTGTTCTAATATCTTCTCATACATTCTGCATTAAATTTCTAATAGCCTAGTATCACAGTAAACAGGCTATTATTAAATTTAGACCAACAACCAACTATCCCTTTTCCTAGTTTACAACATTTTGAAAACCGATGTGCAAAAATTTAGTGTTTTAATTTTGGTTAACTTTTGTTGTTGTTTCAATGCCAATCTGATAACCCATAAGAACCACGTCAAAAATTTTAATTTCCAAACTTGTTTTTGTACAGTAAAATTAGTTTTCCTGGGGTTAAGTTAGTAATCTTATTTTTGTGTCTAAATACATGTAATTAAAAAGTTCAAGCAAAATCTACCTACTACTTTTAAAGGAAAAGGTAAAACACACAATTTGTTCCACATAAATGGACACTCCTTGCATTTAGTATGGAATTGTGTTGATATTTCAGTACCAGTAGTTCAACTGCTTCTATTCAGCTAGCTTTTAACATATGTGTGTGTTTGTTTTATTATCAACAGCTATTTTATTTTGCGATTTAATAAAATTGTTCCCCATGTTAATCTTATGGACGAAAAACGAACTTTATGGGCCTCCCGTGGGCTTCAGAATTAAAATATCAAAAATCTAAAACCTTATTGCAAAACTACGAACTGAGACAATTCTTTTAACACCTCAAACTTTAAAATTGGTTCAGAAATAAGGGAGGAGTAGTGTTAACAAAAAAAGGGCATCACGTATTATATATATAGATACTAGGGATCGCCCACTGGTCGAAATTCGACCAAAAACACAAAATCTTTTATAGGTAACTGAAATAACCGATATTCCTGATTTTCTAGTATTTGGTATTACAACAGCTTTCTAATGATTAACTCAACTATCCTTCTCCCATAAGATTAACATTGAAACTTCAAGAGCCTCTGGGGCGTAGCCCTGGGGTCCGATGTGAATTAGAATGCGATTCTGCTCATCTACTGGACTTTACCTTTCTAACGGTATGTGCGGATTTCTCCTCAAAAAATGGTGTGCGGATGAACACAAGCTGAGAAAAAAGGAGGAAATGAAACATGCTTGCCTATTAATATATAGATAGATTACACATAAAAAACAAAATGGTGGCTAGCGGCTAAACGAAGGATTTCAGGACATTTTGTTTACATGACCTTTTAGCGAATTTCCCATAGGGAATAAGCTATTACCGTAGGTCTCATGGAAAGACCTAAGCCCGGGACCATGTTACTTTTTCGTTTTGAGGTGCCCAGAGACCAAAAATAATAGTCATTAAAAATTTTATATATATATATATATATATATATATATATATATATATATGTGTGTGTATATATATATCTATGTGTCCCTAGACACGATAACTCTCGTAAAAATGGTCCGATCGACACCAAATTTGGTAGAGATGTGTAATCCTACGTTTATTCGGATGAGTTCGAAAACCAGACATATCGACCTACCGGAAGGGGTAGTTTTGGGGGGTTTTGTACCCCAAAAATGTGTTTTTTGCATTTTTCATATGTAAATTTAAAAAATTTTTAATTTTTATTTTGACCATTGAATTTAGCTCAAAAAGACACACAATTTAGTATTTTGAAGCTTTGCTCTATCTCCATTGGTTACCGAGATATTACAAAGTCTAAAGACAGTACATTGTCTTTTGGGGCTCCAATGTTACTCTTATGGAGAATAAGGATGTGTTAATATTTCACTTATTAACCAATATTTTTGGATGAAACTTAGTATTTAGCTTCATTTGGTTGAGATTCATCCATTTAAGGTAAAAATCTTGGGTTTTTTACTTATCATGGCAGCAAACCTGCATACTCTTTTCCCATGTTAATCATATGGAGAATAGGCAAACTCTTTTATTTATGGACAGATTTTGATGAAACTTACTATATGGCTTTATATGGTCGAAATAAATTTTTTCTATGCTAAAAACCTACTTTTAGTGTCCTCCATGGCAGCATACCTGCATACTCTTTCCCTATATCTTAAGGAGAATAGACATTTATTTCCCTATTTATTTTGCACGTGATGAAATTTTGTTTACAAGTTTAGCTGGTCAAAATTAATACAGTATTACTAATTTGGAAATTCGCTGAGTACGCAGGTCTGCTGCGACGGGGGGTATTTTTTTTATTTTCATGTGTTGAATCAGCTCCCAAAATTTCTGCACTTCGTCGTGAATCGCCCTGTATGTATTTATGTATATTTTCTTTTTCAGCACAAACTGTAGATGATGTAAAAACATGGTTTTTTTACCAAAGCATTTGGGTATTAGTAAAGCATTTATAGTATCAAAAAGTTTGTTATAGGCAAATAAAAATTTTTGAAAGCAAGCCACAATAAAGCTAACAAAAAATCCTACAAATTTGATTTGAATGTGAAAATGGAGACAATTAATTTCCCTACATGAAAATGTCAACCCATTTGAATTACTTTTAAAAAATGTAAAGGTTATACCTTTTTTCCTAAAACCTTAAACTTTCCCTGAAAAATGCAGTTTTTTATTCGACATATCAAAAAATATAAACATGTCCCAGATTAAACAAACATAATACCTTCGAAACGTAAATTACATTTTCTTTCATACAATATATATGTTTTTATTGTTTTCTTCTAAATTCACTGAGCTATAAACGTCAGAAAATGAAACTTAAAGGTTTTGCTAATGAGAACATAATCTTTTTACCATTTTAAAAATGCATGAAATTTGGATTAGGTATCTTATAAAATTTCCAAGGTATACAAATTGTTGGAATTTTATTGTAGTTTTCAAAAATATAACATTATAGCATAAAATATACACTAAAAAATTTTACAAGTGAACATTTGATAAAGCGTACTGATTGCACGGACCCCACGACAAGGGTATCATAGGCCTAGGCACTTTTTCACAGTAAAATATTTACTATTTTGGTGTCTTGTACCAATACAGTACGTAAATAGTACCAATATTTATAACAGAAACCCCCAAACATTTGCTTTACAATAAAATAAAACTTTCAGAATAACCTAAATTGTAACTCACAACAGTAAAAAAGTGAAAAGGCAGATGGGATGGGCTTTAATTTTCCAGATAGAGAGTTAAAAAAGGTTGGTTTAAAGTCTATTTATTTTATTAAATTGTTGCAAAATATTTAATTTTGTGTTTATTTTATATTTTGAGATAGAATGTGTTAAGAAGTACAAAAAACATCAATGTTTTTATTGATTACAGCTGTAATACTGTGCACTAAATAGGGAAATTTAAAGATTCAAAGAATTTGTAAAAAATAATGCACGAGAACCAGTGCAACCGCTACAACGGTCATACGACGGCGCAGCGGAGCCAGCGAGCTAGCATGATGTCGCCCGTGCGCGTGCGGGGCGGGCGATGCAGAGTGGCAACACTGGATCGTGGCCGGGACGGGAAATGCCGAATCCAGACCGTTCGAGACCGCCGCGCCAGCTAGCGGCATTCTCGTGGAACTAAGGGCGAGCACTCTGTAAAGCTTTGTACTCTGTGGTACAAGCATTTCTCCTTTTGTGTTACTGTATAGGCCCTACGCGTATACTGTGTTATTGTCAAGACAAGACACAATTACAATCATGAAACTTACGCGACTTGATATTGTATAAGTAAATGTCAGGCGGTTTAACAGAATTTATATTCAATTCGATTCTTTGCCAACCAAATGCTACAGTACACATGCATACCCAATTATAATGTTACTAAAAAAAACATTGTGATAAAGGTTCAATTCATTTAGTCCAGTTATTCATGGCATGCTATTAAAAAAAATATTCGGAAAAAAATCTATTTTCATTTGAAGGTAAATAAATACTTGCCATACTATAGGCTGTTCCAAAAATTCAGAAGATAATATTAAATTTTTAATAGAACCTTAAATTTAAGTTACATTAAAATGTTCACTCCCGCTTGAACCTCTGTTTTCCTGATTTTTCCTGGTAAAGCATCCTTTGCGGGAGGGGTTCTCTCCCTAGACCTAAAAATCTCCCCACGATTTATATAGGTAGTATTTATTTCCTGAATGGTCCTGTGGAAGACTACAAAATTTAAAGTCATTTTTCAAATAATAACAATAAAAATTATTATTATTATTTTCTCAAAAATTATACAGTTCAGTACAAAGTAAGTGTGACGTTTTTAATTTGAAAATTTACAATATAAATGTATGCGAATCTGAGTAACAGTTTAAAAATACTCTTTCACAGTACATAAAAAGAAACTGTTATAACAAGTAATATCTCAGTTAAAGCAATAAAGATCTAATTTCAAAAAAATTGGGGACTCTAAGGCTTGTCCTGTTTAGATATTCCTTCATACACACAATAAAAAGAAATTTTTAGCTCCAATATTCATTTAATTGAAAAAATTAAATAGATTAATTTACGCTCTGTGAAATATACACATAAATAATAAGGATTGTTTTTATACAAACATTATTTGACTCTTTCACGTGGTAATTATAAGGTAATCACGTATCACGCTATTACAAACTATACAACACCTAAAAACCACTACATACTACTATATTATCAAATATCATATGTTATATTTCATACAACGAGACACTGTTATGAAAGGCTATTATTTTATATTAAATAATACTTCTAAAAGTACAATTGAAAATACTCGTGAAAATCAGGCTATCATATTCAGTAAAAATCTAAATTTTCAAAATTCACTAACCATTTTTATGATGTTTAAAGAGTAAATTTCTTTCTATTAATTTTTCGTTTTTATTCCGATAAGGAATTAAATTAAGTTATCTTGGTCCCAGATAATCAAACGTCTTAGTATAGATTTTTTTTCAGGTTTTTTACAAATAAATTATTATCAGTATTTCAAGGTCTGGCTCTGTAAATATTATTTTGCAATGCTAAATTTCCACTTCTATAAAACACACTTACAATTTACTCTTTCCAATTCACCTGGCTATCGAGCAATACGCCTAGATATTTTCAACAGTATTTTTTCTATTTCATAACAGGGTATTAAGCCACAATTATCATCTTCGAACAAACCGTTCACTCATTTGAAAGTTATTGGGTGTCTTAAGTATATTTCTTTAATTAAGTTTAAATTGATATATTAATTTTTTTTTTACTAAGCAACGTGTAATCTTGAATCATCGCCAAATGAATATAAATATCGCTAAATGTAGAAACTACAACTAAATATAGCAATATACAGGACTACCTATATAAGGCATATTGAAATATGCTATAAATAATCTAATATTGCTTAGGAACAACCTCATGATTAGAATATGCTTGTATTGTAACTAATCTACCTTACCGAATTAACTGATAAAATTAAAGACTGTAGAAATCAAATTCACTACTGTAACTAAAACACATTTTATGAAACCATTCTAGCGACCCTCTACCACTCTATCAATCAAAAGCCTAGCTATTTTTCTTTATGATGCTGATTTATGTTGAAATTTGGTATGATTCCTTTTGGAATAATACAATTCGTGAATACAGTGATACCAAATTTTCATGTACAGTTATTAATGCTAAAGGAGATGAAAAAACTTATAAATGCAATAACCTATGGCATCCATAATTTGACTACCATCAGTACCAAAATAAAAGGTTACAATCAATAAACTGCCGGGGAGAGGGTGGAAGATGGACACTTCGTGTATTTGAATGGCGTCAATGAAAGGCATCACGAAGAGATAGCAAATATAGGGTGTTCGACTCCGTGTAAAACATAAACTGAATGTCTCTTCCAACAACACTTGAATCATAAACAGCGATTGTCAGGATAACGTAAGTAAACGCAGCAGACCTGCGTACTCAGGAATTACCATGGAATTTGGATTTTTTTATTTGCCCCATAAACACTATAGGAATGAGTAGGTAGGGTTTGCTGAAATTGATTTTCGTTAGAAAACGTAGGATAATCCGCTAGTGAAGGTAAATATCAAACTACATCAATGTTTGGCACTTTTTATTTTTTCCCATAAACTTCTTAGGGGTCAGTATGTAGGTTTGCCGCCATACAGTTGGTCGTGTTTGAGCATATATTATAACTTAAACCCTATCTAATGAATGTACATACCAATTTTATAGAGTTATGTCATTAATAGGCGGGATAAGGGGTTTTTTGATTTCCTACAAGAATAACATGGGATACATTCTTGGATTTTATCCGTAACACGTTAATGTAAGATAAAAATTCAAAATACTGAATTGATTGTTTTTAGAGTTATTTTTAATGGTTTCAGTAAACATTGTTACATTTTAAAAATGAGGTCGAAAGTTTGAAAGTTTTTTATTTGGTATAGACAGGTATTTTTTTCGAAACAAAACAGTATTTACATACAATGTGTCTAAATATAATTAATTACTATAAAATCTTTTGGTCTTGTGTAATGTTTAACATTAATGAGGACTTAGCAGCATATTAATGTTGCTGACAAGTCCCTCAAAGCACAGTTTTAAAATTTTACTAAACACCGTTATTCATAATAATACTTTTTCTCTTTATAGTAAACCCTTGAGTATCACATATTAAAGCCGATATACGCTAAGCTGAGTGTAAGCTTAAATGGAAAGCCCATAAAATGTATGAGAGACTTAGGTCTAAACTTTATCTACAAGAAAACATATTTTTAAACTACAATTAATTCAAACCGCCGTCCGAAACAGGGGGTTGCAAAGTTATGTTGTCAGTGTTTTTATAAGGGTGAAGATGACTTTGAGAGTTCGTTGTGGAGCGGTAATTCGGATTTAAGCACCGTAATGAGAATATTCCATAAAAGTTTTATATCCTCCTTATTAATTATTCTGATAAAGATAATAAATCTTCTAAACACTTCTGAGTGTTTTTTAACACAACTTTGTGTTTTATTTACACACAGGAGGCTCTACACTGGATTAGTTCTCGTATGAAAGAGCGGTCACGCAGTAAACATATATACGTCCGCGCGCGGAGACTGTGTTGGGGTGGGCGGTGCAGCGACGGGGCTACCTGTTATTCATATCCTGTTCTCTTCAGTTTACGTCAGAAATAATGTAGGTCTTGTGTTAAGCCCCCACCATTTTGCTTAAATAATTTTTGTATTTTTAGCATTTTAGCACCGTTATGCAGTTCAAGTTTTGATTGATGACTAGGAACCGAGGTGTGGTCCATAGGACTAAACAAAAAAGGACTGCTTATGAAATTACAACAAAAGGTTACAATACCTTAATTTTCGTCTGTAATCCAAATGGAGTGGTGACCAATTTCCACACTCATTATCAAACTTACATAATATATGGAATTTTCACTCCGAAGAGGTCATAAAAGTTTTAAAATGTGTATATCACAATCAAGGACGAACGGAAAACAACGAACATACACTAGGCCTACACATGGCCAAAACAGATAATTAAAATTTCGGCGAGTAGAGGGTGCAGTCGGGGACTTGCTGAAACTATTTCTATTTTAAACTTTTTTTATTAACTCTTTGGAGTGAAAATTTTACGTATTTAGGGTAGATAACGACACCATTTTGAGTATCGAAACCGGTCACCACTCCAGCGACTGTACAAAGAAAGTCCAGTGCAAATGCTACGAAGATTGAACTCCATGTCCCTGGTACGGTCATGTCGAATTGAACATACCAGAGGATAATATACAGTTAGTATAGATTAACAGAGTTATTCCCGCAGTTATTTTTTCCTTTCAAGCCGAGCTCGTTCGCTTTGCTCGCTCGTCTTTCATGGTGTTTTAATGCAGGCCTAAGGGTGGTGCACTCTGGTATGAGTTTCTTGAAATTGCACCACGTCGAAGTTTCCTCTTCGGTTAGTAACAGCTGATTTCATCATTGTTGCCAGTTCGTTTGTGTTAAAATTTAATTGCAATTCTGCAAATTGCTTAGGTGTTTCTTACTTTTCCTTTACTTTAATTTGACAAAATAGTCCAAATCACCAGTATAAAGTAAAGATATATAAAAACTGATAAACTATTTTTATTATAGTATCATTTAGTAACTCATTTACTAGCTACAAGGGAAAAAAACATGTTTATACTGGAGCACATGGTTTGTGCTTAGACTGTTGTGTCAGGATTTTAAGCAACTTTTTGTTTTAATTACTCCTTAAGACCAGTGATAAATTTGTTAGAATTTCGATTCAAGTTTATAAGGACATAAGATTTTTCCTAGCATAGTGACTTATATAAACCTTATTTTTATTCCAGGAATTATATATGTGTTGTCGAGATTCTTGTGTTCACACACAAATATACCTAGCTTATTAGAGTGTAGGGCGAGAGGGTGTATATTATTACTGTTGCCAACTTTACGGCTATATGTTTAATGGTAATTAAATATTTTATGTAAATAAAAAAAGATGTATTCAGGCATATAATTGCAACAATGAAGAAAGAATTCTATGACAGAAAGAATTCAAAGTGATCCACTAAATCTGTGCCTATGATTGTAATCATTACGTTAGTAGTTTCAAAAACACCCAAAACTGCAAGACTTTCAAGAACCATCCGGTTACTACGGCATTGCGATCCGGTCGTCTCTCACTCCCATATGACGGGGTCGGCCCTTGTAAGGGGATCCTCCAGTCTATCAATACAGGAGGGTGGTTGTAGTTTTTGCCTCACCTGATCATCGAACGGTACCTTCGGTGGAATCCGAACCGCCGGCAAACCTGTGCTTCCTGCCTCCAAAGGTTCACAATGGGCAGGGGCAGATGCGCCGCGCTACCCTGAGAACGCACCCCCTCCCCCCACCCACAACCGGGACCCGGGCGCTTCCGTGTTCCTAGTCAAATACACCCGGCGCTCCCCCCCCCCTCACCCATCACTTATCACGGCATGGTGTTCTCTCTTTAGCTCTTGGGGGAAATTGTAATCACTCACGGTTTCCCCCTTTATACCGACTGAATATTCTTTTAAGATGCAACCTACGATTTGAAAATGGTAACATAAAACATAATTATTATTTTTTATTGCTAACATTTTTTTTGTTAATCCTATTTATCAAAACTATTCACTGGATTTTTAGGCACATTGTTTATTTTTTGTGTTCAATTATACGATCACTAATACTTATACAATGTTATGTTCTATTTAGTTGTTATTCGCTTTTTACATTTGTTATACTAGTCTCACTTCTAATATTTTGTGGGGATTATCAAATCAATTATACCTATCCCGAGATTATATAATTTAGGGGGCTTAGATCTGGAGATCTCGAATGAGAAGACGGTCTCTTCCCATTAGTCCATGGGGGAAATGATAAATGTACCCCCGGGCGTGCATCAACTGCGCGAATTGACCAAGCCAGGTAGCCAGGAATGCATCAACTGCTCGAACGCTCTAAGCGACAACCAGAGACAACTGCGCGAAGTGGTGTGTCTATTTCAGTATCATATATGAAGAGACAACATAGGGTTTTAATATTTGCAATTTAGATAACTTTACATTACATCGAAACTATACGAAAAACAAAAATATGTTTATTGATTTCTTTTTGTTGACTTATTTCCTGGTGAAAACCCTATTTTATACAGACTAGGTTTACAGTGCATACTCCCCTTTTATTAGTGAATATCCCCTCGTATTTGTACCTCTTATCCCTCGTATGGATAGCCTCTCGTATAGAGGAATCTCAACTTAACCAGAGAATAGCTATCGTGGTACAATACCAACCACTGCTCTTCTACACATCCCCAACAACCCTCGTATAAATATTCCGTAACCCTCTTATAGGTACTAGTTAATCTCATTACCTAGAATATTTTTCTTCTTTTTTAATAATCTTGGAATTCCTGTTTAAATTATTAAATTTTAGGTCTACAACTTGTTAGTAAATTTTTCATAATTTCATAAAGTTTTTTCCATTGCTAGGTATTTTTTTTTTAGTTTAAATAGCCGCCATTTTGAAATAGGAAGCTACATAATTTTGAAGCTTTTAATAACAAGTTAACACTAACATAAACTGCCAAAAAAAGTTTCAGTTTTACATTTACCTTCAACGGAGAAAAATAAAGCAAAGTAACGTAGGACTATATAAAAATTTTGTTGATTTACCGTAAAGAATTACCACAATGTCAAAACACAACTCAACAATTCCCTAAGTAATGCAGAGTCTTGGTATTCTACTAATAGCCTGAATCTGTTTCTCTTTAAAGGATGGCCTAAATTATGACCTTATGTTCGAGTATTTGAGACTCTCCATATCCAACAGAGTAGTTTTATGGCAGCAAAAAGCAAAAATTATAATATATAAAGTACTAGGTGTTATAATAAATCTTTAAGGTTGTAGTAATCTTTCTACCGCAATAAAATCTTTATGGCCATTTCCTCAGATGTTCCATTTGGCCTGTGTGCCCTTGTTCCACAGGAGGCCTCGCCCAACGTGAATCACGTAAGCCTAGTTTTGATGAACTTAACATTTTAACTTTGCCATATATACAGGGTGTCAGTAAAAAACGTTTCGGGATTTTGTGAGATGATTACTTGTACGAAAACAAAGAAAAAATTTTCAATTAACATATGTCCTTAAATGCTTTGTTAGGCTTCTAGCTGCCATTTTGTCTTTACACTTATTAATTTTTATTCCCATAAAGAATCATTGTATTACTATCTGGCAAAAAACTTTATCAGAGCAATTTCATTTACAGGAAACAAAATTATTTTTTCATAAGTATATTTTTAAAATTTTGGCCATTGTGGAATTTTAAACACAAATATCTCAAGACTGGTAAATTTTATCAACATTTTACAAGAGACAAAAAAGTTTATAAATTAATTATATAACGATAAATACCAAGTATGTAAGAATCTGACAACAAATAACGGAGTAATTTAGATTTCTCTGCGACATTCTATTTGCATTTTATTACAAATTAAGGTAATTTTAATCGAAAAATCTCAACAACTCTGGTATTTCTTGTCGGATCTTTACAAATTTTATATTATTGGTTAGATAATTTAATATATAAACTTTTAGTCTCTTGTGACATTTTTATTAGATTTGCCGTTTTGAGATACTTTAGTTAAACAATTTTAAACGACAACCAATTTGAAAATATTTATCAGGGGAATTTTTTTTTCTTAAAAATAAGTATTACTGTGATAAAGGTTCATGCCGAACACGAACTTAATACAAATGTTCGTTACGAAAAAAACCTAACGAAGCATTTTAGGACATACTGTATGTCTACGAATTTGTTTCTTTGTTATTATTCAAGTAATTATCTCTTAGATCCTGAAACTTTCCTTTCTGACACCAAGTACATATTATTTTCAAACGTATTATATGTCAAAGAAAACTACCCGAAGCACGTTATTCGTCATAATGGCAATACCATAACTAAATGTGTTGTCACTCCACATGCTATAATATTGAACATAACTTTGAAAAGTCATAGTTTTCAGCAATTTACCTTGTTCAATAAGTTATTTTTATGGGTTGGAAACCTAAAGATTAATTTTTTATTTCAGTCTCATCTTATCTAAAATGTTTTTTATTCGGTTACTTAAACAGCAGGCAGTTTTGTGAACTTATTAAAATTTTGCATTGACTGTTCTTAATTGCTTATACAGCGTGTTGGTGAACTCTCTACCAAAAAATTGTAGATTTGTTCCGTGGGTTAAGACAAACAAAAACATAATTCTAATATGGGTCTAACCGCCATTTGGGTTTTCACATAGTAATTTTTATTTCCGTAATGGATGGTTTTATTCAGTTCATATTTGGTAAGAATTTTTGTCATGCCAATGTACATTTTCAGGAAGAAATTATTTTTTCCACTGTATATATTCAAACTGGTGGCCATTTGAAAATTTCAAACACAAATATCTCAAGATCGGCGAATAAAAAAAAAATTCAAGACACAAAAAATTGCCAAATTAAATTTTCTAACCAATGGTACCAAGGTTGTAAGGGATCTGACAACAAATGATGGAGTTATTGCGATTTTTCTCTTGAAATTGTCATAATTTGCATGAATTATAATGCAAAATCAATGTTTTTTTTTTAGAAAAATCCCAATAACCTCGTTATTTACTGTCAAATCCTTACAAACTTGGTACCATTGGTTAGATAATTTAATTTGTAAAAAAGTTTGTGTTTTGTAAAATGTTTATAAAATTTACCTCTACCGATTTTGAGATATTTGAGTTTGAAAATTTAAAATGGCCGCCATTTGAAAATATACAGTGGAAAATTGAATTTTTCCTGAAACTGTAGGCTACATTGGTATGATAAAGATTCATACCAATGTAGATTACGGAAATTAATATGGGAACAAAAACAAAATGGTGGCTAGCGTCTTAACAATGGATTTTAGTCCCATATTAATATGATGTTTTTTGTTTGTCTTGACCCAAGGAACGAAAATCAACATTTTTTTGGTAGAGAGTTCACTAACACCCTATATAACATCTTATTATCTTATTAACCTGGCAAAGAGTGGACACACAGTTTATGGAAATTTGTATGAAGATGAGCTGTTGAGCGGCATGCTGTGAGCTAGCAGCTAGCAGCTAGCAGCTAGCAGTTAGCAGCTAGCAGCTAGCTGCTATAAGCTAGCAGCTAGCAGCTAGCAGCTAGCAGCTAGCAGCTAGCAGTTAGCAGCTAGCAGCTAGCTGCTATAAGCTAGCAGCTAGCAGCTAGCAGCTAGCAGCTAGAAGCACGTTGGGCAGTCAGCAGGTTTTTGTGACTTGTGAGCTTGGGGCTTCTCTAAACCGCTTACTCCCATCCAATTTACTCCTCCATGCTTAAGGTTTCCAATCTAACAACCGATATGTTATTGTTTGAAAAAATATTTATGAAGTTTTCTTCCGTTTTGACTTTAAAAAAGTTAATCCTGGTTAAAGCCTATCTTTCTGTTAGGATTTTACTGAAAAGTAATAGGAGAGCGGACATCTTGGATTAATTTTTTATCATAACGATATTTAACTTAAAATACATTAACTGTATATTTACATTATTGATGCCTTGCTTGTATAATGTATAAAAATCTACTTAGGCTATGTAATTGCTTGAAGATATCAAAATCAGTTTGTTTCATGCCGAAAATTATTACTCATGGCAAAGATATTTTATTGAACAAGAAGGTGATTTCACTGATAGAATTGCTGTTGAAATGTATAGCACGTTAATTATAATAAACCAAGCCCCATCCAGACAGCTGATAACCAGGGCCATGACGTACCTTTGACTTTGGGACCGGCCAGTGAAAAATGTCTATGATAGACATGTGTTGAGCAGTATTTTTAACTTTGTGTTGTACGTCTTGTTAATTTTTGCTATTTATTTATTATTTTTTTAAGATTTTGACCATCGTCAATAGTAGCCTATGGGATTGATTTAAGAGGGCGTTGGAGTGCCGCCATGTTGGATTTATTTCCCATAAGAGCAATGCTAAACTTGTCCCCGGCATTTGTCATATAATTTCTTTATTTTTTGTCCGATTGGTTCAGAATAAATAGCGTTTGAATCACAATTAAATTCCCCGTTCCTTTTGCGAGATCGATTCTTTGTAAATCATTTATAAAATTCTGTAGAAAATGTTTTAAAAGCAGTAAAAAACTTGATTTGTTATTTCAAGTTAGTAATAAACACTAATTTTTATAAAAAAAATCCTTTCGCAAACCAAATCCGCCTTGATGAACCCTTTATTTAGAGCTATAAACCATTATTTTCTGATTATAAATAAAAGAGTTATTTGACATCCCGTTTAACATTGCTCTTATGGGGGAAAGGCGGGATTTGGATTGACTCCAACGCCCTCTTAAATCTTTTAATTGGAAGGTTTTGCCGATGAAAATGGGTGATAATGCACTCGAAACATGTTCTGCATGAAACAAACTAATTATGAAATTTTCAGGCAACCACGTAGGCTAAGTAAATTTTGATATACTATAACTCTTTTGTCAAAAATAAAAAAATAAAAACATTAAATCGAAGTTATAATTTAGTCTTTGAAATTGATCGGACAAAAAATTAAGACACTGTATGTTCTAAAACCTCGGAAACCAAAATCCCCTATTTGTATAGGCCTACATCAACACTTTGTTTTGAAAAAAATAAATACAGTTTTAGGATATTTAGCATTGAAAATTCAAAATAGCCACCATTTTGGCAAATAAAAAATTAAAATGTCAAAATTCATCAGCATTTAAGGCTTGATCACCACTCAAAATTAACTCCCCACCCTCTTTAATTCGTGCGAAGTTTAAACTCCATAGCTCAAATAACTTCAAAGACATTATGGATTGATTAAATATTACAGTGAGAAAGACGGGAAGCGGCTTTGGATAGGACAAATACACTATGGGTTCTGCTCGCCCTGTCCTCCTGAAATAACTATATGTTTTGTAGATGGCCGCATGAAGGGTCAGCTGAGTGCGGCCAAACATTTTAGGCGGCGTCCTAGCTGAACGGCGAAATTCGTAAGCCGGTCCGGCCGATACGGCACGGCCGGCGGCAGAAATATCAGACGCAAGGAAAGGCATGCGGGTGTCCTATAGCTGCACGTCCGGTGCGACGGTCGGCCGACCGGCACGGCCGGTACGAAAGAACAAAATCAAACATGCTTGATTTTGGTCGGAAGCACCGGATGCGAATCCGCCGCCACACCGGCGTCCGTGGCGTCCGCAGACGTCGCAGACGTGCGGTGTGCACGGTCTCTTTGATAGCACGGGAAGCGATTTATTTCTTCCAAAACTTCTGCGGCTTCCGCGGACGTCGCAGACGCCGGTGTGAAAAGGCCTTGAGGTCAACAATGACTATTTGCGCTCGTAATAGGCCTACACATAAGATTTTTTCTACCAACATAATTGCGACAATGTTTTATTGTGTACAAAATGTCAAAATGTTAACCCCAAATTTAAAAGAAGCTTAAAATTGACACAACACACGTTGAAAACATCCAGGAGTGACCTGGTGATGTGACTGTCGTCACGAAACTGGTCATGATACCACCAACAAAGGATATTGAACAGGTAAAAATCTTATTTAACAATTTGAAATGCAATATCCAGAAGCAGGAAAATGAATTCTAAAAAGAATCAGTTACTAAACGACAACAATACACAACATCTGTGTCATAGTTTGTAATAATAGCTGACTTTAAATTGATGATTGGTTTAGCGTGAGGTAAATAACATTGCCGATCTATAGCGGAAATGAAACGGAAACCGGAAATGAACTGTTTTGCGAAGTGTTTACAGGTTTGGTGATGTGATTATTTCCATGCAGTGGTAGGAAAACCTTTTAAAGTGTGTAAAGGTTGAAGCTGGACACCCTGCATTTCGGATTACATTATGTTAGGACACGAGGGCGAGATTTCGGCGGAGGGCAGTGGGCAGTGTAGTCAGCGGTGCTGATGCGAGGAATGTCCGTCAGCTTTCTCGTCAGCACGGGGGCTGGGGCGGGGGTGGCGGCGGCGGCGGCATCCTACGCACAGACGGTGCTGACATCCGCCGCATCCTGTCGGTCAAACAAATTCCCAGAAACTTTTACCAGCGGCCGCTCTTTTATCTGCTTTGAGGGAGTAAGCATTTATGAAGACATTCATTTCAAAACCATCTAAGTGCCAAAAATCTTTTTTATTATTTTCATGTCAAAATGATCTAAGTCCTAATACATATCAAAGTGATGTTTGTGCCTTATTCTGTATGCAACAGAATGCGTCGTGTGTAAGTCCAGGAGGCAGTGAAGTTCAAAATGATCTACTGTCACATTACTGCCTTCAGACAATGTTATAGACTACATTGTGGTAGTGTGGAAGTTATTTACATTTTATTTTGTAATTATTAAAGTTATGAAATGGATTTATGAAATTTATGAAGTGAAGGATGAAGTGAAATTGATTTTTATGTTATGAAAAAGAAAAGAAAAATTGACGAAAATGGAAATCTTAAAGATTTCTACTTCCGTGCCCATATCAGAAAAAAATATGTATCTGGAGAGATCAGTTTTCTTTCACCTGAAAACCAATAGTTCTATATTTCACTCTGCCAGTAAAGACTCATGGACTCGGATCATTTTGAGCAGAATATACGATTGGATAAATCTTTCCATCATACAGGGCAACGGGTCACATTGGTGACCGTAGCTTACATTTATGTGTAATTATCAACCATATGATCCCTTTGGGGGACGGTCCACAAGGAGTCAGTTGAAAATTTGTAATATAAACATAGGTTGACATACACACAAAATTGTAAAACTCGTTTAGACTACAATGCCGCAAACCCGACCTCAAAAGGGTAACCGAGCTAAAAGTGGCGGCCTTGTAAACTTTGCTTTAAAATCATAGACTGATTTAAATGCAATAACTCCCATAAAAATAACATATTCATTTCATAATACAGTCATTATTAAATAATACAGTTCATTATTTAATAATACAGTCATTTCATTTCCTGTATTAAGATTTCCATGCAATAAATCGCTTAGTGTTTTCAGCAAGTTCATATTTTTAAAGTCGGGTTTGTGACATGACACTATACTATAAAAGACCTTTAATTTGATGTACATATTGCCCTATGCCTGCACTTTAAATTGCCCTTTGAACCCAAGCAATTTTTTTTTACCTTGAAAATAGCTGAGAAAAGTTGGGTATTTGGAGAACCCCCCCCCCCCTCTTACCCAAAAAATATAAAGGATCACATAGTATAAATCCTTTAAATTGCCACTTTTCCACAAGGGCAGGGTTTTAAACAATTTAGTCGATTTTAAGAAACTGAATACTGTAATGCCAATAGAAACACATAATTATCCGTCACTTCAAAGTTGCTTCTACCCTATAATATATTTGGCAGTACACAAAGACCTAGTGGATGCTCACTAACAGAGTCAAAATAGTAAAATAAGTAAGTCGGCCTAACTTCTTTAGATGTAAAATAAGAGCACGCTCAATAAAATGCATGTGAAGTTACGCCAGTAAATCATATTTTCAATTCAATAGGCCTATTGCTTCAAACTGTAAACCATGACGGCAAATACAATTAAACAATCAAATTAAAAGGACCCATTGTAATTAATTGAATTTCAATTGCATGAAGTTAACAGACATTAGACAAAGTTGATGGCTTTAAGCAAAGTTTTGACTCTTCCGGCAACCTTGTACCTACTTCAACTTTCTGATAAGGTCTAAGGGATTGCTTTAATAAGGATTTCTTTCATAATTCATAAGGATTGCTTTCTTTCGCTTCTGAGAACCATCCCCATACAAAAATAACAAATTATTGATTCTGTTTCAATTCTATTCATTTCACCACCTGGTTTCCCTCATGTATAACGGTAATTTGTAGTTAACATTAACCATTTCTCCTTTTCCTGCTCAACAGTAAAATATGATGAGGGAATTTGGTGGGTGGTTTTGGTTTGGTTTTACATAGTAGGTTTTGGTAGTTAGGATCGGGGAGAAAATTCCGAAAATATCCTCACAAATACCCCAACCCCCTAAGTCATGGGCCTACGAAATTTACTATTATGTAATAGTTGGACAGTTAGGCATATGCCATGTTGATAAGTAAGCGAGTTTCCTTTAAAAAAAGTGTTTTATTTGTATTAATGGACTACCTAGTACATTTACTTTATCTGTAATTGCTTAAAACACTAATAATCCGTGCGGATATCATGTCCTGCCAAGAATTTTTTATGATGGTGATAGTCCATTGAAAGGTTATTCATAAAATACGCTTCACTTTATGCTGTGGTAATAAATATAACTTTGAACATTTCAGTTTACATATGGCCATCTGTCACTTTAAAGAAACATTAACGTTTTTAGTGCATGCAATATAAAACTAATGATAACCACCAAATTTTAACCCTAGAAAAATTTAGGCCCGGTGTACGACATTGTATACTCTGCTATGTAAACCAATAATTTGATGTACGTGTCAATCCACGCTTGCGTCTTATATAAAACATGAAGCTCGATTGAGCAGTTACTGAGAACGTAGCATCCTTGTATTAATGATCCTTGTATGTGTCAATTAATTCAAAATAAGGTAGCACAAACATTTATGAATTTAAGTTGAAGAATAATAAGTTAGAATAATACTGCCACAGTAACGATTCAGTCACAGAGTATATAAAAGTTTAATATTTTGGTGTAGACTTTCAAAATATTAGTTCAATGATATACTTATAAAAATACATCCATTGCAGCAGACCTGCGTACTCAATGAATTTCAAATGGATTTTTTCCTTTTTCCCCATAGAAATTATGGGGTTGAGTATGTAGGTTTTGCCGGCATTAGGGTTTTGTAAGCACATATGAGTTAAACCCTTCATACTTCATGTATATATCAACATATGTTAATAAATAAGCAAGATAGAAGGTTTTGTTTATTTCCCTTAAAAATAACATGGGAAAAATATTTTTAGATTTTCTACGTAACCATTTGAGCTAAGTTAAAAATTCAAAATACTAAATTGTTTATTTTTTTATCTCCTTTAATTGGTTTATGTTAAAATTGTTGGATTTTAAAAATTAAGGTAAAAAATGCCAAAACCCCATTTAGACCCTCTTAAAACCCCCGTTACCATGACTGATCATTCTGATTCGCGAACTGGTTCAAGTAAACGTGGTTTACACCCCTGTACCAAATTTCATCAAAATCGGAGGTTCCGTTCAAAAGTTATCGTGTTCACGGACACACACACACACACACACACACACACACACACACACACACACACACACACACATATTTCATCAAAATTACATAGATATATATACATATCAATTTGAACGAACGGTGTTTTTGGCTTCTGGGGACCTCAAAACAAAAAAGTATCATGGTCCCAAGCTTAGGTCTTACCGTGACTCTTAAACCGTAATAGCGTATTCCATATAGGGAAAATCGTTAATAAATTAAATCAATAGCCTTCGATCAAAATAAAATATAATTTAATCCCCCCCCCCCCAAAAAAAAAAAAAAAAAAAAAGATAGCGGCCGGAAAACTACCACCCCATACCTGTGTCGTCAAAATGACGCAGAGTTTGTTCATTGGCGTATTAGAATTTTAGATAAATAGAAAATGGAAGACGTCATTTGTATGGCCACCCCCTTACGGCGACGCCAACACAACCTTTTCCCAAGTCAGATTTCCCTGGTGCATTCCTCACGTCCACGTGCCCCGTGTCCCGTGTTCCGGGTACTAGGGATTATCCCATTCCACGCGGATTTCCAATTCCAATGGTCCGGTCTTCGCCAGCGTGGCACACTCCACCCTGAAGTGGCAGGCAACACCAAGTTGCAACCACTAGTGGGACGTGCACATATGTAATGTATAATACATGTGGCAAGTTGCTCTGGCTTACTGTTTTGAGTCCCGCAGACTTAGTTAAAGAATGCAAAACGTTCGAGATACTTTACGAATTTGTAAGTGGGGTATCACAGGGTGACATTTTGGGACCATTTTCTTATTTAAGCTACGACTGTAGCAAAAAACACCAATCCTATTACAAGTACAGTAACAACAGGAAGAGGTGCAGTATTAAACCTGATTCAACCTCGTTGCTTAATGAGACTCATTTCACATTAATTTATAGGTTGTAGAACAATGAGAGCTCGGCATTTTACGAAACTAATGTTTTAATATAAATTACGTAATTCGCACTTCAGCTGACGTAATTTACGATTCATGTTTTAGTTTCTTTATGTACTAATATCAGAAGATTGTGATCATGTGAGTGAGAACGACGTTTAGGACAAGCGACACTTGTATGACAACGTTTCTTGTATGACCGCTTGTAACCTATACATTTTCAATATGTTTATTACAGTGATTTCTGATTTACCACATTTTAGTTGGTCATAGATAGAGTAGTGTATGCAACTATTGTAAATATTAAATACACACACACTAAATAAAAAATATATATAATAGTGAATCCAAAATTCTTTAGAGTCCCTCAATGTAAAGTGTACATGGTTTTTACATTAAATGCTGAGTGTATTTTTTGTTATGAATTCTTAAAAATATTTCAAATTTTAATTTACAAAAATTCACAAACATACCGTATCCTATACAGCTAGAAATGTGATAAGCATGATTTAGTCAAGTTTTAATAATTTTTATTTGAGAGATGATCAATAAAACATTGTTAAATCAGATATTCTATGATAGAGCGTGGTGTTGTATATGTCCACTAATTGGTTTTATCTTTTTCAGGTTGGTGTCTTGTCAATGGCATTGTTGTAAGTAATAATCATCACCTTCGAAACCATAGTCTTCAGTTACAAAGCTAAAGTCGGTATTGTAAAACAATATTCTTTTTTCTTGATTGGTTTTATCCATTTTAGTCTACTTTATCTATTTATTCCTTTAGATTAATATATTTCTCGTTATTATAAACTATTTAAAATAATTTTATCTCTAAACAAATTTATTCTCTTTATGATTTTCGTTCATGACTGTCATAAGGATTTTTAATATTAGTGTGATAAAGTAAATCATTAATACCAAGTGCTGTAATTGATGTAGTTATTTTTTAACCAAGTATTTCTCACTTTAGGTGGGCCTGTATATAATTCTATACACACGATTTTTAAACCTGAATTTTGTTTCCAAAAAAATATTGAGTTTATTCCTATCTGTTTATATAACAATTTAACAAAACAAAACGAATACCCCACTAATTAATAATAAAAAAGTATTTTTTCCTATTCTTTTCATTACGGTACGTTTTCATATTGTAGTTTGTCTATTTTTTAATATTCTAAGTTTTGTGTATGTTTTTTTTTTTATATTATTGCAATGTTTGACTATTTTCTGCGTTTCAATAAATATGTGTGCTTTTCATTTACTTTCAACGTCTCTATTTGCTAAGAAGACTACGCCTTTACAGGTTCTAATTTACCCTCCTAATATTTAATGGCGAAAACTTCCACCACGTCATACTTTATCATCGGTACATAATAGTATTTAAAATAACATTATCACATATCATATTAGCCCGAATAATATTTTTACAAGCTAATTTGGTTATTTGAAACCCTAAATTATAAAACTTTCAAAGTTGTTACTTTAGTTGTTCGTAAGCTATTGTTTCGGCCTTTTCACTCGGCGGCGGCGAGACAAGACTAGAGGCATAATGCAGAGCAGTCGATTGGATATGACCACATCGCCATTGCTGCCAACCCCGGTGGCCCAGCGAACAAATTCCCCGCCCGTCCCGCAACTTTCACTCGTCTCGCCGAGCCAACTGCGCCTCTAACTTCGCCAGCCTTTCAAGGAAATTCGATACAAATTAAAAATAATTCTGGGTTTTCGGCTACGTTTCCTGAAAAGTAAATTCCTTTCAACAGTTACCTAAAGTTTTTACTGTGAAATTTTATTGAATGATTCCTAAATATTAGTGTTTAAAAGAAAACTAGTAAATGTACAAGGCATATAATAAAATTGTAAACGTTTAAAATTGCATTGTCGAATTGAATATATAAAATTTCATCGTCGATAGTATCTTTGTGTGATTGACAGCTAATATTCGTCGTTTATTTATTAACATTGCTTTAGTTGAAACGTTATAATAACATAATTCAAAATAATCAATTCACACATTCACTCCGAGTTTCTCAAATCCAAACTAAGATCATTAACCACATCTGGATTAGCCTGAAATAGATACGTTAATAATACGAGGAAGGTTCACGCGCTTGCATAAAATTTGTATATTGCACAACAATTTGCTGGAAAGCTTTTCAAAATTATAGTCATTTGGAACAAACAGTAAATTACTTACATCATTTACCGTTGGATGCTATCGAATACCAATGGTTAGGCTAATCGTGAAGAGGTATATCATATCTACATTAAAGTGATGTATTGGAATTATAGAGTTGTCCTATAAAGTATTCTTTATCTCCGCTTTATTCACAATATCAAAATTATTCATACAGTTAAACTATTATTGGAGCTATCCCTTAGTTCTTAAAAAATGCTGAAACTCATAATATTTTGGATTGGAACAATATCAGCGTAAAATATTATTTTACTATTTACTTCTAATTTATAATGTGCCTAGTTTAAACAATTTACGTTTACGTTTTGGCCACACTTCCAAACCAAGAACCACCAAAACCGGTTGAAATGTGCATGGTTGGCCGTAGGGTTGGTCGCCGGTTAGGGGTGGTTGGCGGGGGTGCGCGGGAGGGGAGGCCTCGCCGCGTCGTCGTCGCTCGCCAGTCTTGTGTTGACTGTGGCCTCTGGAGTACGTGAGCGTGAGCCGCTCGCAACGCGCGCGCGTGTGTGTGTAGTGTTGTGTCAAGTGTGGACAGTGCGTGCACGCCGGGCCTCTGTGTGTGTTGGAAGCGGATTCATCATGGATTTATAGCAATTTCCCCTGGATTTTACGTAAGATTTGGGAGTTACCCTTAGGAGTTCAAAAGGAAATTAATTTGTTAACGTAATGAATATTTATAGATATCGCTTATATTTAGCTTTTGCAGGTTTTTAACAGTTTTTCTTGTGAGAGCTTAGGAACCCTTTATTAATTAGCCTTTTTATTAGCATCCCTCTTGGGGTATTGTAGATTTATTTAATACATAAATGATTCCCATTAGGCACGTACCTCCTCCCACAGTACGGGAACGTCACTCAGCAAATGTTCTAATTAATGGGTAAACCCCTCCTTAGTCACACATTATCGAAGCCGTCCACATTGTATACTAGTTCACATTGGTACAGTGGGGACTGCTGATTTTTATTGTTTCACTGTCACATAGATTTTTATACTGTCACTGAGATACTGTAGGATATATATATTTTTATCAATTAACTGAAGCTCTCGTGCTATTTTACCGGAAACCCGGTCTGTCCCGGAGCAGTTGGCCGGAACTTCTAGTATCGACTCTTTACAAACTGACAGAAATATGAACAAAGAACGGATGGCTCATAATTCCCTCAAGTCGCCGGGTCGTTTTACTGCCCCTTCCTAGACAATGTAGGGTCTTCGCCTTTTCGCACAGGGTTCAAAGTCCCGGGTGTGCCGGGGTTCACAGTTTTTAGCAAACTTTAAACACGCCTAAGGGACAGTGACCCTTAAAGAATTCGACCTTTTTGTTCCTTTTTTATGCAAGGATTTACATCGAATCTTGAATCTTAAATGTGTGCGTTCAGTTAGGCTCAGCTATTTTAGGTAACGTACCGTACTCCACCCTAAACTCTCTGAACAATGAGAAAGACACAAATATGGAAATGTTTTAAGTAGGAAAACGTACACGTACAAAGCTATTTACCGTTTGCTACGGTACAGTTTCAGAACTGTTTACCTATAGAATATAATATGTATAGATCGGTAAATATATTTATTTATTAGTGATGTTCGAGGAAGTGTTAATTTTACCCGAAATACTAACACGAACGATGGTGCACACGTTTAAAATATGACGTTCATATGGCTTAATTTTTTATCAAAGCTTAAGCGCCAAAGCTAAACTTAAGCTCGTAGCCCCTACATAAGATAAGTGTTGGAAGTCCCAGATGATAATTAAAGTTAGGGGCTACTAGTTTATACACAAGAACTTCACACGTTCCATTTGAAAACATAACATTTAATTCATGTTAATTTTCATCACTTTTTACTTACAGAATACCTACTAAAACTGTCAGCTACAGACGTAAAATGCATTCGTATACACATACAAATTACAGTGAACAGTCGATGCAGTAAACAGCAATATACATCAAAGCATGTAAATATATTTGAACGATCGTCTATAAAATAAATGAAATTGTGTAATAAACTTTTTTATACAACGACGTTGTAATCTTCCCTCGTGTTTAAGACTAACATAGAAACCGAGTATGTGTATATGAACCTACCACAGGCATATTTAAATAGTCTACTATTTCAGTCGTGTATGGATCCTAAACAAATTATCTTTGTGGTCCTGTGTTGAACATTTCCTTTATTTAAGCTTCGAACAATAAAATAGTAAACAATAACAGGGTAATTGGAGGGGAAGCCATAGCATTTTAAGAGATAATTAACTTATATTAATCAATATCTGTTGAAATATTTTTGTATGTCAATAAGTTGAAAGTTATTCATCAAGGATACTATAAAGAAGTAATTATTTTATGTAATATCGTTTACGACAGAATATCTAAGGAATGTAAACACGGCTTTCGTCTTTATTCTGGAGTTTATAAGCCAAAGGAAGCTAATATTTGCATTTAGAAACGATCCGAATTATATGGTTTTAGTAAAACCGAGGAGATATGAGCAATGTAAAGCTAAAGCGATTTTAGTACCCGAATTGCGCGCGGCAGGCCATCCTTCTGCGGACGCACTGTAGGGTTACGCAAACGCCTGGAAAGCGCAGGATTGCGTTAGTGCTGCTAGCCAGACATTCACACAACTTTCCAATTCGCGCACTTTCTTTTCCCGCGTCCTTCGTCGCTGACATAACGCCGGACCATCGCTATAATCTCCAAGTTATCGGCTATCCGCTCCTTGAGGTAGTTAAACGGAGGGCGAGTTAGTGTCAAGGGAGTCATCCGGCATGGCTGCCCCCTGTGCAGGATAACGGGGCGAGTTAGTGGTAAGGGAGTCATCCGGCATGGTTGTTCCCTGCGCAGGATAACGGGGCGAGTTAGTGGTAAGGGAGTCATCCCGCATGGCTGCTCCCTGCGCAGAATAACGGGGCGAGTTAGTGGTAAGGGAGTCATCCCGCATGGCTGCTCCCTGCGCGGGATAACGGGGCGAGTTAGTGGTAAGGGAGTCATCCCGCATGGCTGCTCCCTGCGCAGGATAACGGGGCGAGTTAGTGGTAAGGGAGTCATCCCGCATGGCTGCTCCCTGCGCAGGATAACGGGGCGAGTTAGTGGTAAGGGAGTCATCCCGCATGGCTGCTCCCTGCGCAGGATAACGGGGCGAGGAGTTAGTGGTAAGGGAGTCATCCGGCATGGCTGCTCCCTGTGTAGGATAACGGGGCGAGTTAGTGGTAAGGGAGTCATCCGGCATGGCTGCCCCCTGTGCAGGATAACGGGGCGAGTTAGTGGTAAGGGAGTCATCCGGCATGGCTGCTCCCTGTGCAGGATAACGGGGCGAGTTAGTGGTAAGGGAGTCGTCCGGCATGGCTGCTCCCTGTGTAGGATAACGGGCGAGTTAGTGGTAAGGGAGTCGTCCGGCATGGCTGCTCCCTGCACAGGATAACGGGGCAAGTTAGTGGTAAGGGAGTCGTCCGGCATGGCTGCTCCCTGCACAGGATAACGGGGCGAGTTAGTGGTAAGGGAGTCGTCCGGCATGGCTGCTCCCTGTGCAGGATAACGGGGCGAGTTAGTGGTAAGGGAGTCGTCCGGCATGGCTGCTCCCTGCACAGGATAACGGGGCGAGGAGTTAGTGGTAAGGGAGTCATCCGGCATGGCTGCTCCCTGTGTAGGATAACGGGGCGAGTTAGTGGTAAGGGAGTCATCCGGCATGGCTGCCCCCTGTGCAGGATAACGGGGCGAGTTAGTGGTAAGGGAGTCGTCCGGCATGGCTGCTCCCTGTGCAGGATAACGGGGCGAGTTAGTGGTAAGGGAGTAGTCTGGCATGGCTGCTCCCTGTGTAGGATAACGGGGCGAGTTAGTGGTAAGGGAGTCATCCGGCATGGCTGCTCCCTGTGCAGGATAACGGGGCGAGTTAGTGGTAAGGGAGTCATCCGGCATGGCTGCTCCCTGTGCAGGATAACGGGGCGAGTTAGTGGTAAGGGAGTCGTCCGGCATGGCTGCTCCCTGTGTAGGATAACGGGCGAGTTAGTGGTAAGGGAGTCGTCCGGCATGGCTGCTCCCTGCACAGGATAACGGGGCAAGTTAGTGGTAAGGGAGTCGTCCGGCATGGCTGCTCCCTGCACAGGATAACGGGGCGAGTTAGTGGTAAGGGAGTCGTCCGGCATGGCTGCTCCCTGTGCAGGATAACGGGGCGAGTTAGTGGTAAGGGAGTCGTCCGGCATGGCTGCTCCCTGCACAGGATAACGGGGCGAGTTAGTGGTAAGGGAGTCGTCCGGCATGGCTTCTCCCTGTGTAGCGAGTTAGTTGCAAGGGAGTCATCCCGCATGTATGTGGAGTAAAAATCTGTGTTAACTATACATTTATTTTTAAAATTGGGCGGTTTTTAATCAGTTCCCTAAGGCAAAGTTTCAATAATAATAATAATAATAGGTCTCTCTACCCTCTATCGAACAGAGGGTATAAAAATTTACCGTGGGAACGGTTCACTCCTATATGATTTGTAAAAGTATCTCCAGTCCACTTTTGCATATGTATAATAGGACAATGTGTTAGCTACAAACAGGACAAAATGGCATTGAAACTTTTAGAAATAAAAAACAAACGTCTAAAACAATCAAAAATATATTTACATTTATATTGCAAAGAATGCAAACGGTAAATATACGAAAAGATGGAAAATGGCGATTGGTTTCGACCGGACACACCGATCATTATCAGGTCCAAAGAGTATCGTGTACCTATATTGTAAAGAGGTTTTGAGTGTTGAAGACGTTTGTTTTTCATTCCTGATTGCAAACAACAAGTATTATGCTAATCAATTGTTTTTATTTTTTTTGTCACATCTCATAATTACACGGACAAAAAATAATTATTCTTTTTACGTGAGTTTTTAGATAAGTTATGCGCGAATTGGGGGTGGGGGACAAAAGGGGTTCTTATAATTATATTTTTTCTTTTTGCAATTTGAAAACTAGGGCTTCAGAAACTTATGCAGTGTGTTTTTGCTATTATACATTGAGAAGGGGGTTCCCCAGTACCACTATCAAGAAAAAATCTCGTTCCCAACGAAAAGCCCGAAATCTAAACGTTATTTTTGCTGTAAACATTACTTTCGCGAAGTTGTCTGAATCTCAAGTACATAACGGCCTTTATGTATTCTCTTGAGCGGTATACAAGCCTGGTTTACTGTCAACATATATCACGTGACCCGAAGCTTGTGCTGCGATCACCTGTGATGTGATGCCGAACATCTACCGGTGTGTTGTACACCGATCAGCCATTCATGTGTTTTACAACAATAACAATGAACTACTGTTTTGTTGTTTTCGAGATTGTTGGAGTCGTTGACCTGTGTTTTACAATTTCAAAAGTAATTCATTTTAAACCAGAGGGGGCTATTTCTTGGTCTGAGAATCACTTTTCAACTTTGCATTACAATAGGTTAACATGGGCACGCATCCGCAAAATCACTTGCAGACCTTTATTCGGTAACAAATTACGATCCGAAAGTGTATTTATTTGATATTCTCTGAACGTTTGATATATTTTTTAAATGGTTTAATTGCTTTCAAAACAAAGACAAAAATGTGCTTTTGTCCAAGTTAAATACATCTCAAAAATATAAAAGATATACACAAAAACATAGTGACCAGTAAAGTACATTAAATTGAGCTAAAAACAACAACTAAAGTACGGTATTTGAAGTTGTAGTTTCAACTCGTCAAGATGATGAGGTTGAGGTAGAGATACCCTCTTATTGTTAGGCCTATAAGAGTCGAGCTTGGTACGGCAGGGCCCCGGGGTTAAGGTAATTCGAGAATTCAAGTTTTTCGAGGTTGGGGATACCAGGCCAACACAATTTAACACATAAAATCTTTTTAGCAACATTAATAAATTTGTCAAATGACTACTATGACAAATGACAATGAGTAGTACCTGATCGTGTTTCTCTGAGGGGAAAAATAAAAATAAATTATTTTTATTAAACATTATAATATGTTCTCACCCAATACACATTGTCGTAAATATTTTGATTCCCCTTCCGATGTATAATTTAGGGATTTACACCCTCGTATTTGCCGTACACCCTACAAACATTGGTTTTACTCCTTTTTAATTTCCCCCTTTCAAACTCAGAATTTAAATTTCACGTCCTCTATTTCACCGTATTTTACACAACCACTTAAATTAATTATAGACAGTACGGTCGATCTAAATAGTTTATTTTTTAGTTACATTTTTTGATAAAAAAAACATCCGCGGAAGTACTCCAGAAACGTCTTCCCAAATTTCCAGATGAGTTGAAGGTACTTGAATTATGCCACATTATCGGTTCAGCCAATGAGGACACGAGTTTGTTCTGTGGGGTTAGTTGTAAGTTCCGTCCATTTGGGGATAATTTTGCTAGGGTTAACTGAGTTTTATGCGAGTAGTTTACGGGTCTGGTAAACAAACTAAATATTAGAATTCAATGTTACTTATAAAAATAAATTATACAAATGTATAGCCAACGGTCAAGGTCGGATAAATGGTCCCCAAAAGTTCGCGACTGGAAAACTACAGCCACGCCTGTCACGTCCCGGGATTATGTTACTTTTTTTTCATTTTGAGGTCCCCAGAAGCCAAAAACACAATTTGTTTATTTTCATATACATGTCATATATATTTTCTATTTGAAATAGAAATAGGTCTACGTATGTGACTGTGGTACTGATAACTTTTGATAAGGACCTCCGATTTTTATGAAATGTAGTATGAAGGTGTAGGACAGGGTCTACTTACATCAGACCAACATTATCGGATTATGGGAACGGGGTTTTATGGGGTTTCAAAAGGGAAAAAGAATGATTTTTTTTCATTTATGGACCCAAATTATTGAAATTTAACATTTTTAATTAAAACCACTTAAAAGAGCTTGAAAAAAACAACAATTTAATATTTTGAATTTTTAACTTGGTTTAACAGGTTTGGGGGGGGAATCCAAAAATATGTTTTCCATGTTATTTTTTTGGGAAAATTAACAAAACCCTGTATCTCGCATATTTATTGACATAACTTGATCAAATTCGGTATGTGCATTCACTAAGTAGGGTTTAACTTATATTTACTTGCTGCACCCATTTGTTGGCAAACCTACCATCTCACCCCATGGGGTTTATGGGTGAAATGAAATATACCAGAATTTGATGCAATTTAGTATGTACGTGCACTGGGAACGTATTTTACTATATATACTTACAATACCCATATGACAGCAAACCCAATTCCTCATTCTCGTGGTGTTTATAGGAGAAGTTAAAAAAAAAAATACCGAATCCTGTTGAAAATTCGCTGAGTAGGCCTACGCATGTCTGCTGAGTCGGGTGTATTTCATAGAGGCACCTTTAGCCGCATTTACACTATACAACTTGTTCTATAATCTTTTGTTGTGCAACCAATTATAGTAATTGGTTTGAACATGTTTAAGAATGCAATGAAATTTCTTAAAGAAGTTTTACAACAAACGTGTTTTAAAACAAAAAACCGTGTTTTTCGACAGGTACAGGTTATACCCCGAGTTGTATCGAAAAGATCAAAGGAAATTTGTATTTATAAACTTTTGTTGTACAACGTGTTTGATACCTACTTAAAACGTCAAACTTGTTGACCAAACATTTTTTCTGCTGTTCTGTCTCAAGTCAGTGCGCTTCCTGCTGCCGCTTACAAGACGTGCTTTTATTTGTGAGTAAAGAATTTTGTTAAGTTAGTGGAGTGTTTAGTGAACCATTCATGATGGAGTCTGCACTTGTCTTCCTTAAAAAGTTCTTGAAGCTACCATCAGTCCTCAGTTCCCCTGCCAGCAAATCTTGGTCATCCTGTTCTAAATCTTGTAATATTTCACTTACTCCTAGCTTGCAACGAAGGACGTAACCAAAAGCAACGTTTTGCTCTTTTCTTCCTAGCACAGCAAATCACAACACATGTGGCAGTAGCCAACACCATCATCGTCGCAAGCACTCATGGTGACTGTGGCGTTTTGTAAACATGTTTGACTGAAGTTTAACGAATAAAATGAAATGTTTAACAACAAAAGTTTTACAAACACAAGGTAAAGTTTTAAAAACAAAAGTTGTATAAAACATGTTTTACAAACATAAGTTTATAAAACAAGTTGTATAAAAACTAGTGTAAATGCGGCTTTTCCCGGGCCTCGCTTCCCGAATCTCGGTAGGCAAGGGCCGAGGCGGCGGCGGCGGCGGTGGCCTACACGCCGGAGATTCGGCGAGGCGGCCGCGGAGTGCGCATAATAGCAGCGAAGGACGCGGTGCAGTCAGTAACCTGGAATATGGCACAAGGTTGCAGGTGCGAGGTGGCCACTCCACTACTCGCTACTCGCTACTCGCTACTCGCCGCCTCCCGGCACTCAGCATCAGCCGGCTACACGCTCATACTCGCTATTCTAGCTAAACATACTGAATGCATTTTATACTCGATATGTAAGCGTCACTTTGTGTCTAGACATACTAGCTAAGCGTATGATTAATCTTATCTACACTTTATACTCGCTGTGTACTGGCTACTCTTTATACTCACTGTGCCAGCTCGATACTGTTATACTAGGCCTATATACTTTACACTGGATATCACCTACAAGTTATACTAGCTACTTTATACTCGATATACCAGCTGTACGTTATTCTAACAACTTTATACTCAATATATCAGCAGAACGTTATACTATCTACTTTCTTCTCGATATCCTATCTAAACGTTAATCTAACTACTTTATACTCGATACTCCATCTGACCGTTGTACTAACTACTTTATCCTCGATATACCACCTAAACGTTATACTATTCTAGTTATTTTAATTTCGATGTACCAGCTGACCGTTGTACTTGCTACTTTATTCTCGAATACAATCTAAAGGTTATACTATTATAGCTACTTTTTCGATATACCACCTGGACGTTATACTACAGTAGCTACTTTTTTCTCGATATACCATTTACACATTATACTATTATAGCTACTTTAATTTCGATATACCAGCTGACCGTTATACTAGCTACTTTATCCTCGATATACCATCTAAACGTTAATCTAACTACTTTATACTTGATATACCAGCTCAACGTTATACAGTAGAACCTCGATAGTTCGACACTTTGTGGACTTGGAGAGTGTCTAAGTATTGAAATGTCAAACTATAGGGAGTATATGGGAAATGTTAACATAGGGAGAATAAAAATCATGAGTTGAATTTAGGAAAAACTAAATTTGATTGAAATCATAACTTAATTTAACTTGAATATAACCAACATTCAAATCATTCTGTCACTTTTGTCTACATTTTCACCTTTGTCACTCTCCAACATGGACACTATCGGTTGTTACTGACATGTTAGGGTGTCACGAACTGTGTCGAACTATAAGGAGTGTCGAACTATCGAGAGTCGAACTATGGAGGTTCTACTACTTGCTACTTTATTCTCAATATACCATCTAAACGTTAATCTAACTACTTTATACTCGATAAACCAGCTGAACATTATCCTAGCTACTTTATCCTCGATGTACCATCTAAACGATATACTAGCTGCTTTATATTCCATATACCAGATAAAAGTTATACTAGCTACTTTACCCTCAAAATACCACTGACAAGTTATACTAACTATACTCGATGTACCATGAACGTTATGCTAGCTACTTTACACTCGATATACTACCTACAAGTTATACTAAGTACTTTATAATCAACGTACCAACTGAACAACTATACATACACTTTATATACCCTCTTTACTGGCTAAACGTAATGTTATATACAAGTTAGACTCGCTTAATCAGTTACAAGTACCCGGGGGAAGAACGTTTGCTCGGTAAATTTATACACATTTAATTTTTGCAGTTCAATAAATTAGTAACTGGCTAAAATGCCAAACCACTTGTTTATGCTGGAGCATGTGGTTGGTACTTTGATAACGAGTCAGCTGTTTTAGCATTTCTTTTGTTTTTATTTTTAACTCTCTAAGTTCAATAATAAAATCGTAATAATTCCGATTAAGTATTACAACAAAATAAGATTTTTCCTACACTATAATACAAGTAAGGTTTGTATGTATGTATGCACGAAAACGGCTCGAACGATTTTCAATGAAATTTTGCAAGAAACTATTTTATTTTGGGATGGAAATAATATGTCCAATACGGTTATTATCTAGAAAAGTTAAACGATCAAATAGGCCTAATTGCACATACGTGTCTTCACACCATCAGTTGTCGTGGTGCGTTTGAATTCGAAAGCTTGAAGGATTTTGAAAACAGTGCATTACAGTGTGTATTTTGTACCTCATACTGTAATGTATTATGTCTTCAAAATCCTTCGAGCTTTCAAATTCAAACGTACTACGACAACTGCGGGTGTAAAGACTATGCAATTTGAAAGATCAACATTTTTAAATAAACCCCGTTCCCGATGTCCAACAGAAGGTACCGTACTGAATATAAAATCAAATTTGTTCTAATTACACATTATTCACTAAATTTAATAGTCAAAACGAAACTGCGGGAATGGTATAAAAGTCTTTGAATAGTTTATGATCAATTATTTGTTAAAATTTATTTGTGTCCTCGTGTAATTGTGATTTCTGCTTGAAAATGCAAAAAATACTTTAAAACATAGAAAACTTCAATTTCTCTTTGCGTTATCAACGCGTTCATGCCTTAGCTTTCTATAGCGATAACATAATCATGGATAACTTCTATATCTGAACTTGAAGTGGCATATTGCAGTTTAGAAAATAAATGTTTGTTTTGGTTGTCAATTCCGAATGGATAAGTCATTATATTATATTATATACTAAAGAAATTGTACAAAATCTTAGTGACGTGACTACACTTAATATGTAAACGTAATTTGGATTTTGTACAAAAATATTACATTAGTCAACAGTAATATACACATATGATTTAGCTTTTTATTATGACATAATACAGGGTTAGGCAAAAGTCTGGATACCCCCAGTTAACTTTTTAACGCGTTGCAGTAGGAAAACCAAACTCGGCACATGTTTACAAAATCAAAAACGGCACTTTTTCATCAACTACACAATTTTGCCCCTGCCCCCAAAATGGGGTATTTTGGGGGCAGCCCCAAATTTTCAAATGTAAACCCCTATCGAGTGACCCCTCATTTTAAACGGTTTATCAAGAGAAATTAAATGGCGCAAACCGGAGGTCGATATCTCACCCCTAACCAAAATGGCAGCCATTTCAAAATTTGACATGGGCAAGCAAGTATAAGTATGGACACCCCCAATTAATTTTTTAACACGTTGCAGTAGGAAAACCAAACTCGGCACATGTTTACAACATCAAAAACTGCACTTTTTCATCAACTACACAACTTTGCCCCTGCCCCCAAAATGGGGTATTTTGGGGGCAGCCCCAAATTTTCAAATGTAAACCCCTATCGAGTGACCCCTCATTTTAAACGGTTTATCAAGAGAAATTGAATGACACAAATCGGATGTCGATATCTCATCTCTAACCAAAATGGCAGCCATTTTAAAATTCGAGAAGGGTAAATTTACATTTGTTAAAATTAAATCGGAAAATAGCTTTTTGGAATTTATAATTTCTTGAATTATTTTAGAATTGAACCTAATAGCAGAAATGAACTAGTAGTTTCAATTCTAAAATAATTCCAGATATTCTCGATTCTAAAAAAGCTATTTTCTGATTTAATGTAAAGTCACAGAAATACGAATGATAACATTTAGTTTTACAGTGCATGAAAGATCTAATATCGTATCCACATGTTTTTTATATATATTAAACATGAACAAGACCCATTTACGACACATTTACTTTGGTAAACTTTGCAAAATAAAAAGCAACAAGTTTTGAGGAAAATCATTTCTCGTGTGGAATCCTCTTATTCTTTGAAGTTGTAAGATTTATTTGTCCTAGAAGATAAAGGCTTCTTTGTTGAATCAGCAGGCTTCAGTGCAAGATACGACAGAAGTATCCTTTTTCGCATAACTCTTTTCCTTCGCAATGATCAAAAGTTTATTCAACCCTAAATACCAGCTACGTCTACATACCTCTATCTCTAAGGAATTATGTACTCCTCCAGTTTGTCTGAAAATAACTGAATTTCCATTTTTACACAACATCATGCCATTTCAAACCCAAAAACAACTCCTCCACCCACGCATGTATAGCCTGTGAAATATTTAAGGTCGTCTGGGTGGTATTTAGAATCACTTCGCTTTCCAAAGTATTTACTCTCTTCTTCAACTATTACCAGAAGTAGTTGAAAAGGAATTTATCAACTAGGAAATTTTCAGTCGTGATAGCCATACGCACAATTACATTACCTCCGGCCATGAAAGCAAATGAGTTGTACTTGGTCTCAGTTAGATCCGGTGTTCCGTTCTAGGAGCAACCATTTGCTCGACAAGACACTTTATCGAATTTAAAAATTTCGATGAAATCGTCATGCGATAATTTGGCTTGTCGATCAAATAGTTTATAGGATTTTATTTATAATTAATTAATGCAAATTCATAATTAAGATCAAATTAGCACTCGAAAATAGTGGCATGTCGATCAAATGGTTTTTGATTTTTCATTTAGGAATATTCAAGTCAATTCAAAATATCGATCAAGTGATCACAATGATTAAGTCAATGTCGATCAAATAGTTTTAGATTATTATAATTTGCCTTACAGATGAAAAATAATATAGTAGACTGTAGAACGTGTGAGTTGTCCGTACCGTGGGGGGAGGGAGGGTTCGCAGAGGCCCGAGTGTTTACAGTGTCGAGGTGTTTAGGAACCAACTTGTGATGGGAGCGCTCCAGGAGTTGTAAGATGCATCCCCCCAGACGTCCTCCGCAACTTTGGACATCACGTAGTGATACACACTCTGGTGGCGGTATAGTGACCTAGTCGACCAAGTGACACGTCGATCAAGTGGCACGGTGACCAAGTGATCACGTCGACCAAGTGACAACGTCGTGAGTGATCCGCGGCGTCAGCATGTTCGAGATGTGGAGCAGCGTGAACGCCAAGGTGGAAGCTGATGGACTGGACGCTGAACTGCAGAGGAGCCACAATGGTCAGCAGCAACCCCACACCTCCACCGGCTCCATCAAAGGTAGGATTACCATTTACTTTTGAGACCAACCCCGGAAATTTTGAACTTGGAGGTGCCGTAAAGAAAATGTTTGGTAATTGTAAAAATATATTTTATTCAAAGCTTCTATATACTTAGACTATCAAACAGAACCAGTTTCACTATCATTAATTGAACAGAACAGGTAATTGTGAATATATTGAATATTCAAAACTAATAATTGGTAGAGGAGCTAAAAATACATAGGCCATGTCGCAGAACAACAGGTAACTACAACAAGACGATATTTCCCACGAAGGGCCTAAAATAGTTATAAAGGATTAAAATATTTTAATGTTGTAGCCCAAAATCCAACTTTACCAGAGCGGGAAAACACCTCGCCGCCTTTTCCTACAACCTGACCGCTAAAACCACAAAAATTCGCTAAAATTGTCCCTTTAAACAAATTATTTATAGATTAAACTCGTTATTCCTCTCAAAACTGCGTTGCTTTATGTAAATTTTTAAGTTAAATTAATAATAAGGCACAAATTAAATAAAAAAAATTGATAAATAGCAACTCCGGACAGACTTACAACTCTCAGGGTAAAGTCCATATACGTCTGGTAACCCCAATAAAACGTATAAAAATTTACTTCTTGTCTGTTTTGACTGGAAGAAAAGCGAAATCGCATTTTCCAAATCACGATGTGATTGCGGTCAGTTGATTTTGACTTCAGCTAAAAAAAATCTGATCCGAATCTTACTCTGTGTCAACTTTGAACTCCTTCGTCAAATCCCTTTCGTACAGGCCTACCGTACCCTATATTAATTTGAGAAGTAAAGTCGATGAGTTATAACTTAAGTTGTGTTTTTTATGTGCGTCTAACGTTATATTTACCGTGATGATGTGATATCATTATACCTCAAATAACGGTGGTTTATATGATGACTCTACAATGCTCATATACCTTGTATTGGTTCCTGTTAAATTATTTTAGCGGCTTGAAAATCATCCTGAATACGACACATAGTCACTCATAAAAAGTTTAATTAACTTGGAAAAACTGAATGTTAGACTATGTTACCCATGAATGAAGTATCTTTATATAACGATCGAGCTTAGAAATAAAATTTTATATTACCTTAAAACACACGTTGGCGCACTTCTGCTCTGGATAAACATTTTGTATCCATTTAAATATCTTTGTTTAATACGCACATGGCGTAAACGGTTGATTCCACTTATATTTAATTGTTTTGCAACATCATTGTGTTTATATTGTTTACCTGACAATTTTAGGTGTTTTGTGATGCTAGAGTTATCCTCATGACGGCGAATGTATTCGACATGTTGATGACGCCACTAGTCCGACCGGTCTACTATGGCACCTTAGGGATTATTGGACATTCATCCCACCCCCACACACTCACAAGATTTTCAGACAGTATGTTTATTTTCCGTAAATTAAATATCATAATTACGTTGCGATTTGTGTCATTATCTTTCGAATCAAACAAATATAAAAAATATACTGAACAATCATTGGTCAAAAAAATCATTTAACGAAATTGTCACCTTTCTACCATTTCTACACCTCTAAGAGTGTCTTCTATAACTGGCGGGCGTGTCAGTTGTATTTGTGTGAAAGGGTATCCGAGCCCTTTAGGTGCCATGGTAAAACAGACGCGTAGTTTGTAGCGTGTGATAAGCGCCTAGTCGATTACCAAAGTGATGGCTACTCCTGGTCTCTTATGTGCCATGGTAGACCGGACGGCGTATAGTATGTAGCGTGTGATAAGCGCCTAGTCGATTACCAAAGTGATGGCTACTCCTGGTCTCTTATGTGCCATGGTAGACCGGACGGCGTATAGTATGTAGCGTGTGATAAGCGCCTAGTCGAATACCAAAGTGATGGCTACTCCTGGTCTCTTATGTGCCATGGTAGACCGGACGGCGTATAGTATGTAGCGTGTGATAAGCGCCTAGTCGAATACCAAAGTGATGGCTACTCCTGGTCTCTTAGGTGCCATGGTAGACCGGACGGCGTATAGTATGTAGCGTGTGATAAGCGCCTAGTCGAATACCAAAGTGATGGCTACTCCTGGTCTCTTAGGTGCCATGGTAGACCGGACGGCGTATAGTATGTAGCGTGTGATAAGCGCCTAGTCGAATACCAAAGTGATGGCTACTCCTGGTCTCCTAGGTGCCATGGTAGACCGGACGGCGTATAGTATGTAGCGTGTGATAAGCGCCTAGTCGAATACCAAAGTGATGGCTACTCCTGGTCTCTTAGGTGCCATGGTAGACCGGACGGCGTATAGTATGTAGCGTGTGATAAGCGCCTAGTCGATTACCAAAGTGATGGCTACTCCTGGTCTCTTAGGTGCCATGGTAGACCGGACGGCGTATAGTATGTAGCGTGTGATAAGCGCCTAGTCGAATACCAAAGTGATGGCTACTCCTGGTCTCTTAGGTGCCATGGTAGACCGGACGGCGTATAGTATGTAGCGTGTGATAAGCGCCTAGTCGAATACCAAAGTGATGGCTACTCCTGGTCTCTTAGGTGCCATGGTAGACCGGACGGCGTATAGTATGTAGCGTGTGATAAGCGCCTAGTCGAATACCAAAGTGATGGCTACTCCTGGTCTCTTAGGTGCCATGGTAGACCGGACGGCGTATAGTATGTAGCGTGTGATAAGCGCCTAGTCGAATACCAAAGTGATGGCTACTCCTGGTCTCTTAGGTGCCATGGTAGACTGGACGGCGTATAGTATGTAGCGTGTGATAAGCGCCTAGTCGAATACCAAAGTGATGGCTACTCCTGGTCTCTTAGGTGCCATGGTAGACCGGACGGCGTATAGTATGTAGCGTGTGATAAGCGCCTAGTCGAATACCAAAGTGATGGCTACTCCTGGTCTCCTAGGTGCCATGGTAGACCGGACGGCGTATAGTATGTAGCGTGTGATAAGCGCCTAGTCGAATACCAAAGTGATGGCTACTCCTGGTCTCTTAGGTGCCATGGTAGACCGGACGGCGTATAGTATGTAGCGTGTGATAAGCGCCTAGTCGAATACCAAAGTGATGGCTACTCCTGGTCTCTTAGGTGCCATGGTAGACCGGACGGCGTATAGTATGTAGCGTGTGATAAGCGCCTAGTCGAATACCAAAGTGATGGCTACTCCTGGTCTCTTAGGTGCCATGGTAGACCGGACGGCGTATAGTATGTAGCGTGTGATAAGCGCCTAGTCGAATACCAAAGTGATGGCTACTCCTGGTCTCTTAGGTGCCATGGTAGACCGGACGGCGTATAGTATGTAGCGTGTGATAAGCGCCTAGTCGAATACCAAAGTGATGGCTACTCCTGGTCTCTTAGGTGCCATGGTAGACCGGACGGCGTATAGTATGTAGCGTGTGATAAGCGCCTAGTCGAATACCAAAGTGATGGCTACTCCTGGTCTCCTAGGTGCCATGGTAGACCGGACGGCGTATAGTATGTAGCGTGTGATAAGCGCCTAGTCGAATACCAAAGTGATGGCTACTCCTGGTCTCCTAGGTGCCATGATAAACCGGACGGCGTATAGCAGTGTGTGATAGCTCGGAGCCGAGTGTTGGATGATGGTTGGGCGGAGGGATGTGTACTGTGTGGGTGGCACTGGCGTCGCGGTCGATGTTTTCAGCCCTGGTAATGCACCATGGCCCAGTCGGCGCCGTTCCAGGCCTGATACACTTCCGTGTTAAAGGGGATGTTCCCGTGTCGTCACCATCTATACTGACCCTTCTTTAATTTTTTTTCCGGTTTTTAAAAGTCCGGTTTAAATAGTGAAATAAAAAAATGACATTAAAGCGGAAAAATGATTTTGGCGAACCGATGTTTTCAAGACGGGGTTGTGTCGGCAGACGGCGCCCATTATTCTGAAACGCGGGATAAAGAGGTTTAGGAGACATCCAAACGCACCCGATGTTTGCAGAACGGCTTTATTTTAAACTGTGCCTCATGATTTTAATTTTACTTATAGTTATCTGCAATGGATATTAAAAGTATATCGCGTAGTAAGTATCACACTTTTTCTCATGTTTTGAAATTTTTCATGATTTTAATTGCTAAATTTATTAAGAGGACACTGGAAACGAGAATTATAATATTTAATTTAATGTACAAACATAATTTTATTACGCTTCACCGAAGTGTCGTGCATGAGGAGACCGAAGGTCAAAATCCAACTAAGGGATATTAGAAAAAAAATTAGCTCGACTTGTAAAATATTGTATTCCTAAGAATAACCTCCTCCCTAAAATAAACATTCAAGTTTGGACTGCGGTACGATACTCGTATCCTGATGAGTGATTGGGCACGACTTGCTGTACCAGTTAAGTTGGAAGACTAGGTAGACTGAATCATAGATAAGGTTTAGTCGGATTGAATATTTAATATTAGTGCCGTAATGTTTGTAGTGTGTCGTAAGGTCCAGACAAACAATTGGTTTTTATTAATGAACCAAAAAGCCACACCTCTCCTACAAGCAAGGGCAAGAACACTGCAGCTACATTTCGCAGTCTATAAATATTGCACATCAACAAATCATGTTCAATTTTCTGTTATTTTTTCATCTTAAAACGGTGGAAAACGAAAGACTCATTTAAAGTACAGGAGAATCGTTATGCTTGAATTCTTTCTTACGCAAACGTAACAACTGCAGTACAAAAATGTCAATGTATATACATCGTCATATAAGAATTATAAGTAATTTTAAAGAATTATTCTTTAAAATTACTTTTTTACACATCCGCTCAGTCAAAATCTGACAACAATTAGAGGGCATGGGAAGTAATTCCATGGAACATAAATTTGTCACAGGGCATTTAAAACATAATATCGTGTGTCTTCTCCTAACGTCTCAGTAAACCCTCCTTGAGCTTTCCCTCTTACATCCTTAAACTGCAGTGTATCGGAAAATCATATGATTTTCCTTAAAAAGCAAAACGAAAACACTGCAGATGTTGTTAACATTTTCATTTTGTACTAAAAATTACTGTAGTATACTGCTACTAGTGACTAGTTGTTACAAAGACTTGCCGTTTTGTGACAAGTATGAAAAAAGTTATCATTCGTCCATATCTTCCAATTTTAAACATTTCGCTCTATCTTCTATGTGTGGGATTTAATATGTAGGCCTAGTAAAAAAGTAAGAAAAGTTAACTGTTAAAGCAATCGCTTTTTCCCAAACTACGTGCAATAAATTTTAATAAATTTCGTGGAGTGAAAATTGAAATATCTAGGCTATGTCGTTCCACAGTACGTTTACCGCTTGACGATTTACATATTATCAACTTATTGGACCTCGATGATAAGTAGATAACTTATCAAGGCCGTGTTTGTAATGTTTCGAATTTCAAACAAAATAAAAACCTTATTATTATGGCGGGTGTCCCGGTAATGCACGGGACGGCCAGACAGGTGAGGGAGGCGCAGTGGGACAGGCCGGGACCGAGTGTCCCGGTATTGCACGGGACGGCCAGACAGTTCAGGGAGGCGCAGTGGGACAGGTCGGGACCGAGTGTCCCGGTATTGCACGGGACGGCCAGACAGTTCAGGGAGGCGCAGTGGGACAGGTCGGGACCGAGTGTCCCGGTATTGCACGGGACGGCCAGACAGTTCAGGGAGGCGCAGTGGGACAGGTCGGGACCGGGTGTCCCGGTATTGCACGGGACGGCCAGACAGGTGAGGGAGGCGCAGTGGGACAGGTCGGGACCGGGTGTCCCGGTATTGCACGGGACGGCCAGACAGGTGAGGGAGGCACAGTGGGACAGGTCGGGATCGGGTGTCCCGGTATTGCACGGGACGGCCAGACAGGTGAGGGAGGCACAGTGGGACAGGTCGGGATCGGGTGTCCCGGTATTGCACGGGACGGCCAGACAGGTGAGGGAGGCGCAGTGGGACAGGTCGGGACCGGGTGTCCCGGTATTGCACGGGACGGCCAGACAGGTGAGGGAGGCGCAGTGGGACAGGTCGGGACCGGGTGCCCCGGTATTGCACGGGACGGCCAGACAGGTGAGGGAGGCGCAGTGGGACAGGTCGGGACCGGGTGCCCCGGTATTGCACGGGACGGCCAGACAGGTGAGGGAGGCGCAGTGGGACAGGTCGGGACCGGGTGTCCCGGTATTGCACGGGACGGCCAGACAGGTGAGGGAGGCGCAGTGGGACAGGTCGGGACCGGGTGTCCCGGTATTGCACGGGACGGCCAGACAGGTGAGGGAGGCGCAGTGGGACAGGTCGGGACCGGGTGTCCCGGTATTGCACGGGACGGCCAGACAGGTGAGGGAGGCGCAGTGGGACAGGTCGGGACCGGGTGTCCCGGTATTGCACGGGACGGCCAGACAGGTGAGGGAGGAACAGTGGGACAGGTCGGGACCGGGTGTCCCGGTATTGCACGGGACGGCCAGACAGGTGAGGGAGGCGCAGTGGGACAGGTCGGGACCGAGCTGCCCGGGTTGCATCTCCCCCCCAGACTCCGCTGCAGCTGCACTATTGATTTTGTCTAGCTTATTCCGCGCCCTCCCCATCCCCCTAATAATTCACCTGACTCGTTGGATCGTTTTTTCCCCAAAAGTTCATTGAGGAATTCCTATCCGAGTGACTAGAGAAATTTTATTCATCGGCTTGTTTTCGATTTTTTGTCAGTATGTGAGTCAAATAATTTTAAGAGTTTAAAATTTGTATTTTTAATGACAATGTCATCTTAAATATTTTTTTCTGTTTTTTATTACATACATGAAAACAGACTTTGAATTTCTTAACTCGAAGAATTAAACTATACTTTAATTTGCTCATTTATATGTGACCTTTCAAGCCAAATACAATACATGTATAAGGTGTGGATTTGATCAGATAGAGATTCATCTTATTTCTAACACTCATTCATACTGTACAAGGAAAACTAACATCTAAATGCTCTAATGATTGCTTTATCAAAATAAAATCGATCAAACTAAAAAAAACGAATCGAAACTCTAACAACCTTCTAAAACTCATTGGTTTATTGTTTGTTAATGTAATTTTTTAACAACAACATTACTTCTCTCATTGCATCAACAACTCAAGGAAAATGCAAACTGGTGTCAAAATTGGTACATATGGTAAACTTGTACTCCTACAGTTTAGTAAAAAAATTACAATAATGTTCTTTATATCTCTGACAATATACGCATTATGTAAGAATGCGTCATTGAAATACGTAATAATAATACTAAAAAAGGGTATTGTTATATAAATAGAATTTTTGTTAGGATTAGACCCAGATTGTTCATTGAGGGCGATAAGGGGTGTTGCTAAGAAGAGTGTTAGCTATTCCCAACTATGACTCAAGTACTCCCCCATCAAATAAAACGCTTCAGATACCAGGAGGCGCTTTAGCCTTGTTTTGAACAAGTTTGGGTACTCGCAAAATGTTTAATTTAAAATGCCGTGGTTAAGCTTGCGAACCAGCTTAAAAAATAGATATTGAGTTTTATTTATGATTTTTTGATACTATGCTGATACCATTTTAGGCCGAATAGCTATTATGGTGCTAGAGCTCGAGTGACAACACGACCTTAACATTCAAGGGTACAAACCATTTCAGGCCGAATAGCTATTATGGTGCCAGGGCTGGAGTGACAACACGACCTTAACATTCAAGGGTACAAACCCTTTCAGGCCGAATAGCTATTATGGTGCTAGGGCTCGAGTGACAACACGACCTTGACATTCAAGGGTAAAACCCCTTCAGGCCGAATAGCTATTATGGTGCTAGAGCTCGAAGGACAACACGACCTTGATATTCAAGGGTACAAACCCTTTCAGGCCGAATAGCTATTATGGTGCTAGGGCTCGAGTGACAACACGACCTTGGTATTCGAGAGTACAAACCCTTTCAGGCCGAATAGCTATTATGGTGCTAGGGATCGAGTGACAACACGACCTTGGCATTCAAGGGTACAAACCCTTTCAGGCCGAATAGCTATTATGGTGCTAGGGCTCGAGTGACAACACGACCTTGACATTCAAGGGTACAAACCATTTCAGGCCGAATAGCTATTATGGTGCCAGGGCTCGAGTGACAACATGACCTTGACATTCAAAGGTACAAACCCTTTCAGGCCGAATAGCTATTATGGTTCTAGAGCTCGAGTGACAACACGACCTTAAGAGGGCGTTGGAGTCAATCCAAATTCCGCCTTTCTCCCATAAGAGCAATGTTAAACGGGATGTCAAATAACTCTTTTATTTATAATCAGAAAATAATGTTTTATAGCTCTAAATAAAGGGTTCATCAAGGCGGATTTTGTTTGCGACAGGAAATTTTTATGAAAATTAGTGTTTTTACTAACTTGAAATAACAAAGCAAGTTTTTTACTACTTTTAAAACATTTTATACAGAATTTTATAAATTATTTACAAAGAATCGATCTCGCAAAAGGAATGGGGAATTTAATTGTGATTCAAACGCTATTCATTCTGAACCAATCGGACAAAAAATAATGAAATTATATGACAAATGCCGGGGACAAGTTTAGCATTGCTCTTGTGGGGAATAAATCCAACATGGCGGCACTCCAACGCCCTCTTAACATTCAAGGGTACAAACCATTTCAGGCCGAATAGCTATTATGGTGCCAGGGCTCGAGTGACAACACGACCTTAACATTCAAGGGTACAAACCCTTTCATGCCGAATAGCTATTTTGGTGCTAGGGCTCGAGTGACAAAACGACCTTGACATTAAAGGGTACAAACTCTTTTAGGCTTAATAGCTATTATGGTGCTGGGGCTCGAGTGACAACACGACCTTCCAACATATTAGCCCTCGAGTGGAAAAAACCCACGCAATATTTGATTAAGGGCTCTACAGCAGTCTGAAAATTTCCCTCCCAGCAATGATTTAATGATACCAAGTGTTTTCTTAAAAAGAACACCTGCTGGTTTCTGCGGTTGCACAGGACTCGTCCATAATTTAAGATATTTACAAATTTTATAGGAAATTTAATGCTTTTTACCAGCGGAATTTCTTTCAAACAAACACTTGAAAACTAAATTTTTTATATATTTTATTTCACCTTGAATATTGTCAAACAACCATAAGTTGGCCTTTTGAATTATTGTAAAAATTTTAACGACGAATCAATATCAACACATTATTTTTCCCGTGTAAATTTATTTTCTCTCACGTCTTCGTATTAAAGTAGAGCCTATTAATTAGTCTGACTTATATAGTCGGTGGACTATAGTTCCAAGTACAGCCCGTAAAATAACAATAATTCAACAGTTCACGATTTTAAAATATATACTCCCGCGTGTGTTACTCATCGGGGTGTCAAAATTTGTCAAGTAAGGTAGATTAAGGAGTAACGTAGTACAGCCGTGGTAACGTAGCCTAGATCACTTAACAGGTTTAGTTCTCGTACTTATTTTATTGAACTAATTTATTGTACAATCCGGTGTATTGAATTGTTATGTTTAATTTGTTTCATAGTGATATTATTTTTACAATTGAGATTAATAGATGAACATAGATCTTCTTATGATATTCAGATTAACTTCTCTGTTTGTTCTTAACACTACCTTTGCAATTATTGTTGTATTGATGGTGTTCCCCTCTGACAAAGTTCAATTTTCACATTTAAATTTTTATTTCATTTATTCATTACATAAACAATGCGGTTAAAGTGACATAAATAGTACCTTGGTTATGACAAAATCGCCAACATACTGGGTGCCGCATACCATCCGAACACCTTTTAAGAAATACAGAACTTATTTATAATATTAACCAATTGTGCCATTATAGGTAAAGCGGTCTATCGACTGAGAGTAATTTCAATGTACAGGGTTACCAGAAATCATATTTCCAGACCGAAAATCATTAATTTAAAATGCAAACACCCCACTTGAACTGTACACGTAATTTTAAGACAACTTTACAATTTGATCTTGTACGCGTAGTTCTAACGGATGAGGGAACATTGGTGGTTGAAATTTTGATTTTTCCCATCAGAATAACATTTGAAAAATTTTAAATCTACTCTGAACATTTTTGGTTGAGCAAACATGTCTCAGCACAAAAATGTCTTAGACTCTTTTTCCAACATAATTTTCAGTTTTTCAGTTTTTCATAAAATTTACTCTAACGATCTCTGGATCACTTCCTTCCATTAGCTGTAACGTTTGATACTAAAGAAACATGGCAGATATTAGTGAAAATGTATTTTAAAGTTTAGTAAAATTGATCACGTGATAATTGATGTTTTACAGTGGTACATTATTTAAAATGAGGTTCTAAGACATTTTTATGCTTGGAGTTAGTGTAACTGTGTTTGGAGGGAACTCAGTGGAATTAGGGAACAAGAATGAGTTAGGGGATGATGCTCAAACCACCCTGCGTGTGCCACCGTTAAACTTCATGCGAACATGAAATCGTGTTGTTTTTGTCCAAAAAATTTTTTCAACTTAAAAATTTTCTGTGCCAGAATCTGAAGCCCTGAACTCATACTGAACTCGTCGAGTTATCCAATCTCGGTTTTTGTCTCACTTTTTCGTCCAACTTCCTTTCAAGCATTTTATCCATTTGCAAATTCGAATAAAAAATCGTCTGGAAGAAAGCGAAAGTGTGTAGGTAAGTAATTAAAGAGCTTGCGTGAGCGTTGGGATGTGACGCAACCTAGTGAAAGCAGAATACGCAACCGTGCGGCGGCGCGGCGGTCCGGTGGGAGGGGGGTGGGGGGCACCACGTGCGAATCTTAGACAGGGCTGTCATGTGTGATCAAAGTGACGAGGACAAGGCGAAGAGGAACCAGCAATAACGCTACTTATGTAATCGGTCATGAGTGGCCAGTTGACTGATCTGAATCGTACCCATCGAGGTACCAAAGAATTTAGGGCCATCTAATAAGTCTAAAGGCTGTCCCTATTCAAAATGTAACTCGTGTGTAAAAACAAAACCACAATCTATCCGTTTCGCAGCGTAGTTACGTTTTTAATACGCCTGAGTACGCCTGGGCGATCCATGACCTCACAATAACGCGTAGAGCAGTATTACCTCTCTTAACCGGCCCCGTATTAATCGCCTCTTCCCTTTCACAAATTAACGGTCATTTCGAGATGATTAGCCTCCGAATTGCCGAGAAACATCAAAAGTGGTTTAAATACTTGTTGAATACTTGTAAACAAGGACATCATAACGTCGTGGTTTATAACGTCGGAACATTATAGTCGACCCCATGTGGTCATCTTCAGGCATCAAGGACGTTAAAAAAGTTATTGTCACTTCTTTTGAAGGCCGTCAAAGTACCTTAAAACATAAGCACACATATTAAAACACACGGAAATTCAACATAGAATTAAACCCTAACTAAATAGCGATGCGACCGGGCCGAAGTTCAAGCGTAGATGTGTGTTTGCGACATAGGCATTGTACACTGCTAAGTGAGGCCTAACTTCATGTCCATTTCAACCTAAGTTTACACTATATTTTTCCAACTCCTGATGGGCCGTCCCTTGACATGACAGAAAACTGACACTCCTTTCATAGAGTAGTTGTTGAGAAAATGGCTCGTACATAGTGGTAGCTTTATCAGCAATATAGTTTAGCAAATATAAAACTCATGCGAGACATTTTATACTCTCTAGATCCTATTATGACGATAGGCGATCCATTAAAAAGTTATTCAGCGAATACTCTTACCACTTTATACTGAGGAATTTTCCACAGGACGAGTGAAATGTTTTCTTCAAATAAACTGGAGTTATGGACGATTCACTTAACGGTAGCAAGTTGAACACTTCAGTCCACGTACGTCTTTCCTTCTATTTAATGGAACATTAGTATTTTAAATTAAATATTTGCAATAAAAATATTGATAAATAATTTCCAACTATAGCTCTACGACAGGTGTTTATTTATTCTGGAATAATATCGAATTTCCCATCGTCCCCAATGGGTTTGTTCAAGCAGAAAACTAACATTCATTTAAAAAGTTAACATTTAAGTTTAACATGGACGGAGTTTTAGTAATTTATTATAACCTTTTAGAACACCCCAACCCCTGCTGGACTGTATGTTCTCTTTATTTTATTTATTTATTTATTTATACTCAATGGCAGGAGTCCAAATTTTGTTCACTTAGGATACAGAAAATTAGTTATACCCATCCGTGCAAACTCAGGAAATAGCTATTTGTGTATTAAGAGCGCAAATAACGTTATTGCCGCTCGAGAATGTAGATGGCCGCACGAAGCGTCAGCTGAGTGAGGCCAAACATTTCGAGAGCGGCAATGACTATTTGTGCTCGTAATACACACAATATTTTTCATATCACCATAATTACAATCGATTAAATGTTTTATTGTATATAAAATGCATTTCGGTTGTGTTTGATATTTCTGTTGTGATGAATGTAAACATAACCTAGATCGTCAATATTTGACAGGGAAACTATAGGTGTGTAACCGGAAGTTAGTGTTATCGAAATACTGACCATGAAATCAGCTGATTCAGAGCAAAGCAACTACAATTAATTTGTAATAATTATGGTGATTGTCATGTGGTTTCTGACCAATAGAAACTAGTCTGTGTTGTGACGTCACCTTCTTTACCGTTCTAACCTATTGTAGATTTAAAATAACCTTGATTTAGCGTGCGCCAATGTTCCATTACCGCTCTAGAGCGGAAAAGGACCGGAAAACGGAAATGAACTGTTTTGCGTAGGATTACAGCTGTGGCAATGTGATTATTTCCATGCAGTGGTAGGAAAATGATTTTTCTAATGAAACACATTTTTATGTATGTAAAAAGCAAAATTATTTCAGTGTAGGAAACAAACTCTCGAACATGGTTGCGCATGAAATTCACAACTACGGTACTTTATTTGATTCAAACAAATTAAATTTTCACGAAGAAAAAAAATTTCCTCAGGTTTTCGACAATATTTCATAATTTTTGTTTGTGACCGTTGCAATAACTGATATTACAAGTACATAATAAAGAGGTACTATATAAAACCAAATTCATACCCACTGCTTGAGGCCTTAACATAAATATTTCACATGAAAACGCAGGTTCTAGACCAATGAGAGCTCGGCGTTTGACGCAAGTCGTGGTGAAATGGAATTTCGCACATCAGCTGATTGTTCCATTACGATTCATGTTTTAGCTTCTTTAAGTGACTTCCTCGTAAGGGTGTTATCATATATGAGGAAGATTAGGGAGACCGACTCGACGGTCAGGTGATTTACCAGATGTAAGTTGGTCGATGATAAAGTAGTGTATGCAATGATCATACAGTAATATAATCGTTGCATACACTACTATTATTATTAGTTTTGCCAACACTGCAAAACTAAGGCTTATTTTAAAGCAAATTAGAATTAAGACCCAACCACCAAAGTCAGCTGATACATTGTTCCTAACAAATAATTTAACAAATGATTCGACTGTCTGCAAATATGAACAAATAAGTATTGAACCTCAACACCGAGTCCGTCTGGCTTTTATAAGTATATATTCCCAATTTCACACTGAAAGTAATGTCTCGTGACAAAAAAGTTCAACCCTTTTCTTCTTAAAACAACTTTGTTCAATACTACTCTCATTGTAATTGGTCAAAATAGATAATTAAAGTGGAGCTGCATTTTTAATGAATTTTTTACTAACCCTTAAGTTCAATCTGATCACCCTTAAGTCACTTTAGGTCAATTTCTCATTCACAAGTGTTTCTTTAAAATGTATATATAATTTTCATCACGATGCTGGCTATGGCGGTTTCGACCCTGGTTTGCTCGACTGCTGAGTGTTGCTGAACACTGAACAGTGTGCATGTCAGAGATCAACGTCCAGCTAAATAGGCCATAAGAGTTATTGTACGTTGTCCGTTTTATCATACCATCCAAGGGGTTATGAGACCTTACGCATACAGGTGCTTTCTATCCGCGTACCACGTAGGTGACTCACTCATTGGGGCGTCCAGTAAGACAGTGTTTCCGTAAAATGACTTGATTGACCAATATTAATGGTATATTTGTAAGCCACGTTTAATTTCAAAGTTAATTACATCAAACACAAGAAGATTGTGACAATATTTAACGAAAATAACTTATTTTTAATAAAACCCAAAACTCTTACCACGTTCCTTAAGAGGGCGTTGGAGTGCCGCCATGTTGGATTTATTTCCCGTAAGAGCAATGCTAAACTTGTCCCCGGCATTTGTCATATAATTTCTTTATTTTTTGTCCGATTGGTTCAGAATGAATAGCGTTTGAATCACAATTAAATTCCCCATTCCTTTTGCAAGATCGATTCTTTGTAAATAATTTATAAAATTCTGTATAAAATGTTTTAAAAGTAGTAAAAAGCTTGCTTTGTCATTTCAAGTTAGTAAAAAACACTAATTTTTATGAAAAATTCCTCTCGCAAACCAAATCCGCCTTGATGAACCCTTTGTTTAGAGTTATAAACCATTATTTTCTGATTATAAATAAAAAAGTTATTTGACATCCCGTTTAACATTGCTCTTATGGGCGGAATTAAAGGCGGAATTTGGATTGACTCCAACGCACTCTTAAGAGTTATCCTCACCCTTGTAAAAATACTGAAAACATGCCTCCGTAATCCCCTGTTTCGGACGGTGTTTTTTTTTTATATTTATTGGTAAAATATATGTTTTATTGTAGATTAAGGTTAGATTTAGGCCCCTCATACCTGATATATGAGTAAAAGTTAATGGTTTAAATAAAAAAAATCTTAAAAGTAAGGAAAATCGAATTACCTTGCAACGTCACAGATAGTAATGTTTGTTAAATTTTCAAAATGTTGAGGTATGAGAAACATAATATAAGTATTCAACTAAACACTTACCAACTTTCAAGAAAATCGGTTGAAAAACGGCGTCGGAAACAGGGGAACAAAATACCATGTTTTGCATAAAAGCCGTATGGTTAACATTGCCGACTGCGCAACAATGGGCTACTGGCCCAGGGGTGAAGATGACTTAATGGGTTGTCTATACACATTTTTCCGAAATTTGTCGCTAATAACAAATGCCGTATAAAATTTTGATTTAGGTATTAATTCATTTCGGACATCCCGTAGTTTCGTTTTGTTGCTATTACTTGCATTCCAGCAAGCGATTGTATCGAGCGCTTGTGAGCGTGCGTGCGGAGGTCAGGGTCCAGGTGTCATAGTAGATCGGATGGACTATAGCGGAGGTCTATCCTGACTCCCAGCCCTGCGATATCGCTCCGGCTGAGATATCATGTACATCCACCATGGCAAGGAAAATATAAAGATCACAACCACAAATACTCATTAACAACCCCTCTGCCTCTCGTAGAGGGTTTCGAAATGCATGCGAACAGCTTCCTAGTTGATATGCCAAAACGTCTCCGTCCATACTGACTGAACTTCCTCTTGTGACTCTCTCCAAGGTGAAAGGGCCAAACCAAACTAAGCAGTACCTAGTGTGTATGAATCCTCATCGCAACCAGTGGTGTTTACGCAATCATGTCCGTTCTGGGAGGTAGCACCATTGCGCACAGCGGCAGAAAACTGAACCTTAAGGCACCATTCTGCGCACAGCGATCGCTCGCCGACTCGCTTGGGGGTAGCAACATTGTGCACAACGGTCAACAATGAAACCTGTTCCCATGTTCAATAATTAGAACGCTAATACCCATAACTATTCCCATACCTGCATATTTAAACTCTTAAAATGTTTACATTTAACTATTGTAATGTTCTAATCAATGTAGGCCTATCTATTGTTTAAACAAAATTAACTATCTTACCATATATAGGCCTACTTTATTTTATAATTACCTTATGTGATGGATTTTTCTCTCTCAGCACTTCGGGCTATACACAAAAATTATAAAAATACGTCAAAATAAGGTATTATTGCTTCATAGTTGTGGTTGCGTTCGTATAAAATTAGCGGATACCCCGTTTGTGAAACGTTCGCTCCATGATGATCACTCGCGAGTAAGTTATACCAACTGACAACATTACAGAAGAGGCTTAACTAGTTTGAGATATATGCTCTCAAAGGTTGCAAGATTGAGATAGGGATGTTTTCCTAAGCACATTATTTTACATAGGTACCAGAAATTCGCCCGCCGCCTTATAGGACTGCAGAAAACTCCCCCTAAACAACTCTAAGATGGAGGCCTGAGAGGAATCTTTGGGGTTGTTATAACTATTTTCTAGAACAGTTTTGGTATTCCTGTCGGTTATATGCACCTATTGTAATTTGGCTTAAGTTTAGGCTAGGTCCGGTTATTTCTCAATCTGGGTTCCGTTATCTTCTTCATTGCTTGTTTGACAACAGTTGTTTAAACAAGTAGACTGAGGTATCAGTCTACATTGTATATTATATTTTGATGTAGTGTCGCTTTTAAAATGAGCGATCGAAAATATCAGAGACATTAATGACGTATCTAACGTAACCAAACAATACTCGCACACTATTAAATCTTTTGCTGACATTGCATCGAACCCTGTTGTACAAACTGGATGAACTCATACCTGAAATTAGTGCAAAAATGTTGACAAAGATCAGTAATTTATGGCAATGCGTCATATTTCATTGCTTTTCATCATGTAAGCTTAAAGTAATATCAGTATACAGTATAAGTACCTCAATTATTAAGTCTGAGCAGGATGACACAAAACCAGTGATGAGGCTATGTGGGGTATAGTCAAACTATGAATCATATGGATGACTGCCCACTAAGACTATAACCTGTATAAAAAATAATACATCCATGTTAGATTCGGCTTGAATGGATTTGGACTTATGAAGGAAGAGCTGCAATCCCATCACAATACTGGACAACCGCGATATTTAAATTTTCATCGTTACTTTAAGTCGGTTGATGACGAAGAAAACCACGCGATACAGTTTGATAAGTAAATATAAAACCTATTTCAATTTTTAAATCAAAACTTTAAATCGCCCAAGTTCACGCATCATTACTGATAACAGTAATGTGTTACATTTGTTACATTGTTACATTGTGTTACATTTGGTCTGTAGTAACTTTATAGTATATGTGCATTACCGAACCGGAACGGATTACTCCCAAGACTTTAATGTCCCCAGAGGAAGTCATAGTGGTACTTTTCTGTTATACCATATCTTATTTTCATTCGAAAATTTCCTTTTGCCAATTTAACTTAGTCTTAGTGTTTGAATATGTTTTACTTTTACTTAAAAACGGATAGCATGGAAGTCAAATTACACTTCCTTATCCTATCCAACTTAAAGAAGTTAATTACATAAATTGGTTATACATATCTATAGTTAATTTATAGATCGGTTTGTTTTCGATTAGTTTTTTTATATAATAATAAATAGTGGCATTGTCATTTTTTTTATTGGAGGGAAATAAAAAATGTCCCGTAAATGCAAGTAGCCTAAACTAATGATAGCATATGAACATTTCCGTCGATCTCAGTAGCATCATCCGTTGAGGAATGACTCAGCTCAAGATGATGAGACATTCCTTGCAATATAACACGAGGTAGGCCTACAGTGCATTGCACGCTAAAGTTAAATAAATTAAAGTCAACCCTACACGTGGAATTATATTTTCCTTGATAAACAGTAAATTGTCTGTAGTTTGGGGAATATAAAAATAATGTATTTGTATAACAGAAAAGGTCCACCATTCCATCATCTCCGGCATCCATTACAAGTCCCGTTTGCAGCATTGTGCTCTAAACGTAATATTTTTTTATTTGATTTGCATACCAAATGCTTACATGTAAGATTTTCTTTTCGCGGACCTTCCTCCAAAGGGTCACCCTGTTGGTCATTGCGGACCCTACGCGTGGAATTGTATTTTCCTTGATAAACAATAAATGATCTGTAGTTTGGGTAATATAAAAATAATGTAGTTGTATAACAGAAAAGGTCCACCATTCCATCATTTCTCCGGCATCCATAGAAGTCGTTTGCAGCATTGTGCTCTAAACGTAATAAATATTTATTTGATTTATTTGAGGCCGCTTCCGTGGTTCGGAAGTCACGTTAAGCCGTTGGTCCCCCTGCAGAGAAAACAAAAAGTGCAGGCATTTCAGGCGAGGAGAACTATCAGTTAATTGCTGATCTCCCTCCACTAAAAGCCATACGATAATTATTATTTATTATTTATTTGATTTGCATACCTAATGCTTACAAGATTTCCGTGGACCTTCCTCCAAAGGGTCGCCCTGTTGGACATTGCGGATACTCCGGATAGTGTACCGTTAACAGGAATTATATGTTAAGTTTTGCATTTTTCTTGTTGTAGTTTAATGGTAGTGTTTGTAACGATTGTATTATGAAGGCCTAAAGGCTGAATACAATCGTTGCATTCACTACTTTTGTCTACGTCCAACTTGGGCAAACCACTGTAATAAACATGTCGTAATTTATAAGTTATAGGCCATCCAAAACGTATTCACGCAGAAGTCGCTTGACCCAACCGTCCATCTCACTCACATGATCAAACTATTCGAGGTTGGGCACATAAAGAAATTAAAACATGAATCGCAAAAGAACGATCATCTGATGCGTGAATTGTGCAATTTCTATAACACGACTTTCGTCAAACGCCGAGCTCTCATTGGTCTATAACCTGAATTATGTGGAACATTTAATACCCCCTTATGCAACGGGTTTGAATTGGTTTAATGTACCTCGTTAAGATGTAATATAATTATTGATTCTTATTGCACAAAAACATAGAAGAAAAATTGGTCCCAAACTGTAACCCTGGTATACCCCGTATCTGAACGTCTGCACAGCTGGCGGGGATGGAGCGACAGACGATAGACGATGCGCCGCGCTGGGCCGTGGTGCCGTGGTGGTACCGTTACCCGGGGCAGGTATAACGGACCATGTGGGAGGGAGCACAATGCCCCCCCCCCCTCACCCCCCCCCACCCACGGCCCAAACACAACACACCACCTGACACTCTCATCCGATCACCAGCAATTTTCGATAGTTTAAAATCTGATTATATGTCACATGCTTTATCAGACTCGAACTCAAACTATTAATTGGACCATAATTGCAAGAAGGGCGGTGTAAAGTAAAAATACCTCTGTCTCAGCAGACCTGCGTACTCAGGGAATTTCCAAATTAATAATATTAATTTTGAGCAGATGAACCTGTAAACAAAATGTCCTTATGTGCTCATAAAAATAAGGAAATTAATGTCTATTCTCCATATGATAAATATAGGGAAAGAGTTGCAGGTATATTCTGCCATGTGGAAGTAGGTATTTCTTTTCATAAAAAAATTGTATTTCGACCTTATGAAATACTAAGTTTCATTAATATCTGTCTATAAATAAAGGAGTTTGCCATATTATTGCAATAAAAAAAATATACAAAATATATGATTTTGGTATGTATATGTAATCTCCATATGATTAACATGGGAAAACAGTGTGCAGAATTGCTGCTATGACAATTACTAAAACGAAGATTTTTTACCATAAATGGATGGATCTCAACCAAATGAAGCAAAGTGAAATATTAACACATCCTTGTTCTCCATAAGATTAACATTGGAGCCCTTAAATGCAATATTCTGTATTTAGACTTTTTTAATATATCGGTAACAAATGGAGATAGAGTAAAGCTTAAATATACTAAATTAAGTGTTTTTTTAGCTAACTCCAGTGGCAAAATTAAAAATTTTAAATTTTTTAAAATGACACATGAAAAACGCAAAAACCCATTTTTGGGGTACAACACCCCCCCCAAAACTACCCCTTTCCGGTAGGTCGATATATCTGGATTGCGAACCCATCTGAATAAAGGTAGAATTACAAATCTCTACCAAATTTGGTCTCGATCGGACAGTTTTTACAAGAGTTATAGTAGCTATATAAATTTTAATGACTATTATTTTTTGTCTCTGGGCACCTCAAAACGAAAAGTAACATGGTCCCGGGCTTAGGTCTTATCATAAGACCTACGGTAATAGCTTCCTCCCTATGGGAAATTCGCTGAAATAGCTTAATATTTTTATCAAAAATTTAGGTAGAAGTTCAAAACTCTGGGTATTAAATATACTTTTCTTTAAGCTCTAAGAGACGTCCCCGAAGAAAGTCTTGAAGGAAAGTTCTTTGGACTATGTCATAATGTACATAGTTTGAAAGATTTTTATTGTGTAAATAATACCGGGTGTCCACAAAAGAAGTAAACAACTTTGTACATCAATTTAACAAAAACTGCGTGTCCGACATCGCTGCGAATGGTATCAATTGTTCGGAAAACACTTCAAGTTTTTTTTTTCTACACATCTGACTGTTTTAAACAATGTGGTAAAAGTCTTTGTTTAGTTATTTGGATAAAAATGTTTAATACGCTTTCTGAAAAGTCTTTCTGTTTATTGTAATTTGAAAGGACTCTATCTGCTACTACTGTTCAACGTCGTTTTTGGAAACGATATCGTGAAACCCCTCAGAATACAAAATCAATATACGATTGACATCGCAAATTCAAAACGAGTGGTTTCTTGAGAAAAGGGAAGAGATCCGGAAGACCAGCGACGTCTAATGCTCAAGTTTGGTCAGAATTAGACTTTAGAATTGATGTCTGCAGAGCAAGCTGTGGCTCACAAATTGTGCACTTATAATATACAGAAAAAAACTTGAGGTTTTTATCTGTCTAATGGTCAGTTCTAATGGTCAGTTATTAAAATTTCACTGTATTTTTTAAACAAAGTTGTTTACTTCTTTTGTGGACACCCGGTATTTCCCGAACGCTGTCTGAAATGTTCCGATTTGTGGGATTTTATTATTGTATTTATTTTTATTTTTTTAAGTTTCAGCAGCAATATAATTTCAATGCTAAGTTTGATGACGTAGCATTTATAAGGCTCGGTTATCCATTTGATTTCGGGCTTACGGCATTGTACTACTGTAATTTGATGTATAGGCCTACCTCTGCTTACATTTAACTATCGTCGGACTCCTCATTGACCGAACCCACTATAGGCCTACTTGGACACAGCGGTGACGTTAAAAATAGGGGTTTTTCTTCAATCAAATTTGCAGAGTTTTAAACTCCCAGCCAAATTATTGATATAAGTAATATGTTTTCAGTTCCCCTGTTTATTGCATAAGAAAAATTATTTTTAAGTGTTAAAACTAACACACGATCTCTCACATTTTAATGTAGAACAAAAGTCACGTTATAATTCCATAGTAAAGTACTGAGACTGTAATATTGTTTCATGGTAAACCGTCAAAGAGAAATTTCATGGCAAACCTTCAACGAGACAATCACTTACACTAAAATAAGATTTATCCAGGAGTGTTTCCAGGTTTTTCTTAAAATGACGGAATGAGGTTTAATTGGAGCAAATTGAACATTTTGATAGCATTTGTTGAAAGATTTTTACTGGCAAAGCGAAGTAGGATTCGTAGCAGCGTTTTGGCCTGGAAAGAATGAGAATAGGCGGGTAGAAAATTGTGGAAAGTTTGCTTAAATGAAGTTTAACTTTCAAGAATGTATATAGAGGGAAACATTAATGTTTTAAGAAATAAAAAATACATATCATAAAAGTTATAAATTAAAAAAAAACCCTAATCTCCTTTTGTATCCGAAGAAATGGTCACCCCCCCCCACCCCCCCGCGGGCAGAGTACGTTAAATGTGAAATATATTGTTCTGAAGTATACGCTGTTAAGACCTCTGGGGAAGAAACTTTTGAACTGAAATTTATTTTTCCTACCACTGCATGGAAATAATCACGTTGCCATACCTGTAAACCCCACGCGAAGCAGTTCATTTCCGGTTTCCGTTCTTTTCCGCTCTAGAGCGGCGATGGTCTTTACCGCACGCTAAATGAAACAGCAATTTAAAATCAGCTGTTTTAACAGAAACGAATCAAACATAAAGGTAAATGGCATTTTGTATACAATAAACGTATAATCTGTTGCAATTATGTGTGCGGCCATCTACAATTCTCGAGTGACAATGACGTACTTTACGCTCTTAATACATAAATTGCTGTTTTGCGCGACATTGGAGTGAAAGCATGTCGTCGGGCACTAAATCGATAAACTTTACTGTGCCTATAAAATATACTTTACATATAAAGCATCTGGTGGCATCGAAATTTTCATGTACAAAACTAAAGATCGACATTTTGTGTGCAGGAAAATTTTATTTATTCGAGTTTGGTAGAAATAAAAAAAACCTTATGATTTTCAATACGTCTACGTAGGGGTGGCTAATCAGATACGACAAAAACGCCGGTTTGTCAACAACCGCAAAAAAATAAATTTGAAGAGAAAAAGTTTCGCATTTATACGTATGGTTTATTTTTCCTTGTCAAAAATATCTTTACGAGGGTTTGTCATGAAATAGCCTCACATTAAAACTAAGTGAAGAAGAAAACGAATCGTATGTTTTTAGTTTTAATAGATGTTTTCCTTCATTAGTTAGTAAAATATCATCTACAGTAAGAACAGTTTTCTACTCAATTAATCTTCATGTGATAAAATGACATGCAATTTAAACTTACGATCGTGTGAGATTTGCTAATGATTACATTCGTGATATCACCTTAGTTCGTTGCACTTGAATTGTTTAACCATTCAACGTTTTATCTTAACTAATTTTTATGAGTTTATTTTATAACGCATTCGTTCTTCTTCATGTATCATTAATTTTTATACCATGTTAATGTTGATACAATGTATTTCATTGAACTCTGGTTCACGAGTTTTCATTGTTATTACGGAAAAGAATTTCTGCGCAGGCCTACCTCCAAGAATTTGTTTAGCATCTTTGGAGTTAAAATTTTTTCATTGTTTACGCTTGTAAACCCCATTTAGTTTATGGTATAGAAATATCACCATAAAAAGTATGATATCACAGTTTTTGACAGTTCATATATTTTTTAAAAAGCTTAACAGACAATCTTGATATTTTTCCTATGATTAATTTTTCTAATTCCCTGCACAATCAATGAAGAAACCCAAATGATTGACACCAAATTGAAGAATATAAGCACATCTCTAAACATAACAAAAAACTGTATCCCTCAGTTTTCATAGCCTACTATGTGAGTCAATTTAGTTGAGTAAACGTTACATTATCTTAATCTGAACCTAAAGCAAGGACTATAACGAATTTCAATATCATTAATTAGTAAACATGATCTAACACTCGCGCTGTGTCCAGAAGGCCGAAACGGTAAAGACTACAGAAGCTTCACCGAACTGATTCTACGTTTGCATCAAACAGTCCTGTGTGAATTCTCGAGAAAGTTTGTTTACAAATTGTAAAAAAAAGAAAAAAAATTAACTACACAGAGAGTGAAATATGTTGAAATCCAGATTAATGTTTTTTTTCTTGTTGTAGAGGGAGTTTTTTACGTTGACACAACGTCTTGTATTTCAAAAACCCGAAGTATGGTATTAGAGACCACTGCAAAATCTTAACTAAAAATAAAGTAACGTAAAACTAAACGATTTTTTTACTCTGATGACATAAAAATCCGCAAAGAACACCGTATATGTTTAAATATTTTTATACGGACTTAAGTCTATGTGAGATCCTCAACGTAATATTACCTGTATTCTATTCTGAAATAGTATTACATTATTCTGTTGGTATTACAGTACTATATTATTTTTAGGCGAAAAAGATACATTCGAAATGGGGACACAACATTTGAGTGGTTTTCTAAATGTATACCTACCGAGCAATGGTAGTGGTAGTGGCAGTTCGTTACCCCCTGGTCGCCATAGCCTGAGTCATGTAATACCTGCCTAGGCACTAGTAATGGCAAAGGAATGGCATTCCACTCATCTGAACCCTTCCGAATTTGGAAAATACGCCACAACTCCCTATTCCCGGATGTACCTACATTTTGTTTTATATTCTAATATTGATCTTTTATAATTAAAATTACTTTATCATACAGGTGATTGATTTTATTTTATTAAAAAAATGTATCTTAAAAATTAAATTTGAACCCACCATTTACATATAATTTTTGAGGTTGTATACAACTTTCTGTTTTATTCTCTAGTATTTTTCTTAACCATAATCTAAACGTTCCATAGAAATTTCTTTCAAAATAACATCAAATTAAAAAAGTTAATTTATGCGTCCGCAATATTTAAAAATAAATTTATTTTTAGGTAATTGAAAATTATAATGACAACAATGGCCAAATGTTCTTAAAACGTAATTTTGAGACATTTTGTTTTGATTAGCCTATTTTTGTGGTACTGAGAGGTTTTCGGGATACAGACAATGAAGGATTGCCACAATATGGAACAAAAATTTAACTTACGTTGCCTGTATCTCCGTATCTGTTAGTTTAGAGAAATATATCAAAGAAGAAAATGGTATTATAATTATGTATACAATCCATAAATTACATAAAAAAGGGTTTTTAACATTCGTATTGGATATTTTTAGGTTGGCCGTCATACTGGGAAATGGTGGATAAAACAAAATTTAAAAGTCACTACAATAATCGATTTTAAAAACAATCGTTGCTAGTATAATTTTCTGATAAAACACATGTACACTCATACCACTAACCCGGGATATATGAGGGTGTAAACACTAGTAGGGAACGGTGATTCAATGGTCAACATTTATGTTTTTGTGGGTGGTTGAATTTTTACTCCCCTGCGTTCCATTCTAGACCACCCGCGACCGGCGTGTATTGCGGGTAGCGTCACGCCGACTGAAGACCAATTATCACACGTGACAATAATTTATTAAGAGTCATCTTCACCCCTGTGCCAGTAGCCCATTGTTGCGCAGTCGGCAATGTTAACCATCCGGCTTTTAATGCAAAACATGGTATTTTATTCCCCTGTTTCGGACGCAGTTTTTAAACCGATTTTCGTTTAAACTTGGTAAGTGTTTAGTTGAATTGTTATATTAGGCCAAAAATCAAAAATCAAAATCAAAAATCTTTATTTGTCATTAGCAGGTACACAGCATTGACAATTGTCTATTTTACGGCACTGGTTGCGGCCAAGTCAACAAAATTACATTAAACACACACTAAAATATTAAAATAGTTACAAAAAATACATTCATACCTCGCAATTTTGAAAATTTAACAAATATTACTGAGGAAAATCGAGTTCTTTGTGACGTCACAGAGAGAAATATTTGTTAAATTTTCAAAATTTTGAGGTATGAGGGGCCTATTCAACTAAACACTTACCAAGTTTAAAGTAAATCGGTTGAAAAATGGCGTCCGAAACAGGGGAATAAAATACCATGTTTTGCATTAAAATCCATATGGTTAACATTGCCGACTGCGCAACAATGGGCTACTGGCACAGGGGTGAAGATGACTCTTAATTTACCTTGATCTTACATTTTTCCTTGAAAGTTTACTGCTAGTAGAGGCCAGTGAGCGTAGCGAATATGTTCATGCGTAACATTATTTAAAATGTGTTTATATTTAATTTACTCTGGCGAAGAACAGGTTTTACAGCTAGTTAACCACAGGGTACACACAAAGTTCCGTCTGGGTTTAATATTTTCTGAACGATAACAGTTAATTCAATAAGATTAGTTACATCAACACTAAGCCTAAAAATCTACTTTTTAAATGAACTATCATTTTTTTGTCATATCACGTGGCGTCCCGCCAGAAGTCATATGGAAATCATAAATGTAAACATAGGTCAATATGTAAATCAAATTAAAGGTCTCTCTAAGGTCTCAAATTAAAGGATGGACGGGTCAAAAATGGTAGGCGATCAAACTTTGCATCATACTGCTGAAAGCGAAAAATGCTCCCGATTCACTCTAGATTCACTTGACCTTTTAAGGTCAAGTTTGTGGCAAATTGATAAGAATGCAAAGTAGTTTAAACATAAATGATATGACATAGGCCAATGCAATGTTCCTGGCGACTTCCACTAGGGACGTCCCTAAAAGAGTCTTTAGGGAAAATTTAACGACTTCTTGGTTTAGTTTTCCAGGTACTAAAGTAATAATAAAAACTCGGGTTATTCTATCTAAATCGTATTGTATTATCACGTCAGTGTACGTTGAAAGCTAAAATCACGATTATGAACAATGAAGCTTTCTCAAGTTTAAGAATAAAATCTCTATGAGACGAGAAATAACCTGTTTAGTGGTAAGACCTAAGCCCGGGACCACTTTACTTTTTCATTTTGAGGTCCCCAGAAGCCAAAAACACCATTCGTTCATTTTCATATATATATATTATCTATCTATCTGTCTATCTATGTGTCCAGTGGCGGATTTACGAAGGTTGGAGCCCTAGGCCAACTTTTCTGTGGGACCCTCCCCCTAACCCTCATCACTGACCAAAGTATGATACTAAAATCATCAAATCAAGCTAAAAATCGTCCTTAATTTTTTATCCTACGCTCTGGTGCGAGTAAAGTGTAATTGTATGTGTACACTCTGATCTCTGAGAACGAGCTTGTCTTAAAAAGATGCTGGATTATCCATCTGTTAAATGGATTTGGGGAAGGGGCCCATTACGTTTGTTCATTGCCTATATATAAATGTGTTGCTTTCAGAATTTTGATATACTTTCACAAAATGCTAATGGTTTTAGAAAATCTTTAAATTATACTATTATTAATTTTAATGTCAACTAGATTTTGCATTTTGATAGCGTCTTGCCCATAACAAACTGTCAACCAAAAAATATCAAGGGGAAAGCGGTGCAGTTCTAAGACTCAGAAAGGTGACTTCAAAGGGGCCGCCGCGCCGTCGCCCAGTGTTGCCACCAATATGAATATGACTTAACCTACAGTTAGCTCATGATCACCCGAAAATGACATGGAAAACAGCAGGCGCCGCAATGACTTCACCAAAGTCTCTCTATTTTCATGAGTTCGCGAACCAGCATTGTCGGGTTATGGGAACGGGGTTTAATGGGGTTTCAAAGGGGTCAAAAGGGTTTTTGGCATTTTTTAACCTCAATTTTCAAAACTCAAGAATTTACCTTAAACCTTTTAAAATAGCTTAAAAAACCAATTTAGTATTTTGAATTATTAACGTAGCTTAACAGATTCCGGAGAAAAGCTAAAATCCGGTTTTCCATGTTAAGCTTAAGGGGAATCAATAACCCTGTATCTCGCTTATTTATTGACTTAACCTGGTAAAATTTGGTATGTACATTCACTAGGTAGGGTTTAACTGTCATTTGCTTACATCACCAATGTGGCAGCAGACCTACATACTCAACCCCATAGTTTTTATAGGAAATATTTCAAAGTGCTAAATATTGATAAAATTTTATTTTTACTTTACGCAACCATTACTTTTCCTAACAACAAACATTTTTTAGCAACATCCCATGGCAATTAACCTACATACTTATGCCTATGGTCTACTTGTCTATGAGGAAAATACAAAATCTCAAATTCCTTTAGAAATTCACTGAGTACGCAGGTCTGGTGCGACGAGGGTATTGTTGTTTTTATGCTATCTATGTTTAAAAATTCCGCATTTTATTTTCCATCATCATTCTTTTCTAACCTATTTTATATACCCTGCCTATTTTTTATTTGATTTTACAGTATTCGCCTCTTGCTTGCTGAAGATACTCACTCTATCACGAATAATGATGGTTATGTTAGGTTCTATTCCGTTAATTAGATAAATTTATTACAAAATTAAATTAGAAATTAAATTTATATCAGTTTAAAAATGTGTATTGTGTGTTAAGTTATGTAATAAGGAAATTTCGAAGATCAGAACTTTAGGTTGCATACATGTAGCTCCATGTTTTTAAATAATAAGAATGGGGAGACAATTTTGCCTAAGTAAAATCTTTATTCTATTTTTATTATTTAGTATGCCAAATTTTAAGGGCGAAAGGGTAGAGTTGTTGAATTATTTTCTATGTAGTCTGTATTATTTAATTGGAATCTATTATAAACACAATAATTAGTAGCTTAAACATAAATGAATTTATGACAAAGTTGACATTTTACTGCTGCGGGAAAATACACTTTGAATTAAGAAATGTATGAAGCCCCCGTCGAATAAGACTAGTCAGATATCATACTGCATTATCAAAATTCTAAATTTACTACGTATAGTCAAACTTTCCCAAACGTAAACCTGTGTAAAATTCGACCTCCAAAAGTAAATTGTTATTTGACGACATTATAAAAAGAAGGACATCCATGATTTTGTAAAACTCTTTTTCGTGGGCTTACTTAGTGGATAATCCGAGTTTTCCATAATTGGCTTTTCTATTCATCGCTCAAAAATATCAGACCACTAGTGAAAATTTTAAATTTCATTTTATGTATTGTTAAATTTTCAATAGGTTTAATTAAAACTTGTTCTGGACTCTTGTGATTTTTCATTCATCTACTTCAATGCCTAAAACTCCAAACTTGCGTTGTTTCAGCGGAGGAGATGGTTAAGTTTTATAAAGAAAAACTATTTCTTAAAAAAATTATACTTCGCACAGCTTCAAAACAAAATTCAAGCAGATGAATAGCCGTAATCGCGTTCACAGCTGAGCAGTCGGCGCGGGGAGGACGGGGAAATTTTGCGCTGCGAGCGGCAAGCCTGGCGCGAAAGTAGGTCAGGTCATTGGCCTACTGGCAGAAAGGTAAATCAGCTACTCCGCTAGCGGCGTTCGTACGCGCTAGCACAGTCGCGCGCGCTCGCACGCACATCGTGTTGCCCAATGCGCCTAGTGCCTAGTTGGGCGCGAGCGCTGTCACCTCCCCCGCGTATTAAAACACACATTTATTACGCCTAAATAATGTTTCACGCAAAATTCCTCATTACTGTAAATTTTAAAGAGCCATCTTCAACATTTTAAAACGCTGTAAACATGCCTCCGCATTACCCTGTTTCTGCCGTTGTTTTTTTTTTTTTTTTTTTTTTATATTTGTTGGTAAAATATGTTGTCTTGTAGATGAACGTTAGATCTAGGTCCCTCATACCTGAAAGATCAGTAAAATTAAATGGTATTAGTTGTGAAAAAATCTTAAAAGTAAATCAAATTGAGTTACTTTCCGACGTCACTGAGAGTAGCCCTAATTTCGCATTTTAAAACTTTTAAGATATGATAGACCTAGTATAACTATTCAACTAAACGATTAGGCCTACCTAGTTAACAGAAAATCTATTGATAAACGGCGTTCGAAACATGGGAATAAATTAGATACGATGGTTTACCCAAAAGCCCCATGGTTAACATAGCCGACTGTGTTAAGCCTACTAACCCAAAGGCAAAGATGACTTACATAGTTAGTTGTTCCCATTTTCTATTTAGTTGTGGAGCCTTTTACAAAATGGCCAAGATATAGGGTAGTATTGCATTACTGTACCATAACACATACGTGCAGTGTCCATTTTTTTTTAAATAATATAGGTATTCCACAGATTTTAAATAGTCAAACGTTATTCCATGTTGTTTTCAATGTTTTGAGAATATTTTTACCATAACTGTGTAATAATAGGGGAACAACAGGTCACGTTGAAACATGCTGGATTAAAGTAAGGAGTATCAAATAACGAATGCTTTTAGTATTTTGCACAGTGAAAAGGGAATTGTACGATAGAATATTTTTTATATTTACTTATTTAAATTTCAAACCGAAATGTGTTCCATTGTTAGCGAAAACATTCAAATGGAAGGCATTGCAAATTAAATTTATAACAATGAACGAAATTTGAGCTATAGATCCTACATAGAACCCAACTTGTGCCCTTTTTAAAAACACTGGGTTCTGTCAATTTGTCAACAAGTTATTCATTCAAGGCCATTCATTCATTGGCTACTTGGAGGCTTTTCCAGACAACGATAATAGGCCTAATCATGAAAAATCACGATAACTGACTTTATCACAAAAAGAGTAATTGTTGGGTATTTTTGGCCTGTAAGCGGTTTATCGTTTGTTAATGTGTTTTTATATTACAGTTTGGACAACATAACCAAATCATTCTTTACGGAATTGTTGAGCAGTAGGCCTACTTCACTTCTTTTGATAATATAACATATTGTTAACTTCATTGGGGGACAGTTGAATAGGTAAAATTCCTAACATGTGATTATTTTAATTAACCATTTTCATATAGGATACATTGATTAAACTGGATGTAAACAAATGTAGCCTACATTACAAACAAAAACATCGAATATGTAACAGTTATCACTAATCACAATGATTAATTAATTAATTGTATTGTACTACAATCAATACTGTTCTTAAATGTTACAGAGAAAATTTATCTGACATTTAAAACATTTTACATTAATTATTCTTCCCTGTTAATATTCCAACTCAATTTAATTAAATAAAACAGAATTCGAGACGCTGTTTGTTTCATCTTTGGTAAAAAGATTTCCGGGAAATTGTGTGAATCAAAGGTCTTAATATAAGGGGCAAGAACCGAGAGTGAGGACGTTCACCCACGGTAGTTCCGTAAGCGCCGCCGCCGCCGGCGCACGCCAAACGCGACGCTCGTCACTCGCGACGCGACGCCGCCCGCGCCCGTCGCTTACATACCGTGACTGTGACACGTACCTACATTAGATATAATACATCGGTGACGCGACGCGACGCGGACGCTAGGTGCGGACAGGGAGATTACCGATGGTGCAATGAGTCTAGCGGTCGGGACTCGGGAGCGAGGCGAACGCCTCATAACCTCACACATTACATAACTGAGTTCGGCCGTTTCCGTGACTCTTCGGGCGTCACCGCTCCGCGCCGGTCGATGACCCCCGTCCCCGGCTACAAAAAACACACCAGTTTCGCGCTAAGTTTTGCCGTTAGTGGTCATTATTCGAGTGATACCGTGATCGACAGTGCCTAGTGTCGTGTTTTCGGATACCTACCCCTTACCTGAACCCCTACCTGTGCCCGTGCTGGGGAAGTGCCGCTGCCACGGCCGCGACGGTTCGCCAACCCTCCCTAACAGCGATCGTATTTCACTGCCGAGATTTACTTAAAATTAAGTAAACTTTACGAGTGAAGTGAAATTTTAACTTTTCCAGTAATTAATATATATAATTGCGACGGGATTCAAAATTATCATTTAAAATTTGTTGTTTACCTAGACGATTATGGTCGTTTAGGTACACTCGAAATGATTAGAGTTGAATTTCTTCCTCTTTTCGGTTTTGTTTTCAGGTCAGATTGTGCGTCGTCCCGCATCCCGTTGAGTGCAGGGTTCTGTGTATAACCACCCGCGATTCCCTGTCTCGGTTACTCGTCCTTCGAGTCGGCCTATAACAGGTAAAGGTAACTGTCAAGACGGGTTAAAGGTAGTTGATCTGTCGAGGGGTGTTCGACCCCAGAGGATCGGCTGTACCCTCGCGCAGACGTCACTGCCATAGGGGAATGAACTCGGGTTCAGTGTTAAAATTCCGTAGATAATTGAAGCGTTGGTCGCTCTAGGTTATTGCCTTATTCCGTTATCTTATCTTTCACCTTATCACTCGCACTTAGAAAAACCTCTCTCCGTGTTTACATATTATTGTTATATTTACGGATAGAGGATCGCGCTTTGCTGAGATCCGCGACTATCGTGCTGGCCATGGAGATACAAACAAATTCCAAAGATACTATTTGTTTTGCAGAATATTTCCTCGTTTGTCCTCTCGAGTGAACAATCTTCACATACATACATTTATTTGTATGCGAGGTGTCTCACGCGCGACCCGGAGGGACCGCTTTTCCATGTCCTGGACAGATTTTCCTTACATCGAGCACATAGGGTTGTCCGAAAGTTTTACGTAACTAATCCGTTTGTCGGAGTCGCTACGCTTTTTGCGACCCGGTAAGTCTCTCCTGGCGTAAACTTAGAGCAGGTCTGTCTTGTTGACGAATCGGTGGCAGCGGTACCTCCAGTGCGGGCTATCGGACGACGAAGTGACAGTGGGAGTGAAGAGTGAGACCTCCTGTTCTCCCATGGAGTTCGGGTGACTGACTGGGAGTTATGCCCCCATGGACGAGTTGGAGGAACTTTTGGGGGCCGAGTCCGGGAGCTGGGGGACCGTGAGGGGGGAGGATGTGACCAGCACGACCCCCCCTCCTACCCCCGCCTCCCCCGGACATCAACACGGCAACAACAGCATCAGAGGTGTGTACAGGGTAGGCCTATAGCCGAGGTGGTGACAGAGTGTCAAGTACAATACCAACAGCGCCACCCAAAAATAAAAATTATTTTTCACAGGATCGAAGAGGATCGCACCGAGGTGTTACAGTGTGTACATCATAATACTTTTGTTATTGAAACACGACACGCGATGAATTGTTGCGATGCGTTGATTCATATCCTAAATTTTACCCTGATATAAAATACATAGGCCTATTTAAATTAAACTCAATTTTTACAACTTATTGTGTACGTTATCCTTGTGGTCTTTATGACGCGAATGAATGAAAGTAAGACCGAAATCAACATGGGCAAAATGTTAATATGCCGAATGCGCGTGGGTACTTCGGTAGGTACTTGTACCGGAACCCTACGCTCCGACTCCGACCGGCCCAGCAGTGAAACCCTGAGCGCTGAGACCTGCTGCGCTCGTCGATAATTTATTTACTATAATTAAAACCATATCCTTAGAATCATATCGAATCATTTTTATTTTTTATTTCATGCCATGATTTTAAGTTGTCTTTAGAAAAATTTTCCAGTAAACACTTTCTGAGTTTTCCAAATTTTGGGATCTGAAATCTGATCCTGCCTACTGTTAATATAAAAAAGATTTATATCCTACTCGCAATAGTAAAATTTCAATGATGAAAACATTAAAACTCACATCGGGGTCAAGCTGAAGGTCGCCAAAATGAAACACCATACCTCGCTAGACAGTATCGCAGGCCTTTTTCTCATAACGCTATACTTTATCAGTGTACTTGAGTGATAAATCCGATACTAAATCACTATGGTTTAGTTCTTACTTTGGAGATTTCCGGGATTTGCATATAAACTTCGCTTTACAAAAATGCGTTTTGATAATGCCATTTTTAACATAACATACTCCAGACGAATAGCCTACATAAAAAGTATTGAATGTACTACTACTACCGGTATACAATATTTTAATAGTGATAATAGTGAAGTAAAAAACTTGAAATTTCTCCCAGGCTTGTATAAATTTAATTTATTGATACGATAAAAGATTTCCCATGACTAAAAATTGTTATGCTCTCATCTTCTATGATTAACCTTTCTTCATGAAATATGAGAGGCGTATGTTTGGTAGTCGTTTGATAGACGTATCTTATAGTAGTATAGACACCGGCTCAGGGTGACCACAACAGCATGTAAGTGACAAAACGTGGCCTACTACGCAGATGTGCCTTCACATCTTCCTGGCTCTGCCAGCTAGCCGGGGTGTTGAATGGAACGTAATGTATTGTCATGGTTACGGTACGTGCCTCATTGCATATACAGCCGTGGTGTCTCCCAAGCGCCGTGTCTCCTGAGCGCCGCGGGTAAATTTGTATCGCGAGCGCCGCGGCCATTAATTGCCAAAGGGTCTGCGCAGTGAGTGACGAGGGTATATCTTCTCTTTAAAATCGCTGGCTTTTGGAAGCAATCGGTGATCAGTTGGCATATGCCTTCGATTTGTAGCTTGTTCGTGTTAAAATAGTGTACAAATAACAATATTTGTGTGTAAATCATTATTGTATAAATATTTAACAAGTTTATTCAAGAATAAAAATATTTAATCTTGCATAAAAAATTAGTTACAAATGAACGTGTTACTTATGTAAGGAATGAACGTATTACTTGCTGTCGTCAAGGAATGTTACTAGTAGCCTATTATAATTGGTAGACTATATGGTATTTACCGGTATACAATTTTTAGCTAGTTCACTTAAGTAAAAACTATTTTTATATAATTCAAAACCAGGATTAAACTGTCCAGAAATTCCCAATGGCTAACAGATACTGTTGAGTCTGAGTTTAACTGCTCAGACGTTAAACATCCAAACGCTGGGGATACGCGGTGCTTGGGAGACGCGGCGTTGGGGATACGTGACGCTGGGTAGACGAGGCGCTGGGGATACGTGACGCTGAGGATACGCGGTGCTTGGGAGACGCGGCGTTGGGGATACGTGACGCTGGGGATACGCGGTGCTTGGGAGACGCGGCGTTGGGGATACGTGACGCTGGGGATACGCGGTGCTTGGGAGACGCGGCGTTGGGGATACGTAACGCTGGGGATACGCGGTGCTTGGGAGACGAGGCGTTGGGGATACGTGACGCTGGGGATACGCGGTGCTTGGGAGACGCGGCGTTGGGGATACGTGACGCTGGGGATACGCGGTGCTTGGGAGACGAGGCGTTGGGGATACGTGACGCTGGGGATACGCGGTGCTTGGAAGACGCGGCGTTGGGGATACGCGGTGCTTGGGAGACGCGGCGTTGGGGATACGTGACGCTGGGGATACGCGGTGCTTGGGAGACGCGGCGTTGGGGATACGTGACGCTGGGGATACGCGGTGCTTGGGAGACGCGGCGTTGGGGATACGTGACGCTGGGGATACGCGGTGCTTGGAAGACGTGGCGTTGGGGATACGCGGTGCTTGGGAGACGCGGCGTTGGGGATACGTGACGCTGGGGATACGCGGTGCTTGGGAGACGCGGCGTTGGGGATACGTAACGCTGGGGATACGCGGTGCTTGGGAGACGAGGCGTTGGGGATACGTGACGCTGGGGAAAATACCTATATAACTATTTGAGAAGCTTGCCGAACTCAAACAACCAAATCAGACATAAGGGGGTTTGGGCTTATATAGTGATGAATAAACATTAATATTAGATTACAACTAATTACTGCTTTAGTTAAAAGTCACATTTTCAAACTCCAAAAACCATTTACTAAATATTTTTATATTAATTGGGGTTCTGTAATAAATCATTTATCTTATTACCCTATTCCTTTATTACCCCGGCTTACCTATTATATCCTAATGAACTTCGCTTCCGGTATACAGGCAAAGTCATCGGATAGTCCTGGTTTATACACTGTATAACATTTTAATATTAAGTTCTCACAAATAAGTGCGGTAGCGCTTAAAAATGGGTTAATTAAAGGGGGCGCTATGTTGGTTAAAAGCAATGCTACCTACAGAACGCCAATTGGTGGGGATCTATATTAAAGGTCAGGGTAATTAAATCATGTACTGACCGTTGTATCTGAATTTTAATTGTTTTTTAGCTAAAACTGGTATTCCTAATTTATGCAAAAAGATAATTTAGCCCGAATAATTTAAACAAGAGATAAAAATAAATTCTAAAAAATACAGCAGTGGGTAAAATTAATATTGTGCAATAGATATTTTGTGTTCCCTTGTTCAAACCACCAGTTCATGTTAAACTACTGATAAGGAACAAGGAGATTTTCATGACGAGGTATGGCCTTTCAATAAAAAAGTTTGTGCGAAAATAATTAAGAAAACAAAATGCTAGTAAAATTTGTATCCATGGGGTTAAAGGGGGTTGGTTGTTTGGTCAGGAAAGGGTAATACTTAGTCATTTTAAACACCAATTTGTCATTTAAAAATAAAAATGTAGACTAATTATCTTCGTATAAACTCAGCAGAGACTGAGATCTCATTGAGTATAGTTTATGCTGTTTTATTGGTGTTTAAATTTTTTTAATATTTCATGTGAGGGGAGGGTTGACCTCCTTACCACCTAATCCTTCCCCCTTTGGGTACAGCTTTGCTTGTGACATAAACGTTTGCAGGGAAATATAATAGTTGCAGGGAAATGAGATAGATTAGATCCAATTTAATCCTAACTAACTTTCTCCTTCAGAGCATTACTTTATTACTATTTGATTTCATCCTGTGTGATTCAAAGCTCTTAAATTCAGTTAGTGCTTTTACAAAACTCTTTTGTTTCTTAACTAAGAAATCACAACTAAATTATTGCGTAAGAAATATTTTAAATATTTTTATAAAAATATTTTATTTCATTAAAGTAAAATATCTTTGTGAATCGCTCGTATCAAATATCAATTATTTGGAAACAATCGTGCTCGGGTATAATAAATAGTTGATTTAAGCTCACTCGATATTCCCGGGACGAAGATTTTCGTCGAGTTATGTATGAATTGATTTAATAGTTCAAAGAACAGAGGTAGATTTTTTAGTAAATTCGTCTAATAGAGGTACAGTGCAGTACAGTACCTATTGTGACAACGCAGGCCTGGGATGAGTCACCTATACTGGTTGCGCCGAGGTTTTGACTTAGGTCCGCCGGGAAATGTTCAAAATAGAGGTCAACTTCGACTTGTAGAGGTGAAAATTGTTATTGAATTCGAATGATGTACTGAAATTCGAATCATGGAGGCAATTGTTGTATATCTGTGACTTATACAGTAGAAGTAAAATATAACTCAAAATTATTTCGTGTAATGTATCGATTTTTATTCGATTTTGACAAGTTTTTCAGGTTTATCAAAATTAAATCGAGATACAGAGCATTTTGAACATATCAGGGCTTCTATGGTCAAGGGAAGGTCAGGGAAAGTCAGGGAATCCTGAGCTTAAGCTTATTTCCATGACTCAAGACAGGAAGGCCAGGTTTAAAAGTAAATTCGAGAAAGAGTTTCTTTTTATATTACTTACTAAATCAGCAATTATAAATCAGTAAAGCTTTATGGCGATATATTACAAGACTACTCTTATTAAAAACCAACCTAAAAAATTTTACAATTTTGAAAATGTTACATATTTAAAATACCGACGTATGCGACGTATGTAACTCATGGCATTAAATTAAAGCTCTCGCCATGCAACTTCTTAATTTATACCGTTGCCCAATCCCTTTTGGTTTTGTAGTGTTCTCTTTAATTTTTATAACCTCGAATTGATTTTACTTATTATTATTTTTTTAATAGGAAGAAAATACAATGCTAAAAATAATATTAAAACATGATAAATACACGTTTTTGTGCGCACGTGCGTGGTTGCTGAAACAAAATGCCCTATCGGGAATTCGGTAAGGGGGCTTTTCCAGAAGGGCCAGGGAAAAGTCAGGGAAATGAAAAATTGAAATTCTGTAGAAACTCCTGCATATCGAGAGTCGATATTTTTTAATTTTTGACGCAGGTTTTTGCCCTTTAGTAAATGTGGAAGTTGCTGCATGGAGTAAGAGACACACCTGGCCATGTGTTTGTATACAGTACATACACCTGCAGGCATATACTCTGTACACAACGACGCCAAATGGCATTTACATGCAAAACACTCGTAATACCTCGCCAGCTGATAATCATCAGTCATACAGAATACTCTCATTTGAAATAATGAGCGGTAATTAATTGATATTGATAATGAAAATTACTATTTTTTTCGCGATAAGCAATGAGACACCTGATCATTATGTCAATCTTTAAAATATTTCATTGACTGTTTTATTTTACGTCGATTCACGCTATCACTTAAGAGTCATCTTCACCCTTGTAAAACACTGAAACATGGCTCGGTATTCCCCTGTTTCGGACGGTGTTTTTGGATATTTTTTGGTAAAATTCATGTTTTATTGTAAATTAAGGTTAGGTCTAGGTACCTATATGAGTAAATATCAATGGTATAAGTACAAAAAAATCTTAAAAATAAGGAAAATCGAGTTTGTGACGTCACAGAGAGTAATATTTGTTTAGTTTTCCAAATTTTGAGGTATGAGGAACCTAATATAACTATTCAACTAAACACTTATAGGGAGTGGTGCAAATGTGGAAACAATGTTTTATTTTTTATCGTATCTATTTTATTTACCAATGCTATTTCTCCAAATCCTGGAAAACAATTTCACAGATATGTTAGCAACAATAATACCTTTTAGTTTTTGAAAAAAAGTTACGTTTATATATTAATAAAAATTTATAGTAAAAGTTTGCATTTTGGACCGATTTACAAAAAGTGCTGGTAATGTGGAAACATGGGTTTTCTGGTTCATAACGGTACAAAACACAAATATGAAATCATAATTTAATAAACATTGTAAACATTGTAGCTTTACACACTCCTCTGGTGTTTTGTCACTATTCACATATCGTTGTAAAGAGGTCTGTGTAACATGGTATTGATTCACAGCCTTTCGTAGTCCCATCTTCTTTTCTCGAACATCAACAATAGTTTGTATCATGGATTTATCATCCCAATTTTTCAATTTGCCCTTGGGCTTGAGACCAATCGTCTTCCTCGGCATCTGAAACACGAGCAATGGAAATGTAGTACACACAACAGAAGGTGAGGGCAATGTGGAAACGTTTCCACATTGCCACCAATGTTGTGCTTCCACATTGCTAGCATCGCCATATTGGACTACAAAGTTGAATGGACGCTACATTTTCAAACTACGAATTGCCTTAATTGCACAGTATTGTAGCTTATTTATTGCTTAACGGTAACTGAATAAGTACTAAGAGATAACAGGATAGACTACACGATCAAAGAGATTTTAAAACTTACCTTAAAACTTTTGAAAAACTGGAAAATCTTTTAACAACGTGTTCACTGACTAACAACCACTCAATGACTTCCAGCGCTCCTACAGGCGTTTCAATGAATTAGAACAAGAAGTTTATGCGATTGCAGCTATGCTGCAGTACTTCTCAAGCCGCACAATACATGTTTCCATATTACCAATACGCTTCCACATTTGCACCACTCCCTCTACCAATTTTAAAGAAAATCGGTTGAAAAACGGCGTCCAAAATAGGGGAATAAACTACCATGTTTTGCTTAAACATGGTATGGTTAACATTGCCGACTGCGCAACAATGGTCTAAACTGGCCCAGGGGTGAAGATGACTCTTAAGATGGCACGGAAGGGATTAAGTGATACACCTCGGTTTTTTAATTGTTTTTCAATCCCCTTAAAAAACTGCCTCAGATAAAAAAATAAGGCCAAATTTGATCTCTATTAAGTCGAATATTTAAACATTACCCTACCTCTATAACTCGGATTTCAATGTATTTAAGTCGAATTCAATTTGCATTTTACTTCCACAAGTTAAAATTTAATTATATATCTCGAAGTTTTTCTAAGGACCTCTGTAGGTCGCAATGAGCCTATGGCAATCAAGTCTAGGGTTTGTCTGCTGTCATTATCTCGCTGTATAGTGTACTTTACCTCTACCATGAGTCGAATTTAGTAAAATATTACCTCAGAAAAATCTTAGTCCCATGAATTTTGACCTAGCGAGAGTCGGTACCCTATGTCTTTTGTGAAAAATATATTTTTTACGTTATGTTCAACGTGGGAATACGTTTCTAATTATTGGCTCCATTTACAGTCGTTTTGTTGTCTAAATAAACATAACTAGTTTATACACCCACAGTTTTGACTCCCTTATGAATTTTGTTTAGTTTGCTGATGGTTCCTATGACTGTGTGCTTGCAACGTGAATGTAAGGTTGTGTTTAGCGTCCTTCCAATAACGAAAGCCAAGCCTCAGCGCTACCCTGGCACGGCTATCGATCATGTATTATGTGCGGTGCTACAAATTTACTTTCACAAATCTTCATCTTTCAGTTTTTCCTCGTTTAAAATGATTCCTGTGAAATTATAAAACTCGGGTCTTTTTACGTTGATAACTGAGCAAACTCTTAGAAGCTTATTAATAGTGTTCCAGGAATGTATTGATTATTATTTTCAGTTCTTTTTCATTAAGAAGCCTACATTATTTAAAGTTTTTGAATTTCAATATTATTAAAAATTTCAATGTTTAAGTCAATTCAAACTAATTTAAGATAGTAGTTCAAAAAAATAACTATAAACTTTCATCATTTGACAAACAATGTGTAACTTGAAACACCAAGTACATTAAAAATAATGAGAATAAATAATCTAATTAGCATTGCATAGTCCAGTGGGCATATTTATGTTGTAAATATTCGTTTTAGTTATAGGTATTGATTTAGCGTTACAACTTTATTTAAATTAACTTAAAACACTATTTTACTGTGTATTCCCTAATTCATAAAAACCGCAGTTCTCTACAGTATAAGCATGTAATGACAGAAAAAATAATCAACGTATCTAAAGAATTTTTGGAAGTGAAGCGAACCTTGGATCTACATAAGTCAACAATCACAAATAAATTAGATACTCTAAAATCTCTTCTGTGATGTCCGCGGTCGATGGCTTCTTGCAAAAATAATGACATTTTATTGTTATCACTTGGTTTTACAAACATTTATGAATAAATTTACTCTGTAATTATCACCCTAAACCCTCTTAGGGGTCAAATTTTGCTAAGAGTACTTTACTTTCAGTTAAGACCTGCGAAAATGTCTGACTTCTCATTTTGTTAAAGGCTATACTAAATAAGTTAAGCAAATTTTACGTGTTCCAAATGCAACCCAAATAAATTATTTTTCAAACCAGTTGCTATCGACTCTCTCTCGTGAATTTTACAGAACTAAGATTTTTCTTCGAGTTATGTATAGTCGACTTAGGTAAAGTTTACGTTACAGAGGCACTATTTGTTAAATTCGTTTTACATAGGCCTACAGTGTTGTGACAGTTCAAACTCTGTATACCGGATGGCGGGATGAGTCATCGACTCGTGGCGATCCGTGCGCTGGGCTTCCGACTTACACCGGTCAGTAGTGAAAACTTTGAGATATGGAGGTAAAATTGTGGGAGTGTTCTTTTACTTAAAATAATGTTTTTATACTTTTCAGATAATACAATTGATCGTAATTGCGTAGTTAATTAACATTCGGTTGGTAATGTAAAATAAAATGTTGGAGGTGGTGACGTAATCAACACTTGCAATAATCGCGACCAATGAGAAGCAATCCCGTTGGTTACGTGCATCACTAAGGAGTATTCATGGCGGATGCGAGGGAAATAATGGTAATTGTTTTGAGTTAAAAATTAGAAGAATACGATAAAAATTGAGTTTTATGACCTGGAAGAAAATAATATATTTTAAATGAATAGATTAATAATAAATATTACTTATTGAGCTTATGTTAAAAAATAACAGATAACCCAATACGAAGAATGATTCTCTTTTGACTCATTCAGTAACGTCTGACGAAAGGGAACGCGAATCCGCCATTCCGCCATTCGCTCTGGGGTGATCGGAGTCTGGTGGTGAGCGTTCGGCCCGTAAAATTTTGATGTAGGCCTAGATTGGATTTAAGTTATATAGTGAAATTAGGATACATACAGATTGGTTTTTATTTTAAACATATTCTCTCGTGGTGATACTTCGTACATGATTGCAGTGCGGCTCATTCGTTCATTCGGTGTGCGTAATCTTCTAGTTGTAGCGTGACTCTTTTGTTCAAAGTGAATAAGTGACTGGAACCCTGCTTCAATCATCACCTTGACAGGATGCACCCTCATGCCCTACCCCATGATAAATAATTTTTATTTATCATCCCTGAGATTCGTAGTTTCATGAATAGACTCAAAATGTGGTTTTTCCTATCTAAAAGACTGCTAACATAATATTTAACAATTGGCCTAATAAAAAATCTGTTTTCTCTAAATTGACTGATTCTTTACTATCCACACTACATCCCCTGTGTCGAAGTGACTTTTTACAAATCTAAATTTATAACAGTTCGACTAGGCCTAACTTAAATTAAATCAAAATCTGTTTTTTCTAATAAATAAAATAAAAAAAAAAGGTACACCGGTACAAAATTTAACTTGTGGAGGTAACATCAAATTAGAATTCAACGTATCCACTGAGCTTAGAGTTATGGAGATAATGTTTTTATATCTTCGAGGTAAAATATCATATCCTAAAATTATTTCGATTTATGTATGGCTTTGAATTCGACTTTAGCAGGTTTTTGGAAGGGTACTGAAAAATTCGATGTACAAGCATTAAGAGTTGTTATTGAGATTCGACTGTAGTTTCTTTCACTGTACGTTAAGACTAAAAATGAAAAATGAAAAATCCGTCGTGTTCGTTAACACTGCACCCAGGCTGTCTGAATTGCCACTGTTTAATATTAACTGATTAACCGTATGCTTACTTTTATCATTACTTAACGTTTGTAAATATTACAAATATTCCATGGGATTAACTTTCAAAATTAATAAAAATTGTATTCCATTTTGACACAGTCTATGAATTTGCTCAGTTTGTTAACTGAGTTGATAACAAGCTAGATCTACTAGTGTTTTATAGTTTGTTAGGTTTCGCTGTATAGTATTCTTAGTTTTATGGAGTCACTACGGCTAAAGCAGTGACCTGGTATTTGTACTTAAAACTATCATTGATATTTAATTTTTAATTTTGATTTGTTTTCAACTTTTTAAAAATTTCTTCTCAATCATGCGCAACAAAATTTGCAATATTTTTTAGAACTCGAAAAAAATTCAGGAAGAAAAATAGCGTAGTCCTTATAATATTCATTTTGTGTGTTTATTCGCTATGTTTATAAATCTATTACCAAAAAAATAATCTACGTTCACTAATAACTCTGCAAAATAACTTCGATTTTAATTAATCTACACTTGAATAACTGTAAACTACACTTTTACTACCTATTTAGTATTTTACCGCTTTTAGCATATTTATACATGTAAACGTATGCCGTATCTATTGTTTATTACTCTATGCAGTAGTGGAAGAGGCGGGAGGGGGCATTGCTCGGTTGTGCTATTTACAGCAGTTCACTGACCGACACCGGCCTTACCCCTCCTGCCCCTCCCGCTGTTACACCATTCCCCCACCACTCCGAGTCGCTCGCCGCCACTATACACGGAAGTCTTCCAAACCTCACAGTATATGCTTGCTATTAATTGATTGTTCTTTTAATGACCACCCATTATCGCTCTCTATTCTTGTCTGCGAGTTCGACAACTTCCCAGCTGTGTTTGGAATCTCTTCTTTAAAGTTTTTACTGTGCATCTCGTGAAATTACTTTTGATGTATCCGACGTGCAATTTTTGAGTGTGATTTTGATCACGCATAATTACATGCTTTAAAGTTTTTTTAATTAAAATAAATTTTGGAAAGAAATGTTAACCGACCATATAGATTAAATTTATAATAATACTGTATTTTAATTTTAACAACACAAAGATAGAGGTGTGGCGATTTCAATTTTTGATAATGATCTTCAAACGGATTCATGATTCCTAAGCCTCTAAATATTCAACTAGACTATTGTATACAGAATTTAAAAATAAATTGTGTGAATTAAACTGGTACCGTAATATATTTTTATAACTGGTTCCTGGGGAAATATTGACTATTTATAGACTACATATAGAATGCGGATATAGGTCTGGTCTACTAAATATAGTAGATTTATATGATTAAAAGTTAAAGAGGCTGGTCGCAGGTAGTCCCGGTCTATCCTAATCCTTTGTTGACAAAACATCATTATTGTAGTGTGATCGTCCTAGGAACCGGAAGACCACCCGGTGGGGGGGGGGGGTATCAGAATTTTTACCACTGCCTGATTTAATTGTTGATAATTGAACCAATGCACTTACAATAACAAACCTTTTCGTGGCAATTAACCTTTTTAAGATTAAAACGAAATTTGAATCATAGTTCTTCGCAGTTTAATAACCAAGAAAAAAGATACAAGACAAAGATGATTCACCACTGGAAAGTGGAAAATTAGATTTCACGAGAATCCCCTAAGGTTCGGGAGGTCTTCCAGTGCCTCCGGTCGGCCGCGCTAGTACAGGGGGTGTTTGTCCTCAAAGGACTGGGACGGACCGAGACCAGTCTCTCTTGAAATCTACTATACCAAATAGTAGGTTATCTTTTAGTACTAATATTGTATTTTATCGACAACAGACTCAAGTTTCCTCTTTCAGAATGTATAAGTACTGGGTAACCTTCATGACCTCATATTCCCTCGACTCCAGTCCCCTTTTCCAGAATGTATATGTACCGTACACCCTATACAGTATCTCATTTTTACACTTCACTCCAGTCCCTTTTTTCAGAGTATGTATGTCTTGGACACCCTACTTTGTGTCATATCCAAACTCGCATCTAGACCCCTTTTCAAGATTGATATGTACTGTACATCCTACATGATGCCATATTCCAACTCAACTCCAGCCCTCTTCCAGAATGACTAGTTACTGGATACCTTGCGAGATTTCATATCCCCACTCAATTCCAGTCTATTTCTAAAATTATATATACTAGACACCATACTGGACACCCTAAATGATCTCATATTCAGACTAGACTCCAGCACCCTTTCCAGAATGTATATGTACCAGACACTCTACATGAAATCATATTCTCACTCTTTTAGTCCTTTTACAAAATTACAGTACATGTCCTGCTCACATAACATATTCCCACATGACTTGATTTCAGTCCCTTTTTCCCAGAATGTACAGGCTATGTACTCTGCTTGACACCAAGTATAAAGGCTTAATTTCTTCTACAATATCATAATTTTCATTCCATTTTCTCAATATCTGAATTTTACAAGCCAATAATTTATGTAAATTTTCAAAATTTTAAGCAATTAACATTTCAGAATATAAAAATATTTAAATCCTTTCCACAATTCCACTGTAGGTCCTTATTTATGCAATCAGGAATAATGTAGCGGTCAGAAAACTAGAATAATTATGTTTGGATTAGAGAAAATAAATAGGTATATATCGATGATTAAATACCGGAAACCGTTGCGATTCTCACCCAGGCATTGCGAGATGCACGCTTGACTGTACAACAATCAAGATTACGACTTACATCCAGATTTCATTATACGTGACTAAACGCCAAATAAGCCCCATGTAACTGCTGTAGGTAGTCACGTGCGCACGCTGCCTGGTGCCTGCATCGTCATTGCGCATGCGTTCCTATGATGGCTGTCTATATTATTACTATACGTAAGCGTCTATTCGAAGAATAATTTTAAACTTATGCATTAGGGACTGTCACATTAAAAAATTTGATCCTTGAAAAACAACTTTTGTTTTGTTTGTGAGACTACTTCACTCCGCTCCCATTCTTCGTTCTGTTCTGAATCCAATAATTTGGACTGGACTGTAATTGAGCCGGTCAGTAGACCAATCAGAACGTCTCAGCCTTGATTGTTAAGACTCGCAAAGACATTGCCAAAATGTAAACAAAGAACGGACGACTAAAAATGTCTCCAATGCATTTTTTATGGGGAAAATTTAAAAGTTAAATTTTAGGTTAATTTGATTAATTAAACCAAGTGTTTTTAATTACGAACTTAGCCTTAAAAATTGCATCAAGAATATTCAACTGCAATTTGAGACTGATCTGTGACTTCTATCGAGAGTAATCGTCGGGACATTACCTTTGCAATATGAGTCACCAGAGCCTATCCTTCGAATAGCCAATTAGTATTATTATGGTGGCAATAACAATATTATTTAAGGATAAACAAATTTACATTCAGAGTAAATTTGTATTTTGACATGTTTAGATATACTTTTCTGAAGATATATAGATATTTTGATACTAGTTTAAGCCTCTTTTTCGAGTCCCTTGTCGAGCGCTTGCATCACAGTTTTAATACATTACAGCAAAAGATATGAAAAGCAGAGATCATAATAATGACAATTTTTCAACATACATTTTGCAGCCACACATTGCATCAGTGCCGTCGTTTTTTCGCGCGCACATTCGCTAGAGGTCAAAGATGAATTTAAGTCGTGTTTACAAAATCCGGATGAGTTTCCAGCCTCTCTGCAGGTCGAATCTTCGGTTTATCTCGATCACAACAAAAGTTATGAGTTATTTTTAGAGCCTTTTCGATAGCCCTGCATCGTATTTTAGTATGTTGCAACAAGATCTATTTGCACAAACCAGGTACTAAATTTTACTGACGAAGGCAGTGCATGTTTCTGGATGCAGAATATGAAAATTTTAGTTTTAATGTTATGAAGAGGTAATTGACGTATATAAATATTAAAGATTAGGCAGAATATAATCATTTTTATAACGTGCTGTTTTATTTGTTGCGGGTGTTTTTTATGGCCACCCACAAGAAATTTTACTATGATAATATGCCGCATATATTATTGATTTTAGGTTAAATAATAAATGTAAAAATCTGTTATGCCCAAACTCTCATATAACAGAAACAAAAGCCTGTTATACGATAAAATTTAAAATGTGCTGAAAATTATAGATGTGAGGATATATACATATTTATAACAGAAAACTTCACTTTAAGATTGATATTAAATATCTACTTTACTGTAATATGGAGTATTTTTACCTATTTAAATACTGTCACAAATTAATGAAAACATCAATCGACATTAACAATTTTATTAATATCATAACTTAATGCACTAAGTAAATAAATTAATTTTAACACCAACTTTCACACTTGAATTTAAATCACACTTTTATTATTAAATACGCGAATCTTAAACAATACCGTTAATAGATCACTAATCGCTTCGCTAACTGTCTATACTATAGTCGTACCTCAGCGTATTATGCATGATAATTAATTAGGCTGATGCGATGCCCATCAGAGGGATTAGGCAATGCTAATTGGCAATCTGCAATACGGGTATTCCGGGTTAGCTACGGCACTATAGGCTCGCGTCCATTCATGAAGTCGTTCTCCTCGAATGCTCGCAAAACATAACTGTGCGGCTTTCCTCGATTCGACTTTTTATGTTGTATTTTTATCGATTCTTCTCTATAGTATTTGTTCCAGTGGAGCAATTCTTTAGTAGGCTATTTTGAAATGATAATGGTAAGTAATAATGGTTTATGCATAGATTGTATTATAAAGGCTGACAACAACCGTTGCAACTATTTTATTTACGACAAACTTAAATTTGCTTGGCACTGTTTTAAACATGTCGAAAATGTAGACTATATATTATATGCGGTCGCCCATAAAATACGAAAAACACACCCGATTATCACTCACATTTCATCATACTCTTTTGAGGTTTTGGTATACAACAAACTAAAACATGTATATACTGTATATCGTAATGGAACAATCAGCTGATGTACGAATTGCGAAGTTTCTATTATCTCATTGGCTTAGCTCTCATTGGTCTAAAAACTATATTTTCCTCCACCTACTATCTAAAGCCATATTTTACTCCTTGGAATAGAGCAGTAAAGTACTAATTTCTATCCCATGTGACTTGAATACTTAATTTTTCCAACTAGGGAAAACTCAAGTTTTTTCGTACCACGGGACTAAAGTTAGTTACATAAGAATAACATTAAAATAGAGATTAAAAAGAACATGAGCCACAGTCAGCTGTTACTTGTATTTGTTTCGTTACTCATTGTTGACTAATAGCAGCTGTAGCTGCTGCTCACTCACTGCTCACCATTCAGTCAGCAGTGAGTGAGCAGCATCTCTAGTACTAGAGATGGCCGTGGCAGTGTAGGTGTTTGTTTACATTTCGCTTGGGTAGGCTATTAACCTAAGAAGTCCAAAACATAAGTGTAAAACTTTTGACTAGGCTTAAATAATATTTTGTTTTTTTCGTGTTCTTTAAAAATCATATAGCCTACCTTGTGTTTTCGTGTTCTTTAAAAATCATATAGCCTACCTTGTGTGTGTGTTTTTTTATGTTGATGTGCCTGATCCAGCTTGACGGAGCAAGGGATCAAATGAAGGTAAAGTTAAATTATATACGGTAGGTCTATTAGGCCTAAATGTTATTCGTGTAGGTGGAGGAAACATGTTGTGTGCATCAAGCGACTAAAGTACCTTTCTCCCTCAGGGAAATTGTCGCCCTCGGCATCGCCTTCAGGCGAAAACACTTTCTTTTCAGGGAGAAAACATTGTACTTTAGTCCCTACAAGCACAAATATTCAAATAAATGATTTGATTTGAAATAACTATTTAATGTGAAACCTCTGTGTTTAAGTCCTCACTATGCAACGGGTTTGAATATGGTTTAATAATTAACCTCTTTATGATTTTACTTGTAATATAATTCATTATTGGTTCCTATTGCAAACGTTGGTAGATAAAAAAACTGAAATATTATTTAAAAAAAAGCAAAAAAGTGGTTTACCTGCCTATAAATAAATGATCTAAAGTGGTTGTAGTATCACATCAGCTGTTTCATGCTCTTCTTTTTTATTTTATTTTATTTTATTTTCTTGCTTCAAAACAGTCAAGACCAATTACATTGAAGCAGAACAATGTTTTATTAATTTTATGAGTCCATGGAGCAAATCTTCAGGTTGCACTATCACTTCAAACCTTTAAAAAAAACTGTATACACTAGTGTAAAATTATTTCTACACAAATCAATAAGTTAAAACAGTTCATGAGTACATCTTCACGGTAAAGAACACAAATTAACACGTATCGCCAGCGGTGAAGAGCTCGTCAAAAACCGTAAAAAGTACAAAAAAGTTCACGAAACATATAGCATCAATAATGAATGTGTGCTTCGTGTACTTTATGTACTTTTTAAGTTTTTTGACGAGCTCTTCACCACTGGCGAAATGGGTTAATTTGTGTTCTTCGCCATGAGGATGTGCTCACGAAGAGCACGCAACAGCTACTGTGTTATAACAACTACATAGGATAATTTATAGGCAGGTAACATAAACAATATGTTTGCTATTTTTATCATCCAGAGGCTATAATTCCCTGTTCTCCATAACATCCCCTGTTATCCATTATGAAATATATTATTGACATTGTGGTAATATTGAGTACGTTGAAAAAACTGATTGTAGGTTTTTCGTGTTTTTTTTCTCTGAGTTTTTTTAACCCCTCTCCAAATGAAATTGTCCTTGATAAAATATTGCAAAACCTTGAAGCGGAGTGGCTCAAAGTAAGTCTTTAATAGAAGCATGGGTTAAAATGAGCACTAAATTAAAGGTTTTAATTAATTAGAAGTATAAAGCGTCACTAAACAAATCTGAATTTATTGAGTAAAGAAAGCTGAGGCGGAGGTGGTACAAATGTAGGTAAACTTTCGTCTTTTCTGAACCAAATATTTTTAAAAACCTTTCAGAATACGATTAAGTATCACATAAAACAATAGGCCTAACTCAAATATTTTGAACCTAAAATATTAATAAACAAACAAACTAGAGATGATTTTCCAAGACTCTGCAACTAGTACGATTTAGGGTACTGGTTTCCTAATTTGTACCACTAGTAGTATAAAGTGAAATATATGCTTTATAACAACTTATTTAGACCCGACACAGACGAGTGTACTCTATGGTAGGTTTTTTAGGTGTACATTTGGCTGAAGAGCGAGTAATTGATCTGCATAATTATTGCGTATGCGCACTGTTCTATGTGCCGAAGTTACCCAATATACTTGTATTTTGTAACCATATTTACATTAGTTTTCCTACATGGAAATAATCACATTGCCACACCTGTAAACCGTACGCAAAACAGCCCATTTCCGGTTTCCATTTCATTTCTGCACGCTTAATCAAATAGCAATTCAAGATTGGTACAATCCATGCCAGAGCTGTTGGTCATTGTTGTTGTTTAGTAATTGCTGATTTCTTAGTTTGTGTGTTCCAACAGAATAAAATAAACATAACCTCAATGAAGTTTTGTATACAGTAAAACATTTTATTTGCAATTATGGTGGAAGGAAAAATGTTGCGTGTATTACGAGCACAAACAGTCATTGCCGCACTCGAAATGATGGCCGCACTCAGCTGACGCTTCGTGCGGCCATCCTCGAGTGACAATGACACACTTTGCGCTCTTAATACACAAATAGCTTTTTCTCCTTTCAGTTGAAAAAAAAACAAAAAATAGTGCAATGTATCCATCAACACAATTTCCTGTATGTTATCATTAATTTTATTCAGACTTGATCCAATTTCTGTGATGTCTGTCTGCAAAGATGTACAAAAAGTTGCGTGAGAGAAACATAATATCTTGATGGGAGACTGCTGGGTGGACCAGTGGTCTAGGTATGGTAGTTCACATCAGCAGTGTACCGGTACAACAATATTACTGTGATAGTGAAGTAATTGATTACCTCAGTAATTAATTAATAGTTATTACCATTCTAGTGCAGTAACGGTAGAATATCGTTTTAAAATCGTGTAATGTGTTTATAGTCAAATGGTACAAATTTGACGCCTCTATTTTCAACTGTGAAAATCATAATAGACAATTTTAGATCATTCCCGATACAGTAAGCTTTTTATATGGAGCTTCGGTTCAAATTTAAATATTATAAATATTAATTTTATATTTGGCCTAATCATGATACTTAAGACTTCTTCACCTCTAGGACTCAGAGCTTAGTGTAGCGCAGTCAGAAAACATGGTGTTTCAAAAACACAATTATTTTCAAAAACACTGCAAGAAAAAAAGAAATGTTTGGGTATGTTTTCAGTTTTTTGGGTGTTTTTTTTTATGTAGAATGTGATTTGTAAAATTCATAGACGGACACAGATATAGACTGAAACGTCCTTTTTTTACTTGACAATCCATTTGAGGCCAGATTTGCGGAATTTTACCATGCCACTGAGATTGTTACTTTTTTGTGTAGGCCTATACCAACTTATGCAAAGATTTAAGATTTTTCTAACTCTTCCAACACCATTCCACAGATTGAATTAAAAACGAAAAGGTATGTTATATTGAACTTGTATGCATGCGTTTAACATTAGTTTATTGGTTTATGTTATGTTTATCATCCTTGTCTACTGCACATCCGAAGGAACTTCTCTTCATAGCGGAGTCGGCATCCCAAATTTTCGGTAGGTGGAGTATTCAAAAAAATCTAGAAGTATTTTTCAAAACAATAATTCATTTAATGTGACATCTTACACCTATTTTCATCGCAAAACTCTACTTACATTAAACAGTACAAAACATTACACGAGTTAAAAACTACCGATTATCATCGAAACAAATTTCGACCTTTGGACATTTACTTTGGCCATAGGTCTTCAGGTTTCAAACTGCTGTATTATTTCTGTAACTAGAACAGCATTTGGAATTCTTTTATTATGTTTATAGTTATTGGTAAAAATTTACCGCCCCAAATGAATTTTAAAAGTCATTAATAATCAATTGATACTTGTCATGGCTAAATACTCAATGACGTCATTAACTATATTACAAAAAAAGGCCTAGGAAACAAATTCCCGGGGCTACTCCTTCCTAAGGTACATTCAGTTCATATGTGGGCGAGATTAAAATTAGAGGATATCAGTAGTAAAATTTAGTTGCATACTGGTGGGCAATACTGTAATAAATAAACATAACCTCAATGAAGTTTTGTATACAGTAAAACATTTTATTTGCAATTATGGTGGAAGGAAAAATGTTGCGTGTATTACGAGCACAAATAGTCATTGCCGCACTCGAAATGATTGCATTAAACTGAGCAATATAATATATATCACCTCGAGGTCTCTCTCTAGTTATAGGCCTATATAAAATGTACTTAGGTGTTTTTTTTATGATTGGAACCCCACCTACAAATTTCAACAAATTCGCAAGTTTTTTGTGTCTTTCGAAAGCGCTTGGTCTGTTGTTGTTTCCGTCAAAAATTGATGTGAATCGGACATAAAATAAAGACATTATCCAAAATTGAAATTTGAAATTTTCCAGTTATAATAACATTGGGGATTAGTTGAGCATTTTGAACATCTGTTAATGTACAGCTGTAAATCATTGTTTTTTGGGCGATTACTGGTAATCACAATATTTGATGGGTCGGGTGTAATTTATTTAGAACTAACTCTAATATACAAACCAAATTGCTTGAATCCGAGCAACGTGTGTCCTAGACAGAATTGATTGATTTCATAAAATATGCTTTCTGTCTATAATTTTTATGCACTTAACCGAGCATACGGTATATTTAATGCGGGGTCTCAAACTTTCTATCGATGATTTTATAAGAGTGCAGAACATCAAAATCAAAACTGAAATAATAAATTTTAATAGCCAAGGGCTCTATATATACCAAGTGCCCTATGCATAAGTTTTATTATTTTTATTAATACGCCAGACGTTTCCAACACACCAAAAACTGGAAATAATACAGTTATAATAAATCTACTTTATTAAGTCGTGGGACAGCTAAATATTTCTTAAACCAGTAAAGATAGATGAACCAAACTGGAAACACAGCTACTAGACATAAAAAACTATTTCTAGTCGTACTCAGTGAGTCGCTACCTCCTCAGGGGAAAGGCCCACTAAGAGTCAGATGAAATTGTTAAGAGTAGGCATAAGTCAATATGCACATCAAATTAAAGGTCGCAATTAGTAGAATTTAATGCCGCAAACCCGATCTTAAAAGGACTACCGAGTCAAAAATTACAGGAGATCAAACTTTGCATTAAAGTCATATTGTCGAAAACAAAAAATGCAATAACTCCCTATACACAGAAACTTTTGAGGTCGGGTTTGTGGCAATTTGCTTAGAATGAAAATCCCTTTAAAATGGTGTATCACATGACGTAGGCCAATGCAGTTTCCCTGACGACTTCCACTAGGGACGTCCCTCAAGGTAGTTTTAAGAAAAATTCATTGGTCTACGTCACGTCATATCATACATCATTATAAAGGGATTTGCATTCTGAGCAATTTGCCACAAACCCGATCTCAAAAGGTTCAGTGTATCGGGAGTTATTGCATTTTTTGTTTTTGTTTTCAGCAATATGATTTTAATGCAAAGTTTGATAACCTGTCGTTTTTTAACTGGATAGTCCTTTTAAGGCCGGATTTGCGGCATTGAATTCCACCAATTATGACCTTTAATTTGATGTGCATATTGACCGATGCTTACATTTAAGAATTTCATCTAACGCCTGGTGGGCCGCCTCCTTAAGATGTAGCGACTCACTGAGTACGGATAAAAATAGGTTTTTTTTTGTCCAGTAGCTGTGTTTCCAGTTTGGTTCATCTACCTTTACTGGTTAAAGAATTATTTTGCAGTCCAGGGGCCTAATGAACACCCTGAATAGTAGAAAAGTAGAACTATTTTTTAAAAATATTTTCTTATCATTAATCAAAATAAAATGGTGGAATAATAAATAGTAAGTCTTATTATATGTAAGTGGTTTACAAAAAAAAAAAAAAAAAAAAAAACATTTTTATTTTCGTTATTAGGTTAACTAGTAATTTTTATTTGATTAATCATGACAAAATTCCATTGTTCTTTATTTACGTTTTTTCTAATATTATCGCAAAATAAATTCCTGTATAACTTTTTGTTATCGTTTGATACGTTCAATGCTTGTATCAGTACAAGCACAGCTTCGTCCACAGCCTTGCGAATCGCTTATAATCGCAACATTTGACGAGGCGGAGGCGTTGTCCACCGGTCCGCAGGATAGTGAAAGTTGCCCCCCCCCCCCCCCCCCCCCCCGACAACCACCCACCAAACAGGTAGCTTACCCAACTGCCGACACGGGCCCTCACCACTTACAAACCAAAGCACTCAACAAAACCTGCCTTTATTCATCAACAAATTTTTATACGTTCGTGAAAAAAGAAAACCCGTTTCTATGTTACATTCGTTAGAGTCAATACAGATTCCGTCTTTCCCCCATAACAGCAAAGTTAAACGGGAAACCAAATAACTCTTTTATTTGTAATCAGAAAATAATGGTTTGTAACTCTAAATAAAGGGCTCATTAAGGAGGATTTGGTTTGCGAGAGGAATCTTTGACAAAAAGTAGTGCTTTTTACTAACTTGATACAACAAAACAAGTTTTTTACTGCCTTTAAAACGTTTTTTACAGAATTTTATAAATTGTTTACAAAGAATCGATCTCGCAAAAGGAACGGTGAATTTAATTGAGATTCAAATGCTATTTATTTTGAACCAATCGGACAAAAAATAAAGAAATTATATGACAAATGCCGGGGACAAGTTTAGCATTGCTCTTAAGGGAAATAAATCCAACATGGCGGCACTCTTAAGCTTATCGTGTTCCAAAATTTTAGGTAAAACGTCTTTAAAAAGACTCAAAATTTACGTGTCTTTTATATTACTGTAAATGCGCATGCATGTGGTATAGTCAGTATAATTAATTAATACACATCGAAATAATATAATACTACGAAAAGTCTGGAACACATGCCGTACTGAAAATCCCCTTCACTCTTGTAAAAACAGTGTAGTCATGCATTCGCTATTCAACGTTTCGGGCGGTGCTTTTGAATATTCATCGTAAAAATGTGTTTTCTTATTGATTAAGATTGGATATGTGACCCTCATACCTGATATATCAATTTAAAAAAGTAAATAAAATAAACTAAGGAAAACTAAGATATCTTCTACGTTATTGGGATTTAATTTTTTACATTTTTTAACTTTTAAGGAATGAGAGCTCTAATGCAACTATTCAACTAAATGATTAAGATGTTTCTAAAAATCGGTTGAAAAAACGGCACCGAAACAAGCGAATAAAATGCCATGTTTTCCCCAAAAGCTACATGGTTTTAACATAGCCAACTGCGCTACTAGCCCTAAGGTGAAGATGACTCGTAAGCCCCTGTATATATATGCCTTAAGAATAAATGCTTTAAAATATTTTCAAAGACTCATTTTGAGGACGCCCCCGTTGGCGAAAGCAAACAACCCTTCATATGCCTCGATAGTGTTAGCCGAGGTGCCTCAGTTTTCATGTTTTAAAGGTTAAATTCCGAGCGCTGGTACCCAGCCTCAAGGGGCGTAGGCTATACCAAGTTACTGAATTCACACTGCGTTGTCAAATTTTTGTTATATTGTTCTAGTGTAGGGTTTTATGTTTACAATTTATGAACGGTTTATAAACCGGGCTTAAGATGCGGGTTTAAAATCATTTATCTTTTAAAACGTTCCTGTTAAAACATGATCGTTAAAAATTATGAATGATTTAATATGGTTATACTAAAAGAATTGCCCCTAACATTGGGGAAGAAACTATTATATTGAGTTAAGGGAATTCAAAACTAAACAAAAGAACACTTCATTTGTTTTAAAACTCAAATCCTCAGTAAGAAAGGCTAATTAATTTGTGACCAGCTAGGTTAGGATAGGTACACAATAAGCTATTTGAAAATGGCTTTACAAATTCGAAACAATGGAAGTGCAATAAAATACAATACGGTTCCCAAATTATTCTGACATTCATTTATATAATTTTAAGATTTTTCATGGTTACTTTCAACAATTTGCATAATAGCTTTAGCACGCTGGTGAATTCGATCCAATGTATGGGCTCCGTATAACATAAGTCTGCGAACAGTGTTGCTTGAAGCCCATAAGAATCATTTAGAAAATGTTGTGTGCATCCAACATTTATTTGGTTTATCTATTCTAGTAGTTTACAAATTCCGATTGTGCAATATGTATCATTTTTCAATTTGGCGGTCAATTTAAAATTTTTAAATGTTCCCCCTTATTTTTAAATCGATGGAAATGTGATTTGTGATTTTATATAGGCGTAATTTATTTATAATTATTCTAGATAAGTTAAATCGCTAATATTTTTTCTCTAGACCTAACGGTTAACTGCAAAACTATTTAAAAACTTAAAAATATATATTTTTCCTCTAACAGATTATCATAAGGAAAACATCTACTGCCTATCCCCAAAAGCATGCAATAAAGAAAAATACACTAAAAATTTAGACTAAACCGGTGATACGTTTTAAATACACTTTCATAACACTTAAACTACTTTTTATACAATTTAATTTAAATAATTTAATGTATAAAATATGTATCATGTTTCTTTTGTAATAACATCCAATTTATAAAAATGTCTACTTATAAATCACACACGCCATTATATTTTAAAATACATCCAAGAAAAAATTTCTATAATAAATAAATTTAAAATTACGCATTAAATCAAGAAATTACGTAGAAGTAAATGATATGTTTGATTTTAAAGTTGGCTATAACTCTACAATTCATAGATTAAAATAGCGGACATACTAAAAATTAGAAAATTACAGCAATAAAGAAAAGAAAAATATATTAATTGCACTTCAACTATTTTTAAGATCTCTTTTGTTTTTCACATTAAACTGGTGACACTCTATACTGTAGGAGGCACATCAGGCATCACAGAACTTTTGTCCAGCCATTATTTTCCTGATGAATGTTTTCCTGATTGTTCGGAATGCAAAAACAAACAAATAATGATATACACGTCTTATTTTAGTTTTCGTTCTGCGTTTCTGTATGTTTTAAACTATTTGAGGCTTGGCATTAAATCTTCACAGCGTTTTTCCCTCATGTCGAGCCCCCAATTTAGACTTTTCTTTACAAAAAACCCATTCCTGTTGGTAATCAACTTACGCAAAATAATTCATAAAAACAATGCAACAATAAATAATTATACAAGCGCAATGTGTATGCGACAGCATTCCACGGAATTAACACGAAAACAGTTATCGATTTTTGCTTTAACTGTCTCGTTTAATTATTTTCAAAATTTCCAAACTCCTTCATTCCGGCTGAGGCATAATTCGACACTGAAGTGCATAACAGTTGCATTGAATATTTTGCAGGCGTTCACCTGTTAGGTCTGTAATTGATGCGTAACTGCATTGAAATTCTTGTTTCAAATATTCTGATAAGAATATATGATGTGTAAACTCGTTTTATTTGGAGGTTAGTATTTTTTACTGTAGAATATGTATTTATTACAAATCTAAGTTTGTTATAAATTAGTGTTTTTATCCTGTTCAATTCTAGTTTTTTTATTACAGTAATCTGCTTTTTGGTCTTTTATATTAGCAAAAAATCATTATTTGAAAATAACAAGACATACAAATCCTTAAATGCGGAAAAAGAGTGTAAAAGTGCATTTAATTAATGTGTTCTTCGTTTTGACAACCAATTATTGTTTTCAATAAGAGTGGACAAAACGCAAAAACTTTCACTACATTAAACTCTGCTGTGTTATATTATTATATTAATTTGAATTAAATCAAGCAATTTTCATTATTTAAAAAATAATTTTTTTTCCTGTTTTACTATAATAAAATTGTAATTTTACTTAAAAATCTCCAAAAGAACTATGGAAAGTTATTCGATATCAACATACGTGTCACTGGTAACATAGACTATAAATTACCCACTTTAACGGAATTTAACACGAATAAGTAACAAGAAATATACTAAGTCGCATATGACTTAAAAAATTTCCCCCGCGCAAAAAAAAAAATACTTCCCTAAAGATTGCAAAGTTGTATTCATACCGATAATGAATTTTTATGTTGAACCATAGATGAAGTGTATACTCCCCAAGTTCTTACAGAGTATGCTCCATATATGGTGGGACCTACGAATCAGAAAATATTTCCTAAAACTTTACTGTTTATTTGGAATTAAGTGAATTTTCGTCATGTACCTTAGTAAATGTTAAAGGGTCAAAAGATTAACTTAAATTCAGGTACGCTACACTATTTAAACACTTTAGCCTATCAAAAAGTTTAAACATCGAAATCTCCTAATGCTATAATCTCCATACATAAAATTTATAACTAAACCGTCCCAGGATAATATGTCGTCCGAGGAAAGTGACAAGTTTCATGATTGCCGAAAACCCTGGAACGGCCAAGCAGTGAATAACGTATCAGTTTCAAATTGCTATTAAATTGTATTAATGCTATAATAAGAACTCAGTGTTGCGTCCATGAGTGAGAAGACGCGATCTGCAACTCAAAGATAAGATTGTCTCGTTTATGTTTTTTAGCATTACTTATTAGTAAAAAATAATAAAATGAAAAAATAGATAACTAGTTGTTGTTTTCGTTTTAGCAAATTTCCCTTTAGGGAATACGCTATTACGGTAGTAGTTACGGCGAGACCTAAGCCCGGGACCATGATACTTTTTGTTTTGAGGTCCCCTCTATACATGCCCATGAACGCGATAACCTTTGAACGCAACCTCCTATTTTGACGAAATTTGGAACAGGGGGGTGTAAACCATAATTTACTCGATCGAGTTCGCAAACCAGAATGATCGGACAGTGGGAACGAGGTTTTATGGGGTTTCAAATGGGTCAAAAATGGGTTTTTGACATTTTATAACCACAACACAAACCACACAACACAAACCATCCATAAGAGCTAAAAAAAATAAACAATTCAGTATTTTTCATTATTTTAATTTAACTTAAATGGTTACGTAGAAAAGTAAAAATACGTTTCCCTTGTTATTCTTAAGTCAAATAAACAAAACCTTCTAGCTTGATTATTTACTAACAAATCTTGATAAAATTTAGTATGTACATTGATTAGGAATTGTTTAATTTACATTTGCTTACAAAGCCCAAATGGCGGCAAATCTATGTACTCACTCCCATGGGGTTTATGTGGGAAATTAAAAATACCATAGCTTGATCAAATTTGGTATGTATATTTACCAGATAGGGTTTAACTTTTATTTACTCACATAACCCATATGGAGGCAAACTTACATACTCAACCTCATAGTTTTATGGGGAAATCTATAAGATATAAACATTCGGTTGGAAATTCGTTGAGTACTCATGTCTGCTGCGACGAGGGTATTTATAATTAATATCGTTGATAAAATTCTTCATTATTTATTTTTGTTTTGATTTGTTTATTACTTAATATTGTGGATATATCCCACCCTAGAACTTTCCGCAGGGCCTCCCCATCAACACTTCTGAGGACCCTGACCTAGAATTCGGGCGGCTCTTCGTTTGGAATTTTGAATATGCATTTTGGGTCGCATGTGTACTCGGCAGGAATGTCCAGGAGTGGGGGGGGGGGAGTGCTAGGGATGTTACTTTTTAGGGGTGGAAAGCAAAGTGGCATTAGTGTTTGTGTCGTGGATGCCTTCACATCGCCATGATTGTGGAGTACTATATCAGGATCTGCACTCGCTTTCCTGGCAGAGGTAGGCGGAGTTTGGAATTAAATGATTATCACTATCACCGTTCCCTATTAATTTTGATCACTTATCTCTTGTTTCGCTTTCCATCGTGAATTGGCGATAAAAACTGTTGCACGTTAAGAGTCTGCAGTACCTACGCTATTTTCGCGTTTTGTTCCATAAGAACAATGTTAAATTTAAAATTTGAGTTTGTTTTTCGTCTGAAAATTACAAACTTTATGTCAATTTAAATGTTACCATAGTGTCTTTCATTTGACGTGATTGAAAATTAAATTTAAAAAAGTCATCCACTCTAATAATGAATAAAAAACAATGCATATTATCACCATTTTAAAACCACGTTATGCCATTTTGAGAAGTTTTATTAAAAAATTTATCCACGTCACATGAACCGACATACCATTACTGTGAATGTATTGAAGTTTCATGCAAATCCGATGCAAGATTATCGAGATAAAGTGTTTCAAAGACACCTATAATTCACATTGTTCTTATGGGACTAAAAATCAAGATGGCGAAACTGCAGACTCCTAATAAAAATGACAGGTTGTTGCAAGTAATTGAATCATTTAGGCCCTACATTATTTCAATATCGCAATGTAGTCTTTTCTTATTTGATGTTTTCGTAAAAATGATACATTCCATTAAAAAATAAAATTGCAACAGGTTGCGGCATGATCATGAATTTTCTTGTTTTGCACTCCTTATAAGAAGGTCATAATGGGCCCCTCGGAGGCCTCGGAGACAATGGCACTCCCCACCCTTGCTGAAATCGTAATGATATGGTAACTTTGGAACTTTTCCCTGCCCTTGGAGATTTTGGAACTCAGAGATTAAGAGGGCGTTGGAGTGCCGCCATGTTGGATTTATTTCCAATAAGAGCAATGCTAAACTTGTCCCCGGCATTTGTCATATAATTTCTTTATTTTTTGTCGGATTGGTTCGGAATAAATAGCGTTTGAATCTAAATTAAATTCACTGTTCCTTTTGCGAGATCGATTCTTTGTAAACATTTTATAAAATTCTGTCGAAAATGTTTTAAAATTAGTAAAAAAACTTGCTTTGTTGTTTGAAGTAAGTAAAAAACACAACTTTTTATCAACAATTCCTCTCGCAATCCAAATCCGTATTGACGAACCCTTTATTTAGAGCTGTAAACCATTATTTTCTGATTACAAATAAAGGAGTTATTTGATTTTCCATTTAACTTTGCTCTTATGGGGGAAATACAGAATCTGGATTGACTCCAACGCCCTCTTCTTAGGAAACAAGACGAACTAATTTTTTAGGAATAATTTATGAGGAATCGATTAAGTACAGTAATTTTCTGTTATAAAAATACGGTGTTAAATGTCGTTTTCTATTGATGATTTTTCATCGTGCTAAAGAATATTCTCCAAAACTACCCTCGTGAAATTTTGTTTTGCTTCAATTTTGCCTAAAGCCTGCAATTTCTATGTACTGCAGGACAGATTTGAAGCCTTCAGTCGGAGTATTGACTAGAAGTAGCGTTCTATAGTCAGTGGTTAGAGTTTCTGCAGAACATTTTTGGTTCTACTGTCAGGTAGATTTTCTTACTGCAGGACACGTTTGACGCTACTATTGGGCAGAATTTTGATGTACTAGAACTCGATTGAAGTTACTGTCAGGTAGTGGTAGAATATTAATACATTGCAGTACACGTTTGGCGCTACTGTCGGGTAGAAGTTTGATATACTGCAGGTTACGTTTGATGCTACTATTGTCAGGAAAAATTTGATTGTATGATATTACTATCTGGTGGGATTTTTATGCACCGCAGGGGTTTGGTGCTACTGTGATGTACAATTTCTACGTACTTCAGGGCACGATTGGCATGACTCCCAGATAGACTGCAGGGCATGTTAGGGCAGGATCGACCAACAGCTGGCAGTGAAAGCGCCACATCGCATTGTGCAATCCCTATCCCGCCGCCGCTCATACAGGCTTATCTTCGGGCCTTTTATGGCTCCATCACTTGCAAAAGATCCGAAACAAAGACAATACAAAGTACCAAATTCACCTAAGTTGCGAATTTTAAACTTTATTATTTTATTTTTCTTTCAAACATCAGTCGTCGATTGTGCTTAAATTATTGTGCAAATAATCGTAAGTTACTCGTAGGATAATTATCGTAGTTAAAAATGTATGTTAAAGTCTAGCTGTGACATCGAAACTTACATTCGCAATTTCAACTGTCCGGCGATTTCCAGCTAAATTAATAATGTTGACTCTTTTCGCCAGAAGAAATATATTAGCCTAGTACAGTATGACAATTAAAGGTTTTTCATGACGTTCCGTGCAAACGTTCATCTTCGAATGGGCTCGGTCTATATCGGTTTGAGGTAACAAACGATTGATTACTCACAAGCATCGACACAAACTAGAGGAATTACTCAAGAGAATCGTTTTGCGTCATCTTTAATCATAATTTGACGTCCATCCTGGTACCTTTATCTTGGGCAGTCAACATTTGGGACAGTCAACTAATCTTGCCGTTTTGTCTGTTTCAGCTCAAATTGAAATAATCCCTTGCAAAGTCTGTGGGGACAAGAGCAGCGGGGTGCATTATGGGGTGATCACATGTGAGGGCTGCAAGGGGTTCTTCCGTCGCAGTCAATCGTCAGTGGTCAACTACCAGTGTCCGAGGAACAAGAACTGCATCGTCGACCGCGTCAACCGCAACCGCTGTCAGTACTGCCGGCTGCAGAAATGTCTGCGACTCGGCATGTCCAGGGACGGTAAGTCACCCGCAACTCCATAAAGATAACTTAGTGTACCTTGTAAAGTTTAAAAAGCTTTTGATGGGATCTTAAAACAGAACACCAAGAAATGACAAAATACTGTAAGGAGTTCTCAACAAATCTATACTTATTTAATACGCTAAGGGTTTTTTTGTGTTGAGAACTCCTCCTACATTTTTCAACCGATTTTCAAGTTTTTAGTGTCGTTGGAAAGGGCTTGGTCTGTAATTGTTTCCGCCAAAAACTGATAGGAATTGGACTGAAAATAAAGGCGCAATCCACCGTTGAAATCTCAAAATTTCTCATTAAAATAACATTGGGATTGAATCATCATAAAATTTTAAACATCTGTTAATAATCAGCTGTAAATACGTGTAGTTATTGGTGATTACAGAATTCACATTATTTTATTGGTCGGATGTCATTTATTCAGAGCTAAAGCAACATATGTACTGTATTAAAATAAATGCTCGATTTCGAGCAACACGTATACTAGTATAACATCAATTTAAAACATAAATTCGTATAAAAAAACCAACAACAACAGATTCTATGACGAAACCGTAAACGAACGAGCGGCAAAAGATTTATTACACTTGAATATTTATGGAGGTTTGAAATTGTTGAGTATTGGTAGGAAAAATTATTAGAAAAAATGAATTTGAATAACTATTTCTTCTATCAATAATTAACGAATGTTGTATTCGAATATCATCACTTGTATCCAGTACCGCTCACTGCGAAACGGTGGGGGTAGAATGTTGCAAACATTTGTTAGCAACAGAAAAGGTTGCACAAATTTGTGGACAACAAATGTTGTAAACATTCTAACTCAAAGGATGTTACAGGACTCCGCAACTCTCTGTAGAAACGTGTTTCCAACATAAGTCTTGTTGGAAACACGTGTTGCAAACATTGATGGCAATCAATTTTTATTAGTTTTTTTAGTTTCTCCGGAGTAAACGCGGCTTTGATAGTACCTGCAGAGGAGATACAGTCGACTTAAGCTAACTCGAAATTTAAGTAAATGCGATTTTTCTCCGAGTTACATATTTAGGAATACAGTAGTTCGATTTACACAAGTAGTTTATGTCACATGTGACAAACAGAACAGTTTTGTGACAACAAACAAACTCGTTGCCGCATGTCGTATGTGACACTGACTTGTTGCATCCTGTACTCCATACAGAGGTACTACGTTTGTACATAGTACAAACTGCGACGGGGATTTTTAAGTTGTGCTTACTTAGTCATCCAGGTCACCGATGATCGCGGCGTACGCATTTCCTACATCTATGTATCCGTGATACTGATAACTTTTGAAGGGGATTTCCGATTTTGATGGAATTTGGTATGAAGGTGTAAGACCAGGTCTATTTTCATGAGTTCGCAGACCAGCATGATCGGGTTTTGGGAAAGGGGTTTTATGGGGTTTCAAAGGATTCAAAATGGTTGTTTGGCATTTTTGGACCTTAATTTTAAAAATTCAGCAATTTTAACTAAAACAATTTAAAACGCCAAAAACATTGAAAAACCAAACAATTTAGTGTTTAGAATTTTTAACTTGGCTTATCAGGTTACGGAGAAAAGCCGAATATATGCTCCCCATGTTAATATTATGGGAAATCAAAAAAACCCTGTATCTTAGTTATTTATTGGAATAACTTGATAAAATTTGGTATGTACATTCACTAGGTAGGATTTAACTGATATTTGCTTACAACACCCATATGGCGGCAAACCTACATACTCAACCCCCATGGGGTTTATGGGGAAAATTAAAAAGTGCCGAACATTGATACAATTTGATATTTACCTAGCCTATTACATTTCCTAACAAAACTCACATTTTCTAACAACATCCCATGACAGCAAACCTACTTACTCATTCCTAAAGTCTAGCGTTTATGGGGAAAATACAAAATCTTAAGTTTCTTTGGAAATTTGCTGAGTACGCATGTCTGCTGCGACGGGGTTTTTTAAGTTGTGCTTACTTAGCCATGTCACCGATGATCGCGGCGAACGCATCTCAGCCGCGACGCTGCATTATTTATAGCTGTCTAGACGGTCTTTCGTATGACTTATTGCTACCTCGTGATTTTTTTAGTTAGTGAAAGTATTTCTGACGTATTTATTAATTAATAAAAAAATTACCTAACCGCCACAGCCAACTGTGAACTTGGCTGAGTACGTGTAGCAGACCCGGTGTCAAGGCCGCAAGCGGAAATGAGTCTGCCGCGATCATCGGTGACATTGCTGACTTTAACGAAGCAGAACTCAAAAACCGTAAGGCTTAGAAACGTGAATTTTCACACGATGCTCAGTATAGTCTTCTTTCAATTTATGTGCTTTTAAAGATCCCAGTTCAAAATAACACAAAAGTAGCTGGCTTATGTATAACAAACAAGTTCCTAAACTACTAATGCGAATAACTTAAACAGTTTCGAAAATCAGTAAGATTATCGGTCACTTAAACTACTAAAAATATTCTAATCGCACATCTAAAAAATATTCGTATACATGCATGACCACGTAGCAAAGGAATATAAAAGAAATGATTAATAAGGATCTAAAAACAAATTATATATAAACTAGTCCACTTGTTGCTCGAAATCGAGTAATTTATTTTTATACTGTACATCGTACAATACAAGTAACATTTAGTTATAATCAACGACATCCGACCAATCCAATATTGTGAATATCAGTAAGCACAAAAAACCACACGTATTTACAGCTGTACATTATCAGATTTTTAAAATGTTCAACCCAAACCCGATGTTATTCTAATGGGAAAATTACAAATTTAATTTATGTATAGCGCCTTTATTTGGTGTCCGATTTTCATCAATTTTTGGCGGAAAAAACTGCAGACCAAGCCCTATCCAACGACACCAAAAAGTTGAATATCAGTTAAAAATTGTAGGAGGAGTTCTCAACACAAAGAAACCCCTTAGTATTAAATAAGTATAGATGTATATAGTTATATAGAGAACAGTTAATTAAAAGTAAAGTTAGTGTGCCACGCCAAAATGGTTGAAAATACATATAATTGTTTATATAGAGCCTTGGGTTATTTCCCACTAATGTGTGGTTTTATGTTCGCACATTTCCTACAAATGACCAGTGTAGTGATGTAATCGCGCGTCCCGATATGACTGTCGTGGTGCCAAAACTACGTAGGCATTCTCTGATAACTTGGCCGCGGGTTCACTGACCGTTTATCTTCTTTTTCGTTCCTCACGACCACTCTTTCTTTTCTTTTTCCGTTTTCACCTTTTTCGCTTCAACTCATTTGTTTGTGGCCACTGAAACTAGTTTTTCGTTACATCTGGATTAAGGGGTTTAAACTATTATGTATTTTCATTGCGTGCCAACAATATTATGTCCTTACAGTTACCCGTTACCTTTGTATTTTGTCATTGTTAACCCACTGAACAAAAAAATGTTTTGAAAATTTCACTGAAGTTAGGAGGTCAAAACATGGAAATGTATTCGTCTAGTCCAAATTTACATTTAGAATTTTATATTTTTGGGTAATGTTTTTATTAGTATTCAGAAAATGCTGGAATTCATTTTCTCGTTCGTCTGAAAAGGGGCGTACGATACAGTTTTACATACAATAAGGAGACATGTATGTCAGATGAAAATATTTTTAAAAATTACCAAAAAATATCAAAACATGTTTGAAGAATTCCGCTACAGTGTCTTTCCTGATGTATTGGAATTTGCAAATATTTTCATATTTTGTTAAAATTAAAAAAGTAGAATCCTTTTTTCGACTAATTTAACAAAGTAAATACTCTTGTTCTAGTCTGTTGATTTTTATATAAAATTTATTTTTTATTCTGCAGCCTATATAGTTTTATGGCAGTTTATAGTTCATTATGTATCTATGTGTATATATACATAATTAACGCACCGATGTCTTACACAACAATGTTATGAAATTATTTTGACAATTGGTTGTCAAAACCAATGTTTTAACAGAAAAGCGTTCTTATTGGCTGTTAAACCGTACAAAGAACCATTTAAAAGCACTACAAAAAATACTACTAGTTACTTCCATGGAGTTACTTAGTATAAATAACATTTGTAAAAAAATATAAAGTCAAACAATAAAATTAACAATTAATCAAACTGATGTAAAGTATATAGAACCTACAAAATTAAGGAATTAAATCAGCATAATATTTAAAAGAGTCGTGAATACACTGGTAAGGGGGTGGGTATCGTTGACGGGAATGATGTTAGGGGTTTGTGTTAGCCGAGTGTGGGGGGGGAGGGGGGTTGGTTCGTGACGTCACTTAGCGTGACGTAACACCAAGCGCCCCCCTCCCCCTCCCCTACTCCTACAGCACCCCCTCCCCCTGCGATTACGATCAAATCCTACCCAGTGTGATCTACTTTCCATCAAAGCTACGTTTACGCTGGAAATCAATCAGATCTTTTAAGGAATGCCAATGAGTTTTTTACAGCAGGTTTTCAATTCAGTGAAACGCTTCAGGATGTCTTGTTTTATTAGTAGGCCTATTCTAGAAACTGAGCCTTCTATAATTTTTGAGGCTCCTTAAAACATCATACCCTTAGTCTCTGGATCTTGTCGGAGAAAATTATCCATTTTAAATTGTTTTGGCCTCATCCAAGAGGAAACTCGAACAGGTTGCAAATAATGATATGTGGGCGTGAAGCAGACAAGACCGAAATAACCAAAGGCACAATAGAGATGAGGTTTTGGAGCATCAGTTGTGAGACAAAATGTTGATAAGAAATTATGAGAGTTCATTTCAACTTCAAATGAAGTGTACGTGAAAATTATTGATTGAATAACGCAATGGTGAAAAGAAATGGTTCAATAGGCATTCAAATGTCATAAATTCTATTTTTTTATAGTTGTTACAAAGTGCCTACCCGACTAGGACGACGAATTTAACTCCGCTTTTACAAATTTGAAGTAATTTAAGGCTCCGCTCTACCTGAGCCCGAATAATCTACTCACGACGTTATCTAATGCCGCTTCGCGGCCGTAGGCGAAGCTGCAGAGGTTTACGAGAATCGTGTTTTAAAATTAACCAATTAAGATAGATATCGACTCTGAACTTTTTCTAAAATTAAAAAAACGGATCTCGTTTTCTGTAGTTTTACATTTTTAAAATAAAATTTCAAATTTCAGTTATAACTGTCTAAAACCATCTGTTTTCTCGATTTTTAACTGAAGTTTTCTATTAGTTTTGATGAAATAATTACAAAAGTGTGACAGAAGAAAATTAGTACCGTTATTCTTCTTTAACATTACACCTTATTTGTAGCTCTATTCTGCATTTAGCAGAAGATAACACGATTATATAAAAAACTTGCATTTGGGTGGCGCGCCAAGGGTAGACCTGAGCCAATATTTTTAAGTTCATATGATTTCGTATAGAAGAGGAAGTGAAATCAAAATATGACGATAAAAGGTCGAGTTGGGATATACTTTCAAGATTGTGAGACTTATTCAGTTAGGCCTACATTATTTTAACTTTGGAAAACTTTTAACACTTTTCAAACTCGCGTGACTATCAAAACTCTACGCATGTGCGTGATTTAATTGTTTAAAACTTAGTAAAAACCTCTAAATCTTAACTTAGCCTGCTATGTTCACTGTATTTATACGGGGGAGGCAGTTATTTCGGCATTACTGGAAAGTTGCTCAATATTTTAGCTCCAACTGTATGTTGCCTCGAGTATTGTAATTTATGTGTTCAGACCAGTCAGACTAAACGCACCATCTACGTTACGGTAACAGTCACAAAACGACACCACGATCATGTTTTCAAAATTCATTATAATTTTAGGTAATTTACCTTCACGAACTTCCAATTTAGGTTCCTTGTATTTTTCTAGTAAAAATTTTTTAAACACCAACTTATCATTTTTTAAGAACTTTACCGTTACCTAATTCACTTTTACCATTTTTCTGGGTTTCCGTCGATTTGCTGCAAATTAATATATTGTGTGAAGCTAAAGAAGCTATTCCAAACTAATTTTTACATGTAATACAGTTTTTCCTCGTGCGTGGAATTATCTTAGCGCTCATACCTGGTGTATTCGTGCACTTTTGTCACGTAACTACAGTAAGTGGTCAGTTTAGCAGTGGCTTTTGTAACACTGGTCCCCGAGGGAATAAGGAATCAACTCAATTATGTTTTGTGAAGATGCGTGAATAAAAAATACCGTCCTAACAACCTAACCTAATACTGTAACCCCAACCAATGCTCTGATCAAATCTACCCTACAATAACCTAACTTTTCCTTTAAATAATAATATGTTTAATTACCTTTTTACCCATACGCGTTATATAGACCAACGCCAATGTAACACCAATGTAGTTGATTAGTAATCAAACAAAGTATTCTAAGAGCTCGACCGTTAGTGGTAGTGAGTTAACGAAATCACAAGTCAAATGATTAGTTGTATCGCAAAAGTTCCCATATGGACAATGTGACAGTTTCTTGATCGATCTAGCAATAGAAACCGAAACACGCGGGAGGGTATGTCCATTCTCCTGTTTGTATAAAAAAATCAGATGTTCGATTATAAGTATAGGAGTTAGGCCTACTGCCTTATAATAATTCTAAGACAATAATTTATTTTATCCACAAATAATAATTATATAGACAATAACAATTTTTATTTTTTATATAATTTTAAGACAATATACAGGGTGTTCGGAAAAAACGTTTCAGGAATTCAGGAGGTTATTTCCCACATCAAAATAAGCAAAAAAAGTTCCGTAAACATATGTCCTAAAATGCTTCGTTAACCCGCTAGCCGCCATTTTGTTTGTTACACTAAATAATTTTTATTTCCGTAATGGATCATTGTATTAAGTTAATATTTGGCATGCACCTTTATCATAGCAATACCCATTTTCAAGGAAAAAGTTATTTTTTCTAATGTGTATTTTCAAAATGGCGGCCATTTTAAAATTTTAAACTAAAATATCTCAAAACCGGTAAATTTTATAAAAGTTTTATTAGACACAAAAAAGTTGATGAATTTAATTATCTAACCAATGATACCAAGTTTGTATGGGTCTGACAACAAATAACGGAGTTATTGAGATTTTTATGCATAAAAACATAGATTTTGCATTGAATTAATGCAAATTAAGGTAATTTTAGTTGAAAAATCTCAATAACTCAATTATTTGTTGTCAGATCCTTACAAACTTGGTACCATTGGTTAGATAATTAAATTTGTCAACTTTTTTGTGTCTGGTAAATTTTTTATAAAATTTACCGGTTTTAAGATATTTTAGTTTAAAATTTTAAAATGGCCGCCATTTCGAAAATACACATTAGAAAAAAATAACTTTTTTCTTGAAAATAGGTATTGCTATGATGAAGGTTCATGCCAAATATTAACTTAATACAATGATCCATTACGGAAATAAAAATTATTTAGTGTAAAAAACAAAATGGTGTCTAGCGGGTTAACGAAGCATTTTAGGACATATGTTTACAGGAATTTTTTTGCTTGTTTTGATGTGGGCAATAACCTCCTGAATTCCTGAAACGTTTTTTCCGAACACCCTGTATAACTGACATTGATGTATCTATAAAATTCAGTGCGCATGTTAAAGCATGCGAATAGATTTTTGTGTAGTGTCTTACTATAAAAGTTCCCAAACTGTTAAATACAAAACACACCCGACACTTGCATCTTTTACTTTTAAAAACGAAATTAAAATCTTCCGAACTTGTACGCCCGTTCAAAGGTCGCCCTGTGACGATGAACTTTCATCCCGGAAAACAGAGACATTCTCAAGGGGGTGGGAACAAGAGCGGTCGGTTAGCGACCTCCCCCTGATATTGCTCCGCTTTCTTCTTTTCTCAAAATCTGAACGCCAAATTCGACTCACTTTAATTAGTTAGTAATTAAACTAAGCGTACAATTTAGTGATTTTACACCACCGGGCGTTTTTTCTAGCCAAAATGTATTATATAGTGTATACTTTTTACTTCAAAAAGTAGGTGAAATCTTATACATTGATTAAAAACAAGAAGCTTTACAAAAAAACGTGCTGATTCTTCTTTTCCAAATCGGTGGTCTTTTTAATTGTTGGCCGACTTCGATGGGCACTAATCACAATGTATTACCAAGGTCAGTTTTCAAACTATTCTACAGTTGAAATGTGAAACCTATATGACTCCAATTATTTTTGCCCCACTGATACCGGATCGACGTCGTTTCATCCACCGGATGGAACTTATCAAACCAGACTAAATTGTGAAAATTCACCAAGTATTGGATTTGTGTCTGTAATTTAGTTTTCCCAAATTCCGTTGTAACCGAGTGAAATTGATGTCAACAGAATGGCGTGCGCCGGGAGGTGGTACCGGAAGTACGTTTTGGTGGTGGTGGTGGTGGTGGGGGGGGGGGGGGGGGGGGGTTGGTAAGGGGTGGGGGTGGAGGCGGCGTACGTTGACCCTCCACCCCTAACCTCCTTATTTTTCTTTTATATCAATTTAATTGATCAAAGTTACTGACGAATATTCTTTTAAAATATCCAACAAATAATTCCAATTAGATTTTTCAAGTCAAAGGAATTAAGTTTTGATTGCAAGTCGGTGTCGTGGAACCCGGAAGCGTTTTTGGGAAGGTGAGGCGGGCGTTGACCCCGGGGCACTGATCTTTCTTATCAACCGACTTTAATCTGCTCGCAAAAATAGGCTGTTCCCCGATTTTATCTTCGTTTAGCACGTTACCTCTGTAAAGAAAGTGTAATCATATGACAGAATATGTTTTGAAATTCATGATCACTTTTATTATCGGTACCTTACTGATAAACAAAACGTAGGTATAATATTTTCAGCTTCAGAATTTTCACCAGATTTTCAATAAAGGGTCACAAATATTTGGGAATCTATATTAATAACATTTTACATAGTAAAATAAATATAAGAAATTCAGTAACATATTTTCTATATATATTTTTTTGCTGCTATCCACCATCTTGTTTTCACACTTGTTTCCAAAATGTAATTGTATTTGCCAACTTTTTTGAGTCTCGTTAGGTTTTTTACATCTTTAAGTATATGGAATTGCAATATTTTATAAATGTTTATGATAATTTTAAACTCAATTCAACCATCCCATCTCTTACGAATCTAAGAAAACTTTTAGTCATAAAAAACAAAGTAGGGGAGGTGCTATAACAAAATTAATTTTACTGATAATTATCAACTTATTTTACCATGTACAATGTGATCATGTGTTGGCAGTTCAATATATATTGAGTCTAAATAACTAAAAAGCACCTAAATTTTTGATCTACGGGAATGTACCTCTCCGCTCTACTGTGCGATAGGCACACAGTCAATGAATCTTTGACTATATAAACCAACTTGAATAGACTTCTCATAGCATAGCCGTATTTGAAACCTATTGACAGTGGTGTGATCTTCTGCGGCGTACATGAAGTACAAGTGACATATGATAGATAAATCAGTATTACCACTCTTCTCAACCAAGGATGAAACATTTTATAACTGAGAGTGATGTTTATGTTTTGGTTAAGTGTTTTACAGCACTGTAAATCCAGCAGAATAATAACAACATTGATGGCAGCAACTCTGGCGCAGCGTACACAAAACTTCCAAATTTTTGCCTCAAACTAAATGCATTGGATGAGAGGTCTATTCACGTTAGGGTACATAGTCAGTGGTATTGGTACCCTGAGAGACTGAACCACACTGAGGCGATGAACAGAAAACAGTGGACCCTCCGCTCCTGGGGTGGCGGAGTCCTGGCGGGGTGCAGCAAATGGGTCAACTGAAGGAAAAATCTACATCTTAACACAGCACTCCCTTAGACTTATATTCATCTTGACATAAAACATCATCTGGTGGAGACGAAATACCTATCAAAACTCTTTGAGTAAATTATCCCACATTGTCAATACTGGTAGATGCCCCAAAATGTTCAAGAAATATAAAATCAAGCTACTTTCTTTGTTTTTTTTTTCACAGTCAGGTATCCACTGTATTAAAAAATGTTTAACAGGTTTTTTTTAATAAACACTTTTTGGAATCAGACTAAATTGATGAAAAAATACTTCAAGCATCCATTTTAATCAAGGATCTCTTTTGTGTAGAAGATGTATGATTATCCAGGTTTTCTCCTGTGTAAAACCCGTATTTCTCTCTAGTAGATCAACATGTATATGCATAACTTGACCAGATCATAGATATCCATAACCGACTCCAATATAAAAAACAATGTTAACTCTTACACACAAGACAACCACTTGGGGGTTTCCCAGGGTTCTGTTCTGCGCCCTCCCTTTTTTTAACAAGCATAGGACTACCCTCTTACAGTTTCTGGTTAAACTAACGCTAACAACACCTAATCAAGATTATGCTAAGCTTAGAAATTCTCTGGTTCAATTTTGTTTTTGCAGTAATTTATAATTTTGGGGTATGTATCATTGCCCACCCAGGTATGTCTCTCCTAATTCATAATAAAACGTAGGATACCCCTTCCACCAAGATGCGCAATTCACAGTCACTCTCAGTTGGACTTGAGTGGAGTGATACAACTTGAGTCGGAGCGATTAGCAAAGGAAAACTCCTCGGCATCTAATAGTGCACGAGGTTAAAACACACTTTTGTAATAAAGTGGAGGTGGACACTTTTATTTCAGAGTGTTTTCATTATATTATTCTTGGATGAATCCTCTATAATGAGAGATTTTGCACGTGGTTGAAACAGCTTGGAGGAATCCTGCGTGAAGCATCCTCTAGAGGGTTGTTGTTGGTGGATAAGGAGACCCCGGCCGAACAGTTAAGCACGTCTGCCTCTAACGGGCATTTTGCCTCTAAACAAGCCCTCGGAATGACCGAGATATTGAAGAAAGAGAAACGGTGACAAGCGGGACAGCAGACTGTCATTTAGAGGGTCAACTCCTGTGCTCCTGTGACAAGTGGATTTCAGACTCAAACATTTGGTCTCTATCTTCTAAATGGCCAACCAACCAACTGTCCATTCATGTTCCTCAGGCTAGGGTTTTCCATGCCCACATCATTAACCCTCGAACATCAAGGAAGGGAATCTGCCATAGTGGATAGCCAAAAGACTTACCACTTGTTATGACAACTTCGTTTGCTGTATCCAATGTCTACTTCTGGGAACTCTGGAGGGTTATATATATACTAAGAGTCCCCTCCCCCCTTTTAAATTTTTAATAGATGGAACTATTCAACCGAGCTTCGATACACATTACTAAGCTAACGTTAAGTACTTTTTGACTAATTTTCAAAACCCGCCTAATAGGGGTTGCTGGGGGTAATCCCTTAAAAAACACGGCAGCCGATCAAACTTTCCATTAAAATCATATTGTAAAAATTACATGGAGGGCTTTAAAATGCTGTATAATATGCTATAAGCTTGGAAAAAATTCAAGACTTCCTATTGGGGACAACCCTTAGCAGAAGTCTTAAAACAAATTTATTTGATTTGGGCTTATGATTTGTCGTAAGTATCATAAATTTTTCTCAGAATAGCTCAGAATGTTGTCTTTTGTACTCAGCGCAATTACTATTGAACGAAGGCAAAGTGTTTAAAACTAAAACAAAGTTTTTGTTCACAGCTGTGAAGTTCGGGCGGATGTCAAAAAAGCAGCGTGAGAAGGTGGAGGATGAGGTGCGGTATCACCGAGCGGCGCAACAGCGAGCGCAGCAAGTGGAGATCCCGGACACGACCGGCATCACCAGCTACGGAGAAGGCCACCAAACACCCTCGTCCACGGATAACCTCCACATCTTCCCCACCACTACTGGGTAATGCATTCCGGACCTACCATACACCCACCCTGAACGGTGGATCTAGAAAACACTGCAACTTGTCATTCCCCCAAAATGATTCATCTCCGTTAAACTTTATAATTTTGAGAAGGCTTTTGTCCAAGAGAAGATTTCCAATGATTTGGGGTTTAATTATTTGAATTTGCATGTACCTAGTTAAAAAAGCTGTTCTGTCTCAATTGTAATTTTAATTATTAATTTGCTTTTTTCTTTGCTGCGACACTTGCTTTTAATAATCATTTCATTTTCATGGTTGTAATAATCATCAATATCTTCATACTCAGTAGCTTATCCAGGGATGCACCACCAAAGCTAGAAATTAAAGCTTTACTAAAAAATAATAATAGTACAGTACAGTAACAGAAATAAATAAAACCTCTCATCAAAATTTCATGCAATAAAATTTACAATCTCCTACGGAATTTAATGAAAAAGGCTCAAATAGAGTACCTTGGATTAAGTATAATTATAAAATACATCATTCCAAAAAAGAAGGATAAATTAATGTTAAGAGCTTATTTACGGTTTAAATAATTATTTATTTCATATACTTTTTACATATTTATATTTTTTATATTTTTATATTTTTTATATATTTTTTTTAGGAGTATGAAAACTTCCCCTTTCTATAGCTGGTAACCTATTATTTGACACCAAATATATTAAAACTTTATCTTACAAAAAATACTATCCCATCACAAATGTCTGATAGATTGTACATTTTCACACCTAAGTGAACGTAGAATTCTTCACACCATAGATTTTTACTACTGTACAATTGGAGTATATAAGATAAAATCGGCTTATAAGAGTGGCAAGATTTAATATTTCTCCAAGTTTGAAATGTAAGGGTGCTCCAATAAATTCCATAAAACGCCCTGGTCACAATTTCATTTGGACTACAATTTTCACACACACAACCTGCAAGAATAGAAAGTTGAATAATAGAATGAATTTCCTACTTTCGAACCTAGGCAAATAGTCATTGTGCAATTTACATTTTTTTATTTCACCATTTTATTATTCATACTCTTTTTCACACCAAAATAACAAGTTTATGTAACTTTATCAAGTTGTAAAGTATGGTGCTGGTAATTGTTTAATAAATTTTCTCAATCTGTAAGCAGATACCTATTGCTTTTAATGATTTATTACCTCAGTTTAAATTCTTTTATAATATAAGTTATTTATTTTATTATTATTTTTTATTATTTGACAACTTCAATGTACATTCAATGTAGTATATTTATTATATTACTTATTACTCCTTTAATAATAAGTGATAGTTTGTCATTAATTGAAATGTTTAAACTTGCCATACACTTTTATAGCGCAAATTTCCCTTAAAAATACATAATAAACCTTTTGAGAAGAAATCAGTTCACTCCTAATAAAATGAAAATGAGTAAAACAGAGTAATGATCAAACTTTTCTGTTTGAATAAACAGAATTTCTAAAAATTTTGCCCAAAATATAAACATGTTTTAAATATGATAAAGTAAAAATACATAGTAAGGCAACTTATTTACAAGAAGTACGGTTTAGGAGACATTGTAACAGTTAAATTGTGCATTCAAAGTAGTTACTAGACTAGGAGAGTTACCTTTAGTTTTTATTTATTTTGTTGCCACATTTTTGATAATGGGTTGTACGTTTGAAAATTTGTTACTACAGTATTTAGTTTTTTGTTCAGTAAAACATAATTTTGTTTTATTAAGTAAAATATAACCAATAATGTTTTAATTTCAGTCTACTATTTTGTTAAACTTTGTTGTTTTTACTACATATTGATGAGTTCCCAGTTCTATTCGGGTTTCGTCGAGGGAGGTTTTTTGCGAAGTGTCCTACACAGGAAGGTCTAGAGTGCAATATTTTGTGATCAAGAATCATTGTTCATTTTTTCTTTCTTGCAGGTTCTTGCAAGACCACTTGCAACCTCCACTTTGAGAGAGGGCATACTCAAATATGTACTCTCCAAGGATCTTCTACTGTAAACTTTCACCATTCATTTTACCATTATTCATTTTATGTTTGCTTTAGTGAATTCTCATCACATATTGCGCTTTTTCTTTAAAGGGATTTACTCGCTAGGGCAGTCTCAAAAAATTTCTGAAATACCTCCATATTCAGTTTGACTGTGTAAATATTATCAAAGTCAATTTAAGATCAGTTCATTGTGCAGGATGTTTTAAATTAAGAGGATGTTAAACCCCCGCAAATATTGCCGTAAAAACTGAACGGTAGTATTTTGATATTATTTCTCAACATAATGCAATAAACTATACACCAAATCTAAGACAAACATTTTACTCACTTTGCTGTTTAATTTTTTACCATGAATGAATAACATTCATCATCAATGCTACAGTATGAACTTGAATATGCACCAATAAACATGCTAGGATCGGGAACACTCATAGCCTCATGCCTTTTGCATTTTTTATGAGTAATAGTTCTTCACTAACCACCATTCTTGCTGTGCCACTTTAACATCCTCTTAAAACATTTGTCCCATTCTAGTTTTCGGGTGACTATTGACTACTTATATGTCCGACTACTTAAATTAAACAGAAAAACATTGAAATGTTGAAATGTCAACATTGAGCAGTTTCATCTATACAACTTTCCTACTCTGACCCCCGCTACCCCTCCTGCAGCACATCTCATGGCTACTAAAAATGTCGAAACCCATTGTTGACCCTTTAGAAACCCCACAAAACTCTGTCCATGATACAATCATTTTGGTTTGCAAATTCGTAAAAATATTCCTGGCGTGACATATAAAATTTCATCAAAATACATGAGGGATCTTCAGGGGCAGATCGTCGGGAGCGTTTACAAGATTCGGAAATGTCCAGACTGTAGACAAGACATTAATTATGTTTGTAGATTTGCTCTCCTTGATTTAAAACTGTTTACATAAATTTACAGTTTGTACATTCATTTCAAATTGACAAGATTCAAGATGAATTCAAAACATCAAGATTGTATCAATTGAGTTTAATATTGGAGATGAGTTTGTTTCTTTTTTCATGTTTATTTTAAGTAGTTGGACATTCTATCAGCTATACAGTTGAGCAGTAGGCGGCTTCTCATAATTTTAACCCATCAAAAAACATTTCTTCCCTTGAAACCGGCGCTTTACTGTTTATTATAATTTTCTTCTCATGTTTAAAGAATTTTCTGCTAAAAGTACCGTTAAATATGTCAAAAGGCCTTAATATTTTAAATATTATATAAAAATAATCGCTTCTCATAATTGTAAACTAACCTATCAATCACTGGTACCTTTCCTGAGCAGAGATTGAAAGGGAAAGAAAAGGTTATATTTGAATTTTTTCCTGAATTTTTCATATAAACCCCATTTAGAATGAAAGCGTAAATTGTAACAGGAAATGTAACAGGGAGATGTTAAGCGTTTTATTATGAATATGTCTAATGCTGCAGGTATCCTTACAGTGGGGGAGGAGGGGTGTATAGCCCTGGGACCCATGGACTCTACGGGGAGTACGGGGGAGCGCAGATCCCCTACCAAGTGGACCCGGACCCGTGCGGCGTGGATAGTACGACGTACGGAACCTACCCCGACCCGATGCACACTGTCGACACGACGGGCATCATGGGCACGACCATCTCAACAGGTAAACACACGAAAAACTCACATGACAAACAACACACACACAACCACAGAGGGACGACTCTAAAACCTAAAAAAATGTACTGTATACATTTGGTATTGCGTTAGGTGATGTCAAAATAAAAAAGCAGTTGAACGAAACAATGGTGTGATTCCTTCGTTGAATATATAGGGTGGTTATGAAAAAGAACTATCTAATTTTAAATACAGTTGAATTTGCTAACTCAAACCTTAATAACTTCATCCTTGATAACTCAAAACATTCAGTAACACAAATTATTTTAAATCGCCTAAAAAAATCCTGCGTTAGTTAAAAAAAACCTGTAATTAGTAGTAATTTTACTGTTATATTTTACATCTATAGTAGATAACTACTGGTATACAACTCGAAGGTCAGTACTTAAGTTGAATTCAATTTGAATTATACCTCCACGAGTTGAGGTTTACCTCTAGATCTCGAAGTTTTTTCACAATTCAAATTATTCCTAAGAAATTTCCTGCCGCAAAGCAACGCAGATAGGGCTTAAGTCGTTCACACGATCCGACTTTTCGCCATGCGCCGTGGACGCGACATCAAAGAGTAAGAAAAATAACTTTGAATACAAAGTTTTTATTCGGGACGCCGTCAAAGTCTGACGGCGACAAACCCTGACACTTTTAAAAGTCACGGGACGTCAAAGTCTGACGAATAAAAACTCGGGGGGCGACAAATCAGGACGATTTAAATTCGTCAGGTTTTGACGGGTGCGTCAGGCGTCAAATCAGGACGTTTTTAAATTCGTCAGGTTTTGACGGGTGCGTCAGGCGTCAAACTCTGACTATTTGAATTCGTCCTGTTTTGACGGGTGCGTGAGGCGACAACTCGCGACGTTTTCAATTTTTGCAAAGACTGTACTGCCCCTTATAAATTACGGACTTCACGTGGCCTATTGGCCGGCCGTCTGTCCAATGGTGGGCCTTTTGGAGTTTGTGGATTATAGACAACAGAAGGTTGTAAGAACCGCTCAACCAATCCAAGCTGCTTTGTCAGGCTTATATTACGGTGTTACTAAAACTGTGTTGTACAGTATAGCCAATTTATAATAATAATAACATTTATTCCGCTGACAATATTTTACATTATATGGGAATGTACATAGGCTTAGTTTGGGGTGATTTTTAGTCCCAATGGGAGACGGCCCACTAGGAGTCACAAGAAAATCTTAAAGTAAGCATAGAGTAATATGTACCTCATATTAAAGGTCTCGCTTAACAGAACACAATGCCGCAAACCCGACCTCAATCGGATAACCGAGCCAGAAGTAGCAGGCTATTGAAGTTTTTGAATTTTGAAATTGTTATAAAAGATTTTAATGAAAAGTTAAAATGCCTGGCATTTCCGGCTAGGTTGTCCGATTGAGGTCATGTTTGCGGCATTGTGTTCTGTTAAGCTAGACCTTTAATATGAGGCACATATTACCCTATGCTTTGAGGCACATATTACCCTATGCTTACATTTAAGATTTTCTTGTGACTCCTAGTGGGCCGTACCCCATTGGGGATAAAAAAAATCACATTGTACCACAAAATGAAGTACTAATGGCCAAATATGGATGTTTGAAGTTCCATTCCTCTAAGTCATCCCTTATAGAAAAATAAGAGGAGAAGACATTAAAATTAAATAATGTCTATACTGAAATGGGGCCAAGAACGGAGCCTTTTTCACTGTCACCATTAAATAAAATACAATATTGCTCGTTATCCTCAAACTGAACACAGTGATATTATATATCATTGTAAAGCTAAAATAATTCTCTACAAACTTCAGATTTACGGTTTTACATAAAAACTTTAAACAAGGGAGGTGTAAGGAAAGGTTTTTATATGATGTAAAGAAAAAATTCAAATTCAAATTTTTATGTTTGTGTCGATTTTGCCACAAAACTTTAAGGTTTTTGTAATAAGTGGTAATGACAATTATTGTAGCAAATTTTATTGGGAACAAAATAAAAGCAACACCACTTCGATTGCTTTTCTCCTTACGAAACTGTAGTTGATTTTCTAACCTACTGCAATTTTAACTTTAGTGGGCGTAGGGCGGAAAGCTCAAGGGGGATTTTTCGGGACTTTTGGTAAAATGCACACTTTATCATACTCTATCAACTGTGAAAAATTCAGCTCCTCCGGAATTAGTTCCGACACGAACCTATTTGACTGGGCTAAATAGGTTTTTAAGAACTGCGGACTACAACGTTAGGAATGTTAGACCTGTTTCCCGGTATGGTTAGGAGAGGGCTTTTGTGCAACAGAATACGGACGCTGCCAGGCAACCACCCCTTCATTTGGCTGTAAAATATTTGAGAATTACCAAGTCCTCTTTTTCGAGAGATTATTAAAATGCATTAAAGCTGACTTAAGAGAATAAAATTCACTTGGTCTGATTAAACACACCATACGATAGAACAACTAACTTCATCATACTGAAGAACTGTCCCTTGGAACACAATAATTGCGTAACATATTTAAATATATATATATATATATATATATATATATATATATATAAAATTATACACATTTATTAATATTGTGGCATAAAAAAATAACAAATTAGGTGTGGGGATAGTGGCCTGGGAAGACAGCAATTTAAAAAATTGGGAGTAAACGGGAGGTGAGAGGAATGGTTCCTTATTTGACGGGTGTGTGAGTTGTCGTAAATAATAATGGAGGTGTGGCCTAGTAGGGGCGTGGCCTAAGAGGACAGAGAAGTTAAACTGTACAGTCAGATGCATAAAGAGAGGTGAGAGAGAATCGTCAGGTTTTGACGGGGTGCGTCAGGCGTCAAGTCAGGACGTTTTAAATCCGTCAGGTTTTGGCAGGTACGTCAGGCGTCTTTTTTTTTTTTTTTTTTTTTCCTTTGGCGGGGCCAGGTACTGATACCTTTCTCTAACTCGGCCTAAAAGGCCTATTGTAGCACCCTTATTGTTTATCAATTTATTGGATGAAGGCTCTTCGCAAGCCTAAGTGCTGGTTCATGCCCATCTCCCTTATTTCAGCTGGCTTTAATGCGGCCTTTCCTAGGAATTTCGACCTTCTCAGAGAGATGGCCGGACAGTCCAGCCATAAGTGTCCGGATCTCTTCTGTTGAGTGTTGGCTGCTGATTGGAAAGAAAGCCATTAGGACTTTGGTTTACGGAATTTCTCCCTCCGCCACTTCCTTTAGAGCCGCTCCTTCCCATCAGCCCAGTTGTTGTTCCTTTGACTTGAGCCAACTGGTAGTCTCTTCGTCACTGCAGACTAGGACCATATGTCCCTGTCTATTGTGGATACTGTGAAAGCCAGGGCGAACAACGTCCCTTACTGAGTACAGTATCAGCTTCAGGATGGTTTCCTGTTTAGCCTCTTGTTGCTCATAGGTGAGTAGTACCTCTGGGAAGTTAGGGTGTAGAATTCCCATTCTTACTCCTTTGGTCACTTACTTGAAGGATAGTTTTTTAGGTTGGACTTGGTCTCTCCGTGAAGAGGAGTCCGCCTTTGAGTTCTCTCCTACCTTGGTTCTTTTACTCCCATGGGCCTCTTCAGGAATGGTGTTTTCTGATCTAGGTCTTTTCTACCTATTATCAAAGTCCCTTCCTGATCCCTTTGGCATTGGTTAGATTTAGAGGACGTATGCCTCTTCTTCAGAGTGTCCGTGGTTCTTGAACCTTGAACCTCTTCCTTTGTGCTAAATTGAGGTGTGGCTTTCCTGCTAATTTTAGCTGCTTAGCCTTTTCCTCAATTTCCTTGACATTTGCAGAGTCGTGGTCTAAGAGGTGTTCCTCTTCTGAGTTTGTTTGCAAGTCACCCATCTGAGACTCGACCTGGGGGGTCGCTTCAGTCTCTGAGATAAGCTCCTTACGTTCCAAAGAACTAGATGTTTGAGGCTGTGAAGCCTCTGAAAGTTGGTTGGGGCCTTTTTGGTTGGTGACCATAGTAGTCCCATGAGTAGCAAGGGAAAGAGGTCGATCCAAGCAGAGCCCCGCATGCTTGGACAAGGCTGGTTGAAACTGGAGGTCGCCTGGTGTCCAGAGTCCGCATACTAGGGTCAAGCTCCCCCTTGACCACGCAGCCCTCGGCGTATGATGTTCCACCTTGGCTTGGGAATGAGTTTGAAGGGAAATGAAAATAAAGACCAGTAAAGGATAGTTGAAGCAGATTTTTGAGTCAGGGGACTCGATAGAGAGAGTAGTATGAAAATAGCGGAAGTAAAAGATATAGGATAGAAGCCTGCCAGACTAGCACCCTGACTCTGCAGAGGGGAAAAAAAAAGGCTTGAAGAGCCTGGAAGAGTTGATTCAGGGAGTACCCAGGTTGGACGCGCACAATTTTGCCTTTTAAGTGAGAGAGTAGGAAGGCAGTGCTTCGTGGACGTTCTGGCTTGGCACATGTGAATACGCTTGAAGAGCATACCCACTTCCAACCCGTCAGGCGTCTTAATAGGACGTTTTTAAATCCGTCAGGTTTTGACGGGTGCGTGAGGCGACAAGCCATGACGTTTTTAAAAACAGTCGAGGCTTGACACCTGACGTACCTGACAAAACCTGACGAAAAAAGTGGTAGGTTTTGTCGCCGTCAGACCTTTGCGCGGTCCCTTTTATTCTTACTCTTTGACCTCGCACCGTCCATGGCGCACTGTGAAGAGTAGTATCGTGTGAACGGGGTCTAACGAGCCTTGCATTGTGTCGCCCTTTCGCAGGCTTTTACAATCCTAATTGGAATAATTTCACGTATGAATAAGAACAAATTTCCAATTTTAACCTCTCAAAATTTAGCACCCCCTAAAATTTTGCGCCCTAGGCCTGGGCCTAGTGGGAAATGCGGTACTGCTTAAATTTTAAAAGTGAACTCAATATGAGTTATTATTTATGTTATTCCAGTTAGATTCCCTCCTCTGTCAAAGTCACTTTTCTGTGGACTTGCATTTTAATATTTAAATATAAAAATCAATTGTTTTTAGTAAATATATACTTCTTAAATGTTTAAAATGGTTGTATATAAACCAAAAAGGTAATTTTTTATTGACCCTGAGGATCAGTTGTGTGGATATGAAGAGAAATGGTTATGATACGTAATGTCTTAGTGGGGCCAGGGCATCTCCTTACTTCAAAGATTTGCTTCCCTAGTTTTTAATACAAGTTATAGTTTACTCTTAAATTCTGTTGAAAAGATTTTTTTGCATATTGATTTCAAATTGTTATTTTGTACTAATAATTTTTGGTTATGAGTACATATTACTGAAATTTTTTCTAAAATCTTTTATAAAAATTTGAAAAAAACACTTTTAAATACTATGCCAACCTTCAACGAGTATGATATTAATTTTGAAGGTCCTATCCTTTAAAATCCTCTGTAAACCACATGTTACATTCTCAGGGTCATTTGTTCAGTTTGTAGATTGTCTGAATTCCATCGCTCTTTACAACAGGGAATCAGTATAAAACATTGTTGAGATCAAATTTTCATCAAATAAAAGTTTGCATGATACCTAGAGTTAATGGAACAAGATAAAAATTAACCATAAGATACAATTAGCAGATTGAAGAGGAAAGTTAAAGTTATTATCACTTAAGATCTAACAGTGGTCGGTTGAAAAGTAAATGTATGTACCTAACTGGTAAAAGAGCTGCCAAACTTAACGATATCCTTAGAACATTCTGATAGGTTTTAAGTGCAGAGTTGTTTAGGAGTAAGAGCTTGGACAGCTTAGAACAAGACTGACAAAACCACAGTCTAGTATACAAGTATTGAGAGACAGTCGCAACTCTCAATATTGGTCCCTGATGCCTAGACTCTGTACTTTGGAACATTGGTGCCAACAATCAAACCGTTCAAACATTATGACCCAATGAAAACCAGTGTTTAAGCAACTTTACACTCTGTTTGAAAAAATTCTCAGACAAAGGACACACCTCAATCCATTTAACTTAATTTTATTTTGTGTTCAAGTATGAAAATATATTAATCTAAAGTATAACAAGAATAAATTTTCTCTTTATATTATTGTTGAAGTGACTACAGACTTTTGAAACTTATACAATTTATTTTAATACGGAATAAAATTGAAAACTCTTAATGTAAGGTTATGCTATAGTTAATACTTTTGTTGAACGAAATACAGCGTGGATATAGTATGAGTCAGATGAGGCTACACCCGAGCGCGCGCGTGGACTGTTAAGTCAGCTGACCAGTACTGAGACTAGGCACCAGGGACTGCTAGCGACTTACAGGTCCTGCGACTAACTGCCTGATTGTTGAGACTGTCTCCCAACTACTTCCATTTGTCTTAAGAGTTCATCCCCCTGCTATTTTTTAACAGGTGCAGATAATAAAACTTTCTCCTTAGGAACTCTTAGTGACCAAAAGAGGAAACTTTTGAAGTATAAAAATTATCAAGCCCCTCTCACAAAATCGGGGTTTTAGGGGGTAATTTGAAATTTTATATACCCCCCCCCCCATTATTATCTCTATTTTGGATTGTATGTGTGGTTGAAATTTGAAATAGTGACTTTTTCTACCAATATAAACATGATTCATGATTACAATCACAATACCATACTTGGAATGTTGTTACCACATTAACCAGTTATTGCAGCAACATGAAAAATAAACAACAAAATCAAAGTCCATTTAATCATATCTGAGTTCAGTCATTCTACTGAAAAAATACATCTTACCGCTCTCCTTAGCATCTGCCATTATACAAAATGAAAAACAAAGAATGTAAATATATAAAGTAACATAAATTTAAAGACATTTTCATTCTTTTAAATTTTTCCCTATACCCAATGGTTAGGGAGCTAAGCCAATTGAAGTTCGTATTTAGTCTCATAAGAATAACAATGGGCAAACTTCCATTGCCTTTCATTGTGTAAAAATGCAGTAAAATAAAATATACTCAAGAATAAAAATGTCTTTATGTTTTAAAAACATTTTACTTGTGGAAATTATAAATTACGTATCCATACATCCATTTTCCAATATGACGGACAAATATTTATAAAAAAAATTATGTGGAGATACAGGCAATGAAAATTTGCCCAATGTTATTTCTATGGGACTTAAAATGAACTTAAATTGCCCCTCGCTCCCTAACCATTAGATATAGGTAAAAATGTTAAATAATAAAATGGTCTTTAAATTATGTATGCAATCCAAAATTATACATCAAAAGTTTCCCCTTTTGGTCACTAGGTCTTCCCCAGAAGATAATGTAATTAGCAGCCGTTAAAAAATAGCAGGGGGTGGGACTTTAAGAGTCATCTTCACCCCTGTGCCAGTAGCCCATTGTTGCGCAGTTGGCAATGTTAACCATACGGCTTTTAATGCAAAACATGATATTTTATTCCCCTGTTTCAGATGCCGTTTTTCAACTGATTTTCTTTAAACTTGGTAAGTGTTTAGTTGAATAGTTATATTATGCCCCTCATACCTCAAAATTTTGAAAATTTAACAAATATTACTAAGGAAAAACGAGTTACTTTGCAACGTCACAGAGAGTAATATTTGTTAAATTTTCAAAATTTCAAGGTATGAGGGGTATAATATTCAACGAAACACTTACCAAGTTTAAAGAAAATCGGTTGAAAAACGGCGTCCGAAACAGGGGAATAAAATACCATGTTTTAGCATAAAAGCTGTATGGTTAACATTGCCGACTGTGCAACAATGGGATACTGGCCCGGGGGTGGAGATGACTCTTAACACACGGCCTATTAGACTGAGCTATAACTGTGATGGTGGTGAGTTGGGTTTGGCAGCCTTGCTGGTGCTTCGGTGCTTACTAATGTGGGTGCACTGTGGTCTAAGGTGGTGGTAAATGTGTGGCAGCGGGTCCGGGGCCGGGGCACATGGCGGCGCCTCGGGGGCAGGTGGGGGTCAAGCTGGAGGTGGAGCCCGGCGGGGGTGAGCCCGCCTCCCCCCTCGTCACCTTTGTAGATAGCACCACGTCCCGCCAGATGGAAGAATCTTCTTTACCCCGTAAGACTGCTATATTTTACTGTTATGCACTCTAGAAGTTTAATTATTTCTGCTCACTGCCTCTTCTCTGCTGATTCCTATCTTGCTAAATACAGTAGAACGTTGATAATACAGGTTAATTGGGACTGGACCTCATACGGATTGTCAAATTATCCAGATTATCTAATTAACTTAAATAATGGCCAGTATTTTAAAACTAATAAATGTATATTTTATCTTAAATGCTACAGTAAAGGTTCCAGAAGTGAGATAAATCAAAAACATTTTTATGTTCGAGTACTGTATTTTGTTTATAGCAAATTGTATACAGTAAAAACACCAGACATTATTTGACCTTTTAAAGAAATGTATGATTGACTACAGTAGTAGTTTGTTTTTTGAAGCTACGACCTTAACCTACGTGACTGGATTGTGTAACTCTGTGCATTATAATGCATGCACTGAGTACCATTCCTTGTCAGTAGACTGACACGATAGCGGGTTGCGGGATGCCACGTAGAAGGTGTAGAAGTGGCTTTTTGACCTTAAACACGCCCCCATCCTTCCGTGATCATCTACCTACTCCTTGCTATGCCTTATTCCCCCATCGCTCACTGTCCAGCAAAAAGCATAGTGAGAGGGCAGACGGTATACAATGTCTAATTTCTTGCTAAATACAAATCCAGATTATTGATGGTTCGGATTATGATGTCCGAACTATTGACGTTTTACTGTAGATTAACGATTCTCTGTTTAAGAGGTTATCTTATATTTAAAAGTTTTACGTGTTATATAATATTTGACATATTTTAAATTTTTTATTGAGTTAAATAATTGAAAACTAAGCTTAATGTGAATGTTCTCTTAGCTGTTTGGCTAGGATTTCCTGATATCTCTCTGTATCTCTTCTCTTAAGCTGAATTAAGTCAAAGTTACAGTAAATTCACTTTAAACCCATCTCCGATGGTTTGGCCGAGGATAATCAAGCCATGGTCCAGACGGTCCAGACGTTTCCCTTCTTAAATAGACGAGAGTCAACCAGTTTCTATATTCATTGACAATAAATCTCAGTTCAATTGCCAAATGATTCAACTTTACTGGAATAAAAGTTTTCTGTGGCTCAAAAACACCAAATGTAAACAGTGTGATTACAGTCTTAAAAAGCGTATTACGTTTGAAGGCATTGACAATTATTCATGCTGCTAATCAATCGATACTGTTGAATTATTCTTAATGATGAGAATTTATCCTGTTTTATACATACATAAGGGAAAAAACATAAAACTAATGAATTTTATTTGTTTTTCCTCTTTATGTAAAATGTTGATTTCGTCGCTTACAATGTTACTGGTGGGAGACAGGTTCAGGTTTCTTCTTGATCCTTGATCATTCGCGTGTACAGTCTATTTTAACAATTCGCTGGCCATTTTTTATTATAATGTGCAATACAATAACACATTTATTTCCAAGTATTTGACATGTTTATATTGTTTCCTGCTATAATTGTTCTTTAGATCACCCAACTTGAGCTTGGTCCCTTGAGGGTCAGTTAATAGAGAGTCTATTATAAATTAAAGTAATTACCAGAAAATACCAACCTATACCAAAGAAAATAATTAACATATGCATTTGTTTTGTCACACTGAAAATTTACAGACTTTTTTATAAATCTGTGTTATATTTCCTAGAAAAGTTCTTGATTTCAGTGTTGATTAATTTAGGTAATTTTGTTAGAGGTTAGCCTACCTTTGTCTTTAACATTCACTCTCCTCTATTATGTACTAAAAAATTGAAAATCTAATTTTTCAATATCATTAATTGATTTCCATGGAGTTACAAAATAGCCATGATAAAATTTCAATGCAATATTGTAGACCGCCATGCACAACTCCAGTGCTAAATTCCACCCCGTAGCATTTACGCTTCATCACATTTTAAACGCGCTTCCGCCCTTACCTCTCCAGCCACCTCCTGACTCCTTTTCCTTTCCTGTTCTTCAACTCTGCGCTCTCATCACACAGAAAGCATGGCCTCACACAATTCCTGCTCAACACCAGCCGACTAAATCTCTTGAACTTTCGCTTGACACTCTCTACTCCCCTGCTCATTAAATCCTTTTTCTAATTCATATACTTAATCTCAGTTTATAGATAAGGTTGTATATTATAAAAGTAACAATTTGAAAATTTTGACTGGTTTCCTGTAGCTCATGCTAGAGTTGATCCATAGGTCACAGCTAGTTTTTAATGTTTCAAAAACATATTATCACAATATAAACATAACTTTCAATGAAAAGGCTTCAAGCAGGGTTGTGAAGTATGCTAGAACTCTTTGTCTGCTTCAATCCCTGGTAAAATCGTGTACACTACACGAGGTCCCTCATTTTTTATATTTCAATTTAGCCTATTCTAAGAAAATTTTATTTACATAAGTTCAAGTACTAATGAAACGCTTGTGATGAATTGCAAATAAAAAAATGAAATTTTTCAGAAATATCAAATTGCATCAATACATTACAAAGTCTTCATATTTCCTATGTAGATAAGCTTTATAAAACGAAATAAGTAATACTACATCATTTCCTTGTAAATGGTGTGTTATATGTACATACCTATGATCTAGATAACCTATGTTAGATAACAACTGTATATACTCTTGATGAATAAATAAATAAATAATAAAATCTAGATAACCTTTGTAGTTGGAGATCACAACCAAAGTGTGTTTAAACTTTGTTATATCATAGCATACTATTGCATGACTTATCGCTGGCTGATGTTTAGGGGTTCATTTTATTAGTTTTTAATAGTTATTTTCTATACCTAATTACTGTTATTTATTCAGCCTTGTGTTGCTTGTCATTTTACAGATCCAGCCCAAATCACGGAGCTCCTCAGCAAGACGATCGCGGATGCTCACGCCAGAACTTGTCTCTACTCCCTGGAACATATTCATAATATGTTCCGCAAACCTCAAGACCTCTCTAAAGTCATGTATTACAAAGATATGGTTAGTATTCAGTCCTTTCCCTTTTTTAGATAACTTCTATTGCATCCTTTTACAGAAATATTTTATATTTATCGCAAAATATAAGTAATGAAGTTTTATTTTAAAAGGTAACTTTCAAAGAAATAGTAAAGTAAGTTTTTGAAGTATGAGCAATAAAAAAAGATTATAATATATGTCTTTTTAGGGCATTTTTGTGTGAAAACATAATTAATCAGCATGATGCCCATGGTGATATTTGGTGAGATTTAAGTTCTGGACCGCCATACAAGTTCATTCCATGAATTCTCAAAATGTTGAAGTTAGAAAACAAGCTTTTGAAAGATTATTTCCATTCAGTTAATTTCAGTGTTAAATCTCAGGGCTGAAGAAAAAATTCATAAAATATCACTCCTTTTCTTATCCCAGGACAACTTTAAAACTGGTTTATACTAGTTGCGAAGTTGACATTGGGTACAGCAAACGAAGTTGTCATAAAACTGTGGTAAGTCTTTTGGCTGGCCACTATGACAATTTCCCTTTCTTCAAACCCCACTCATGTTCAAGACAGCGGGGGTTAATGCGAACTGCATGGTTAATCTCTAGCTGGAATATATGTAGACGGCAGGGGGTGAGAAGAAATGCTAGGGGCATAGAAATTTCTAGCTGGAACATATGTTCAAGACAGCAGGGGAAGAGGATTGCGACGGGCATAGAAACCCCTAGCTGGAACATGAGTGGACAGTCTGTCCCGTGCCTCACCCTTTCTCTTCCTTCAATATCCCATCCTTCCAGAGGCCTGCGCAAAATGCCCATTTTGAGGCAGAGGTGCTCAACGGTTCGGCCGGGGTCTCCTTATCCACCAATAACAACACTCCTTTTCTTATATTACACATCTATGTATCTGGATGATGCATCTTATATGTTTTAATTTTTTCAGTCACATGAACAACTGTGGTTGGAGTGCGCGCAAAAACTAACAACTGTCATCCAGCAAATCATCGAGTTTGCTAAAATGGTTCCCGGTTTCATGAAACTAACACAAGACGATCAAATCGTACTTTTAAAAGCAGGTATGGAAATAAAATATGCTGTGTGTATTATTAATATTACTCTTATGTCTGTATTAAGTCAAGTTGCTACAACTCCCCAAATTTTAAACTTTTTATCTGAGTCATCAAATTTGAAACTCAACACAAATTAAAATAGTAATTATTACCCTACTACTAAATTTTTGGTTTAAAACAAGTTTATTTAAAAAAACAAAACTATGTGTAAAATTCCCTTTGTGAAAATTAACATTATGTTTACCGTGAAACTGACCATATTAGAAGTAGGACCCCCCAGATTTACCTTCACAGTCATGATGCAGTTTCATGTTTTTTCAGGGGTTGAAGGGTCCACTCAAAATCCGATGTTCTTGGGAAACGGTCACAGGACACCCTCTCACTGGATGTCAAATTAAATTTTGTGTAAATATACTTCTGCGAACAAATTTTATCAACTAACATTTCCAGAATGAATCATAATTAAAAAGTTTACTAGTCGTGGAAGTGCCAGCAAGTTTATTTCTGTTTCGTATTGTTTTGTTAAAAATTAAACAATAATGAAAATAGTGGAAAAGATTCTCATTTACTCTACACAAATGAAACCTTCCAAAGAGAGCAACATAATAACAGCTATATTGTTGACATACTACAATGTGAAACATTTATTTTGTCCTTAGGAACGTGATAAATTAATAATTATTTTACTCGATAATTTTTCAATTAGTCATAGCACTTTTTAAAATAAAAAAGTAGCATTTTATGTCAAGAATAATTACTGGAATTTTACTATTCAATAAAAAATAGGCTGCATCAGTGTTTAATCAATCAATCAGTCAACTTTATTTTTCTTTGTACATATGAAATACAAGAAATAGCGTCAAAAAATAAATCAAACTAACATGATACAAATTCAAAACAAATGTTAGGGCTGTGTCTTGTGGTGGGGGTATTGTTGGCGTACGTACGTTGTGACTCACGTATATGGGAAATGCTATTCGGTGTTTGCGCCAACTAAAAATAACTCCCAAAGTTTTGTGCAAAAGAGGTATCTTATATCGTGTGATGATATCACAAAGTTGACTCAAACTTCTTAAACAAAAACAGAGCTTTTGTAAAAACGCTAAATATTTTAATTAGTAACACATTCTGCCTATTTCTCATTGATTTAAATGCAAATAAATTGCTGATTCCTTTCTATGTGGGAATACTCAATTTTCTCAATTTCCAGTTCTGTTTTGGTTATAGCTTATAAAATTATTGTGGACATTTTCCATCTTTGAAAGAAAAAAAGCTTTGCTTCATCATTGAAACAATAATTTTTTTTCCTTGTCTGAATTTGGTATTTGAGCATTTCATATTTACAATAGAGAAACTTTGTTATAAACCTTATTAAATACATTTTAATAAAGCAGTTTGAACACATTCTTGCAATAGACATCCCAGACATATATGTAACCATTTTTATCATAAATTATAATTAAACTTTAAAAATCTAACTAGTTCCATAGTTTATAAAAAAAGTTATAAGAATACTGGACATTGCTTTTAATTTTTTGAAAAGTGTTGTCATTAATGTAATAATTTTAATGGAAGAAAACATTCATTTCTATACTGGCAGGACCAGCATTGCTCTCAGGAGGTGAAATAACACCTCCCTTTCCTCGGCGACAAAAAACCCCTTTGTGGATAAAATTGAAAAAACTTAAATTTTTGCAATGATAAAGCTATAGTAGAGCAAAAGAGCAAAGTATAAGTAAAATTGAAATATTAACTATCTCACCATTACAAACTACGTAAACAATTTTAATTTTTCGCTTCTCAACACCACATTATAGATAAATACTCATAGAATTTATAAATATAGGCAATATTTTTCTAGGCTTGAGGGTGGAATGACTGCCCTCTTCCCCCTCAACCTCTCCCCCCTGGATCTGCCACTGTCTTGTCACCAGAACCATCTATATATTTTATTGTCAGATACACTCTTTATCATCTATCTTGATACTCTTGATTATATTATCTTATTTTACACCATTTTAAGCTTAAGTTGGTTTTCTAAAGTTAATAATTATTGTGAAAAAATACTGGCGGAGTTTTGGTTTATGTTATTGTTCAGTCACAAATGGAATAAGTTTGTAGAATTATAAATTTTAGGTTTTATTGCAACACCTATTATGATAAACGTTCTGTTTTATTGTATAGTGTTTAGGTATAAAAATATGAATAAGCCGTGACAGAAGAGGACTGACTGATCATAATACTGTGAGGATGTTGCTTTTAGGTTAAATTGTGTTAAATATAATTTTACTATGAGAACTCATTTAAATTTTGTGTTTTTCTATTACTTAATCTGCTCTGGTAAACCATACAGCATAGAAACATATATTTAAAGAGCTAAGCCTTCACTGTGTTCCCAGTAGTTCATGAAATACTATACTAAAATTCTAAGGTATTATACTTCTATAGCATTCTATGTTTCTTTACTCAATAGCCGTGTTTTGGTTACGTAGGTAGTTTCGAGCTAGCGATTCTTCGGATGAGTCGGTACTACGAGTTGAACCAGAACTGCGTACTGTACGCGGACACATTACTGCCACAAGAGGCGTTCTACACCAACGACCCCAACGAGCAGAAGCTAGTCGCCCTGGCGTTTGAGGTCGCGCGGGGAGTGGCGGAATTGAAGCTGACGGAGACGGAACTCGCCCTCTATTCAGCGGTTGTGCTGCTCTCACCAGGTCAGTGAAACAAAATTAATTATGATAAACACAAATAAAATCAACTCAAGTCAAACGCAAATGCAACCTAATGAAGGAACGAAAACACAAAACTATCAACCCGATTAAGAGGATTGGAGTCAATCCTGATTTTGTCAATGCCCCACAAGAGAAATGTTAAACGGAAAACACAATACTCATTTATTTGGAATCGAAAAATGTTGGGTCTTAAATAAAGGTTTCATCAAGACAAATATGGTTTGTGAGGGGAATTTTTTATAACAAATAAGTTATTTTGCAAAATGAAAGGAACAAAGAAAATGTTGTACTGTATTGCTTTTAAAACATTTTTTATAGGATTTTATAAAATATTTACAAAGAATCGATACCACTAAAGGAATTATATATTTAATTGTGGTTAAAATGAAATGTATTATAAACGTATTGTACAATATATTATATTTGATACACTATACTAGGTTAACTTGTTGGTTAGCTTGAATTGAAGCAAAAGAGAAAGCCTAAAATAATGTAAACTGTAAAACAACAATTCAAAATGAGAATTAAAACAAATTGGGGATGAAGTTGGTTACTCTAATACTTTTAGTCTCCATTTAAACGGTTGTTTTTATTTATTACACTAATTCATCACTTAATGACTCTCTTAACTAACCATAAAACATACTTGGTTTAGAACTATAACACACTAGGAATATTAGCAAAAGATACGTTTTTTTCAGTCTGAAGAGAAAAAAACTGACTTGAAGATGTGGTGTTCCGCCATCGCCGATTGCACAGAGCAATGACTGCGTTTGTACATTTTAAAAACCGTTTACAAGAAAGTCAAGAAACTGTAATCTTAACCAAGTTACTCAATTGGTTTTATTGAATTTATGCATTACCGTACCTGTACATTGCAATTTGTATACTATCCATGTAATCCGAAAATTTGCTAAACCAAAAAGGGTCCGTTCCCAATTAGTTCGGATTTGCGGGACTCTGCTGTACTCTTATAGAAGAGTTCCAACCAAGTTTTAAATCAGTTTTACTTTATTGCAAATTTAATCTAAGGATTAAAAATGATTCACTAAAAACTTTGTTGAACGATTTTGAATTATCATAACCTCATAGCATGCAAAATTATTGCATTGATGATTGTCGAGGCTATATTTTCATAAAGCCAAGTAAAGGCCCGTTGTCCCTGAAGCGACTCTGGTGATAGTCGCTAAGCGACAGTCGCTCCGGCACTGGTAGCGTTGTTTAAATGGAACCGTCGTCCTTGAAGCGACTGCGACTGGCACTGCTAGCGGCTATCGTGGGTCCCGTCTGGGGGCAGGCTCAGTCGCGGAGTGATTCTTGTTAATTTTTCACGTGTTTAGTTGTTAATCGTAATTTTTTCAAAGAATAAAGAACTGCAATTGAAGCTGAAAAACTTCTAGAAACGGCTTTCATATTAACTAGTGCACTTATTGCCTGAAATTGAGCAATTTAGTTTGAACTATGACGTGTCATTGCTCAAAATATTGCGTTTAGTTCTCCGACCAATGCAGTGATTAATTCACCCTAAACTAATCTTTTTACAGCTGTAGGATACAACTATGTACAGATGTTAAATGCTCAACCTAATCCCAATAATAGTATTTTAATGGTAACATTTCACATTTAAAATTTAGATAGTGCCCTCATTTTTCTATTATCATCAATTTTTGGCAAAAACAACAACAAACAAGCCCTATCTATCCAAAGACATTAAAACATCGGTTGAGAAATCTAAAAGGAATTCACATTACAAAAAATAAATAAATAACCCTTAGAGTATTAAATAAGTAGATACCCTTAAAATAAACCTTATTGTCTAGTTAGAAAATATGTTATGAGTACTAACTCGTGGTGCAAATAACATTTCCAAGGCGTCTTCATCATCGACTTCCTCAACTGAAAGGAATTTTTATTTTACTTCTGCTTCAAACTCATGGTACATTTTAAACTCGTAATTCAGCATAACAATGCACCAGAATCGCTATATAAAAATCGCTTCAGGGACAACGACGTGATTAACAACTATCGCTCCGCTACTATCGCTAGTACAACGCACCTTAATAATCTCATTGAAGTTTTCAAGTGGATTAATCAGAAGTGTATATTACAGATCGGCCAGGACTGAAGGGCTTGGCGGAGATCGCGAGGCTGGGTCAAGCGTGCTTACGAGCCCTGCGGATGGAACTGGAACGCAACCACACGATGCCCATCAAGGGCGATGTCACAGTCTATGATGCTCTTCTGAATAAAATACCTACGCTTAGGTGAGTCCTCCGACTAAATCGCTACTGGCAGCAGTCAAATTCTAAAATCTGGAAATAGTTTGCCTAATTCTTGAACAAATTTGTGGCATTCTTTTACTAGTGATTCGGCTGCTCACCTGATTGGCAAATAAATGGCCTTCAAACGTGGTTGAACGTTTATGCCTCATTCTTAGAAAAGAAAAAACAATATTTTTGCTACAATTTTGAAAAGGATTAATGAATTCCATTTTCGACTATTCATATAAACAATTAACTCCCATTGTTTGTTAGTTTTGTGATGTTCATGCTTTGGAATGTTTCCAAATGTTCAATTTGTGTACTTTCATAACTTTTATCAAAGCCATATCCAGCATGGATTTGATATGGAGTAAAGTGACATCCTGCTAATTGGCTTAAATTAACCTGCTAAAAATTTAGAACCGATAAAAATGCAAAGTAGAGTCACTAGAGTGACTGACAGTATTTTAGAGATTTTAAGATTTTGCTTTGATACAGATTTTGTATTGAATGTTAGATTTCAATTTTAGATATTTTGACAATCAGATTAAAAAAAAAATCATTTCCACTGTGATATGTTGCAATAATATTACAGTATAACAATACTCTGCCTATCATTAAAGCCATTGTGCGCTGGGAAATGCACAATTTAAATTTAATCACATCATAATTGAGAAACTAGGTGCTAAAATAAAGATACTCTAGGCCTATTATTTTTGTGTGTTTTCTATGACAAGAGATAAATTGTTTTCTCATTTTCTAACAGAGAACTCAGTATGCTACATATGGAAGCTCTTGCAAAGTTCAAAAGATCAACTCCACATCTGGAATTCCCAGCACTGCACAAAGAACTTTTCTCAGTGGACAGCTGAGCAACGTAAGTTTCTTTCGGGCTCACTAAAAAAATCCTTAGATTAATCTTGTGTAGATTGCTATTTAGGTTTATCTTTTAATACGGTATCGGTAACTAATTATTTAATTATATCAATGTGCATCATCAATATCAATAGAAAGAAGGAATAAGAGAAAATATGGATGTTGAAAGAGAAATTTGAGGGTGAAAGAGAAAACATTGCTTAAGAGTGTAGTGAACTGGTGAGGATACAGTGAACTTTCACCGCACGCTTGATCCGGTTGAATCCGGCACGCTTGATAATCCGGCACGTCTTTAAGAACAATTATATTGACAGAAACAAAAATAACAATTGAACGATTGAGTTTGTTTGGGATCAAAAGTCGGCACGAAGCAACGCTAATGTCGTACAAAGCGTATTCCACAGTCTAATATAGGTTATTGGGAGATAGGCATGACACTCCATCACTTAGGTTGTCCGTATGGGTTTGACTGGTTCCCACCCACAACAGCAAGTTAAAATAATTCCCTCCTCACATTACTTCCTTGACTTCACCTGAAACTCACAATTAATTTAAAACCCAACAATCATTAATTAATAATTAAATAAAACAAATTGAATCCAGTTCCCCCATTACAGAATACTTTATCTGTAAGGCACCGTCAGAAATTCTCTAAGAACCCCACTGCAGTTTTTAGGAGTGGGCGACCATTCAATTTGACTTTTGTTGATGATTGCTTAAAAATTCTTGTTAAACAAAACAAATTCAATTAGAATATTACTCAGTGTAAAGAACAAAAAATTATTGTGATTCTTAATATTGCAAAAGTTAGGTCCCGTTCACACTACATGACTTTTCACCGTACGCCGTGGGCAGTGCGAGGTCAAAGAGTAAGAATAAGAACTCTGTATTATTACCATTCCCATTCCTACTGATCGTGGACACGGCGAAAAGACGTATCGTGTGAATGGGGCCTAAAATTTATAGTCTTCATGTCTTTAAAACAAATAAGTATGTAAAGGAGTATAGTAGTACAGTAGTTTACTTTTTTTCACCTAACCACTCTTTCAAAACTTGGAGTTAAATAATTCTGGACAGACATAACTTGGGGCTTTATAAAAGTAAGACGGATTATATGGGAAATTTTCACACATTTAACAAATTACTGTATATGAAACAAGAACCAAAGTACAACAAATTGAAACATCTGATGAAGGAATACTTTATCAGCAAAGACTTGTAGTCATGTTATAAATCTCTAAGAACCCCACTGCAGTTTGTCTGAGAATATTTTAAGAGGGGGCAACAATTCAATTTGACTTTTTTTAGTTATGGGTTCATTACTTTCATTATTATATTTGATGTGATATGGTTTGACGGACTGTTTCAGGTGTATCATCGATAGTCAGACGATGAGCAGCATGCTTGGCAGTCACTCCCAGCTGATCCTCCAAGCATTAGACTGTGTATATCAGCATCATTAGACCTCATGTGCCACACAGGTTGTTGTAGCTGTGCGACTGTTTCAGGTGTATCATCGATAGTCAGACGATGAGCAGCATGCTTGGCAGTCACTCCCAGCTGATCCTCCAAGCATTAGACTGTGTATATCAGCATCATTAGACCTCATGTGCCACACAGGTTGTTGTAGCTGTGCGACTGTTTCAGGTGTATCATCGATAGTCAGACGATGAGCAGCATGCTTGGCAGTCACTCCCAGCTGATCCTCCAAGCATTAGACTGTGTATATCAGCATCATTAGACCTCATGTGCCACACAGGTTGTTGTAGCTGTGCGACTGTTTCAGGTGTATCATCGATAGTCAGACGATGAGCAGCATGCTTGGCAGTCACTCCCAGCTGATCCTCCAAGCATTAGACTGTGTATATCAGCATCATTAGACCTCATGTGCCACACAGGTTGTTGTAGCTGTGCGACTGTTTCAGGTGTATCATCGATAGTCAGACGATGAGCAGCATGCTTGGCAGTCACTCCCAGCTGATCCTCCAAGCATTAGACTGTGTATATCAGCATCATTAGACCTCATGTGCCACACAGGTTGTTGTAGCTGTGCGACTGTTTCAGGTGTATCATCGATAGTCAGACGATGAGCAGCATGCTTGGCAGTCACTCCCAGCTGATCCTCCAAGCATTAGACTGTGTATATCAGCATCATTAGACCTCATGTGCCACACAGGTTGTTGTAGCTGTGCGACTGTTTCAGGTGTATCATCGATAGTCAGACGATGAGCAGCATGCTTGGCAGTCACTCCCAGCTGATCCTCCAAGCATTAGACTGTGTATATCAGCATCATTAGACCTCATGTGCCACACAGGTTGTTGTAGCTGTGCGACTGTTTCAGGTGTATCATCGATAGTCAGACGATGAGCAGCATGCTTGGCAGTCACTCCCAGCTGATCCTCCAAGCATTAGACTGTGTATATCAGCATCATTAGACCTCATGTGCCACACAGGTTGTTGTAGCTGTGCGACTGTTTCAGGTGTATCATCGATAGTCAGACGATGAGCAGCATGCTTGGCAGTCACTCCCAGCTGATCCTCCAAGCATTAGACTGTGTATATCAGCATCATTAGACCTCATGTGCCACACAGGTTGTTGTAGCTGTGCGACTGTTTCAGGTGTATCATCGATAGTCAGACGATGAGCAGCATGCTTGGCAGTCACTCCCAGCTGATCCTCCAAGCATTAGACTGTGTATATCAGCATCATTAGACCTCATGCGCCACACGCCAGTGCATCCAGACTGAACCACCTCGAACATTATTCAGTGACTTGAACAGCAGTGCAACGAGTGTTTTTAAACACCATGACAACGCTAAAATTAAGTTTTTTTATATTAGCTATAATTTAATTGTTATTCTTATTGTAGTAATATTTGAATGGATGTCGGGAATGGGTTCTTACTAACACATCTTGTTTTTAAAACGAGAGAAACTAGGAATCACAAACCCTCTAAGGTTATGTGATAGATAAACTAGACATTTTGTAAAGTATTAGTATATAGTTCTAGGGACTGAGCTGAGCTAATTTTCCCTCCAGTAAAGTTTATTGAATGTTGTTCTATTTGATTTCGGGCCGAAGGTTATCTAAAGGTAACCGGTCCGAGCGGGCACGGTACTTGTAATGTAAATTTAAATAAGGTTTAGTGAATTCCGGTGAGTCAGAAGGCGCAGAAAAAATCTCTGTGTGTCCGGTCGCTGGGGGTCTTGTTTTATATTGTTGTATATATTACCTTATTTGAAAACAAAGTTTAATGATTGTTATAAGATGTTTATCTGTCAGACTTTATTTGTTGAACGATACTATTGTTATTTCGGTATGGAAAAGAAACTGGACAAAAGTGTTTTTGCAATTGTTAGATATGTTGTTGTGTGCGGGAAACACACGATCTTACGGGTATCGTGTGTACGCGTATGATATATAGAGTATATATGAAAATATCTGTGATGTTGTTACATTTGTTAAACTGGTACGAGGGATTACCTCAGCTCGCTTAGCTCCCCCACGAGAACAGATAACAGTACAGATCATCTAGAATAGTTTGATATCAACACACGTTTTGAAAATAGTAATAATTCAACTTTAAAAAAAGATACATCTCAAACTCGTTGAGTTTTTAATATTAAATATCGGGTGAATGTAGAGTTTTGTAATCCGAGCTGCGTGGACACTCGGGCACTTTCATTCACTTATCGTCTGCATCAGTCCGTTTACTTTTAAAATCCTCAAAGAATTTCACATATTCTGACCTATAGTCAATATTTTTTCTTTACCCCTCGGTTGTCACACCTGTATCGGTTCGGACACGTTATATTTATCAGACACGAAATCCCATTAAATAATTTTCCTATGAACACTTTTTATTTATTTATTTTTATTGATCTTTAAAATATATCTAAAGTAAACTAGTTAGTAAAATTAACGTAAGAAATAATTTTTTATGGGACGGGTCAATTGTGTGTGAATCCGTCTGTATAAGTGCTTGGCAGAAATTCTTTTGATAATAGTGCCGTATGATGTGATAAATACTAAACATAAGAGAACTTTTTTATTTTTTTATGTATATATACCCTTGCAAAACAGAGGATCAGTCGGTGTTTCATTAGACTTTGCCTGACTGCCGTCGCTTAGTTACGTACCGGTATGCATCAGCGCCAGTCTCGACTGTGACTGTCTGGTGGAAGTGGGAGCTTGACTGACTATGTAATGATCGATAAATATTCACTGTTATAGTTTATCTGTACATCGACTGAATACTAAAAGTAGTTTTTATTTTCTTCCATTATTGTCAAAGTTTACTTTAGTTTTTTAACAAGTTATGTCTCAGTTTTATTTTCTCACATAAATACAATATATTTTTATTGGACTGCTCTCATATTGCAGCAGATCGACTATGATACAATCTTGTACAATAATTTCTCTACTTTATAAAATTTGATGTCTAGTATAACCATACTAATTCTCATTTTAACCTTAATTTTGGGGACTCCTTAATATATATATGTGATTCTTTCGTTTGTATTCGTATAGCTAAAATTGAAATTAATGAAGAAATAAATTAGTATTCATATAGATATTTCAAATTTCACCTCTATCTGACTTAGCAGAAAAGTTGATTTAGAATTAATGTAAAAAGTTAATACATCTTTTAAGAGTTTTACAATAAACTGTTTAACAAGGCACATCCCCTCTTTGACTCAAGAAGGTTTCTTTTGGTTTGGCCCAAAGGTCTTTGTTTCGATTTAATTTCATATTTTTAAAAGGGTTTGAAAAATATTTATGTGAGGAAATAAATTTATGTTGTAAAACAGAAACAATTTAAATCTATATCGAATTAAATTCTTTGAATAATTTGATGTTCTATACTTGTTGTAACTTAATTTAGTAATAAAAATTTTTTTTGTTCTTGAAGCTAAAACAGTTAATAATTTTGTTGCAATTTATTTGTCACTTTACTCACATTATGTCATTTATATGTAAATTATGATTTAAATTTGTTGGAAAATTTACTGGTAACTGTTATTACAAAGGTCGATAGGTAGAAATAGTCTAATAGATAGAAATAAGTGACCTCTCAGTGTATTGTGATGTGAAAATGATAAACGGTGCCTCTGAAATTGTTGGTTTCAGCTGTTTTAAAGCTGTAGGCTACTTAAAAGTGTTGTTTTTACACTGTGTTATAAATTTATGAATACTCACATTGTGCGATGTCTCTATTTAAACATTTTTATTGTCGATGTATTGAAATTATTGTATTTGATGCGATGTTCGCTAGTTCATGTAATCCCTTTTCTCCATTTTTCTCTAATATAAAAATGATACAAGTAGTCTTATTACACAACCGCTTATGGACTCGTCGAACAAATTACAGATTATATATGTAGTGCGATGAATATTTTAGGAAAGTGTTTGTTTCTGTTATTAATATTCACAGTATGCTTTTGTACTTACATTCCACTGCCATTTAGGTAATTTTATTAAAAGATTATGTGACATACTCATACATTACATTTTTCATCATGAAAGCTCGAATCGTTTGTAACTGTCTCTGACTGTGTGAAGTGTATTTTTGTGCACTCTATACATCTCGTGGCCGAAGAGATAATCTTGTTGTCGGAGCGACAAACTTGTAGCATTTTGATAAATTTATATGCGAGTGAGCGAGAGTGGGGTAGAGGGAGGTGAGAGTGTCGGCTCACGCCGAGAGTGATAATACGTAACCATGTGATGTGACAATAGCCTGTGGTCAAGCTCCTAGCAAGTGTCTTATGTGCAGGCAATGTCTTCTGAAACTTTCCTACTCTATTGTATTGTTAATCGATCTCGGATGTTAAAGTGTATCGCTACATTATCGTGTAGCCACCTACTGTAGAGCTATAAATACCAGCCGATGTTTATATTCACCCGTCACCGAGTCGGATTTATTATTTTTATATGAGCTGGAATCATATATCAATTGAAATTTATTGTACGTTAATAAGAAAATGTATTCGGATAATGTTATTTGAAGTTTGTAACGAACGATTGTCATAGTTTATCGAAAGAAACTGGGTTTAGCTTTATATATATTTTATTTCAATATCAGATTAATATCTGGCTCAGTTCTTAAATGTATGTTCATTCTGTAAATATTTTGTATATATTTTGCATAAACAAAATCGGTTTTCGTCCCAGGTTCAAATCAATTGTTAACAGAAGAATGTGTTATATAAGTTCAATAAATATGTTTATTGGGTCCATTCAGAAGTACAAATACCTTATTTCACCTCACTAGTGGATTCAATTCCAGTCCCAACCTCTCCGAACACCCGATGGTGATGCTGCCACATTAAGTAAGTACTGGTAGTAGTAGAATTTTGTAGCCTAGTGGTTTTATTGCTCATTATACACTCTACAATCAATCATAAGACAAGTTGGCAAGTGTCATTGGGCTATTGATAAATTATGCTACCATTAAGATGGTAACGAGACCAGGGTTTGGTCTGCTCTTTATTGAAGTGTAAAAAATCACTGATATGGAGACAGTTTCAATAAATAACACCCTAGGAGCAGCCACCTGTATATTGGCAATAGGATATAGTCTAAACAGTAGAACCCCACATATCTGACCATAGTGGGATTGGGTCATGGCCGGAAAAGCTAGAAGGTTGAATATCGGGAGGAGCAAGAAATAAGGGGGAAAACCCCAAACAATAATGACATAAAAAAAAGTGCAAGTTTATAGTCAGATTCGACATGAACAAATGTGGCTGTACTGACATTTTGTGACACAAAAAAAGCAAAGTGTAGATCAGACATTTAAGTATTACAGGCTTTCCAATGGAGCCTGTGTGCCAAGGTGCGCCACGGTCGGTTGATTCTCGACCCTCGACCGACCACGGCGCACCTTCCACCCGTCCTGTCCATGCTCATGTCGAACAGAAGGCGTAATCTGATCTCCGATATGTCTGTGATTTCCTTTAGTGTTTGCAGGCCCGGATTAACACTTGTTGACGCCCTAGGCCAAAGGTCACATCTACGCCCCCCCCCCCCCCCCCGAAAAACAAAAAACAAAAACAAAAACTAGCGCTCGTAGTGGTTGGCGTCTGAGATGGCAACACGATCACAAGAGATCGCAGCTATTAGCGCAACACGAACACAGTTGACAGTAATGCCATTGACTAAAAATTCTGATAAAAATCAAATAGTAAAAAAAAAAAAAAAAAAAAAAAAACAATAAGATAAATTGACTTATTTTTATTCTAATTACTTTGGCTGTAGTAGGCCTATAAAAGCATCGAACTATTTATTTAACGAAAGTGATGTCTCTGCTGAAAAACAATGATTTTGCATTCAAATTAATGCAAATTTAGGTTATTTTAAGAGACAAATCGCAATAACTCCGTCATTTGTTGTCATATCCTTACAAACTTGGTATCATTAGTTACATTGTTTGATTTGTCAACGTTTTAGTGTCTAGTAAACATTTTTTTAAACTTACCGTTTTTGAGATATTTGAGCTTACAAATTTAAAATGGCTGCCATTTTTAAAATACACATTGGAAAATAATAATAATTTTCTCTTGAAATGAACATTGATGTGATAAAAGATTCATGCCAAAATTGTGGAAATAAATACCAAAAAGTGTGGAAATAAAAATTAATATATGTAAAAAACAAAATGTCGGCTGTGTGGGTAACTGGCGGCATTTGGACTTTATTACTATGATTTTCATATTTGTTTTAGGTCCAGGAACAATGACCTAAAAATTTTAATGTTGGCAGGGAGTTCTGATGCACCCTGATGAATATTTGTAATACAGAAATAAATTTAAATCCAGGTCAAAGGAACAAGGTCAAGGCAAACCTTACAAGGCGACGGTCAAGGCAAAGGGGCGCTATTTACCGTCAATTAGGGGAATATTTACCGCTAGTCGGGGGCGCTTTTATCGCTGACCACATGCGCTATATATGCGTATTGGGGGCGCTCTTTACCGGTGGTCGGAGGCGTGATTTAACTCTGATCAATTGTGATATTTACCGTCGATTACAGGGCAATGTTTACCGCCAGTCGGGGGTGATGCTCTTGACTGCTAATCAGGGACACTTTACGGCGCATTAGGGGCGCTCGTTCCCGCCGCGAAGGAGTCCCTCGGGTCCCGGCAACTTAGGGGGTCACCTACCTCGCTTGAATAATTCTTTCTTCGTTCTATTTTGCCGAATATTCTATTTACTCTTGTTATTAAAGAATGTAATAAAAAATGTGAAAACCCCTAAATTAAATTATATTTGCAGTTAAATAAATTTTTGACTGAAACGTATAGTATAAAAAAGGTCCGTTTGACGCCCCCTCTCGGCTGACGCCCTAGGCCATGGCCTAGGTTGGCCTAGTGGATAATCCGGGCCTGAGTGTTTGTGTTTATATGTAAATTTTTTTTAACTTTTGGTTTTGACACATCTACTATAGGCAAGATTTTTAATTTCTTGTAATCTGAAGATGGCAGTTTAACCTGCCAAAATGCATCATCCATAGGAGGACAAGTTGGATCAAACGGCAGACTACACAGGTAATCTAACCTTTTATAAAAATTGACCAAGGTGCAACTCTCAAAGAAATACAGATCCAATCAACTTTTATGCTAGCCTGATTCCACCATTTTATGTGGTGCTCTCCCACCAATGTTGCCACAAATTGGCTAACTCTTTAAGAGTTGTACCAACAAGTCATGTTTGGGAGTGCCGGAATCGATCCCGCGCCGACATATATATCCTGGTCAAGGTGCCTACGCCTTAGCCCTCTCAGCTATCACAACCGCAGCCTAGATACACGAGAATTAGGGTTTTGAACGGTGCACACCCCTAGTAGAGGAATTGTAGGCCATTCCCTACGAGTGAGTTCCCTACGAAGCAGCATTAAACTGCTATTCTCTATTCATAGGAAATAATTACATCCTCAATGGGTTAAGGAGACTGTTTCCGCTCCCTACGATAATCAGTCAGAGTTCAATACTGTGGGCCTACCACTGAACCCCTCACTAAATACCTTCAAACCCCTTACTCCTTCCTTACCTACTTACCCCTTACCTACTTGACCCCTAGTATGTCATGAGACATGATATAAAATACATTACTTAGGTCGCATAGATTAAAATGGACGGTTTCGCTTCCTTCAAAGGCATGGGAGATTGTGTCTACTAAACTCAAAAGTCAAAAGCGCAGAAGCAGTAGAGTTCCACGGATGGGAACCACGCTGTGCATCTGACGACAAATTGTTACCATCAAAGTATGCAATCAATTGCTTCTTCATAAAAGTTTCTATAATCTTGGAAAAGTGGGGAGTATAGAATTGGATGAAACTTACTGGTAGTGAAGGGTCCTCCTGAAATGGGAATGGTCCTAGCTGTCTATAAATTATTTGTAAGTGTACATTTTTCAAGGCACTGGTTAACCGAGTGAGAGAGGAGCACAGCAATTAAATCAATGAAGTCCAATGGGGTTTGCCTGCAACACAGGTAAGTTAGCAACTATTTCAATCGCAACGTTAACAAAGAAGTCGTTGAATCCATAAATTTGAAACAAAAAAACTCAAGTTTGGGACATAGGGATCTGTGTTCATTGACTAAGTATGACCCATGCAGCTTTGCAAGAGTACGTGCAAAGCTTAATAGAAAATTTTCTTGGATACTCTATACTTGGCTCATACATTGGTCTAGGCTTTGATTGATAAGAATAAACTGGAAAGAAGAACTGGAATTCAGTATTGTGATCTACTGGAAAGAAGGTTAACAAACTCAATCAGTTCCAAACGCAATCACTTCCGTCCAAGTGAGATCACTCAAATTGTTCACTTGAAATGACTATAATATGATGTAAAATTGATTTGAAAGATCTGCGAAAACACTGTTTCCTGTAAGATACGTAACAAGACTTGTTAAAACGATGTTTCGTTAAAAAATGCTGCTTAATAGGAAATAATTTTTTTAACAGGCCAGTTAAAGCGGAGGCTAGTTATTAGTTGTAGTCACTTGTAAAACAATAAAACTTTGGCATGAGTTTTTTCTCTATTTTATATCTAAACAAATTTATAGTTTGTATGGTAAGTTAAAACAATGATTTTTAACGAATAATTAATCAAAACCACCATTATGTATTTGTATTCGTTTGAATATAATTGGAATTTTCTTAAAGACCATATTAGCGTATGTTACTGTTGTTTATCAAGGAAAGCTTCAATCTCTACAGATGGTAATTGTGTCATTTATCTTTCATTAAAAAAAGGTTTTCAGAGTGAAATCTGTGAATTTGTGTATATATGCAATGGCGTGCAAAAACTTCTCCGACACCCCTTCTGTGTGTTGATCAGATTTTTTTTTAAATTTGTTCATAGGTATTATAATGGATTTTTTCCAAGCATTTTTGCTATTATACATTTTTAATTTTAAAGTGTCATACCCCTAAAAATCAATTAAAAACTCAAAAAGACGAAAAGATTTTCAAATTTTGATAAATCTGGTCAAAATTCATTTTGTTTATTTTGTTTTACAACCTTAGCAAATTGAACCATAAAAGAAAATATAGACAAAATTATCAAAAAATTACAAGCTACTTAGTGTATTAATTACATTACACTCGTAAATAACTAGGCAAACATCATAAGTAACTGGGAATATCAGTATCTGCTTTGGTTGAGTTCTGTCAGTCAGCTCGTTATCAAAGTATCAGCTTTATGTTACATCTTAATATTTTTCTATACATCTCTTGAATGGAATGTCGCACTACTTTTGCCTACATTTAGTTCAATTTGTGAAAATTATAAAAATAAAAAACTAGCCACATATATATTTTTTGAATGATTTTAAATTTAGCAGTATGGTAAGGCAGTTTTTCCCAACCTACAGTATTAAGTTTAAAAACAATTAACATAAATTTTTTTTATATTAATACCCCCTTTCCTTAGCGAAATCCCTACGTCTAATTCTCTAAGTTAACATTTCAAAATTGAAAGGATTCACCTTACTTCCTGCGTGGTTTATAAGCATTATTAACATACTTAATTGTATTGTTTTGAGCACTCAGTACTATCATTGACTATATTTACTAACGTGAATAGACTTCTCATCCAATGTTAGTCTCAAAAAGTTAGTTTGTATAACTGATTGATTGTAATGTTATTAAATGTTGGGTGGGGTATAATCTGTATTTCAAGTTGCCAGGACATTAAAAAGCTCATAAAGAAATAACTTTTTGTTAGGCCTTATTTTATGATTTTCATAATTTCTTTAATTATGTATAGGCACTTTAATATTTTACTTGAGACACCATCACAATCTTATGCTTTTTAAGGTAAATATCATATAGAGGTGAAACATCGTAAATATAAATTTAAAATCATCCAATGAAAAGTTACACTTCGGCACCCCAGTGCACCCACCGTGTACTATTTTCCAGTCGCTATTGGGGTGTTTTTTTGCAACCCAATCGCTGATACAGATGACAGAATTTAGGCTATGGTTCTAAGTACGTTACTTTTTGTAACTGACGAATAACGCCACAATTTTTATCGGCAAACTAGAAAAATGTTCTTCCCAAAAACGCAGATGCCTTGTCTATCTGAAATTGTTCACCCAGATTCGGCAGAGTTATTCGTTAGCTACAAAATGAATCTGCGAGACGACATTCAGTCTCTATCACATCCGAAACCACTTATTGCGGATCGAACATTGTTGACAGTAAAAATTTTATAATACTCGGTCGGTATATTTTATGTGGTTTCACAAACATATACTCAGTAGCTCCCAAAAGTCTCGCTTCATATGGGAGCTAGGATCCAATCAAGGTTCAATGAGCCAATAAGAGGAATTGCTCCACAAAATAAGCTGACAGCGTCGGGGTTTAATTACAGGACATGTCATAGATTATATTAGTTACATATTTGATATTAGAGGTTATTAGATGACAATTTATTTACTGAGCTTGAAAACATTTTTCAGTTTCTGTCCCTCCCGTGACGCTCGCAAAAAACCTGTAGTACTTCCTAATTTTGATAAATTTTAGGGGCGTGGCGCCCCTCCCAAGCCGGCGCGATGCGACCGCATGGCAATCTGGCCCAGCCCTGAGATGGAGGTTTAGAGATAAAATGTCTCAATGTATAAGCAAAACAAAATGTATACAGATCAATGGTCTTGACCAAAATCGGGACAAACACATATAGTTCAATTTGAGCTTGACAACAGATTTTTAACAAATTACCAATTTAGTTTTAAAATTATTCAGCACATAAAAATACTTAGGCCTGGTCCTTGACTCAAATTTATAATGGAGCCAGCATGTTGACAAACTTTGCTTAGAACTTAAGTCTGTCTGTTTTGTCTTGAGGCAACTCTCACTAGTTACAGACATAGACACATGCCTCATGGTCTACTATGGTTATGCCTTCAGCTTGACGAGCTATGGTGTCATTTTTTTTGGAGGAATTCAACAGATTCAATCAGAATCTTAAAAATTCAAAAACGAATGATTAGTTTCCTGTACATTGGATGCCACCATACCTTTCTACTTAGTGATACTAACACTGCAGAATATTTTGTGGTCTAAATAAAATTATTTTGGTAATAAAAGTTATCATTGAACATTACTAGTTTTGGCCTAAACAATGTATAAATCTGAGTGAGACCAAATATTCAAAGTATAAATATTTTTGAAACTTAATATTTAGCACAATTTCACCTGGTCTTAAAATTTATTGCCCTGGCCTAGTGACAATCATTCTTATGGCCAGTCTTCAATGTGAGGTTCGTTTAAAAATTAATTTTGTCCCCAATTAGTGTTTAATTTAGTGATTTTTCTTGAGGTCTCCCAACATCCACCTGCCACAAGGGAGGATTGGAACTAGCACAGGGATCATTATAAGCACTGTTCAACAGTTTAGAGTTAAAATTGTGTTTCACAAGGCCAACTGGTTTGATTGACAATCATGTAAAATGAACTAATAGACATTTAAATTTAAAGAATTTATGAACATTATACAAAAACCTTTAAGATAGGTTTTGACCACCTCTCCCTTGTGAAGTTAAATAAATATTAAACAAAATTTTTTAATTCTGAGGCTTTTAAAAGGGTAGCAAACATCAATGAAAA
>CM061535.1:116341940-116358148 GCA_030545055.2 Neoaliturus tenellus
CATTATTTTCTGATTACAAATAAAAGAGTTATTTAGTTTTTCGTTTAACATTGCTCTTATGGGGGAAAGACGGAATCTGGATTGAGATTTAAATCCTTAAAGGATGCTATATTTCTAATTACAAAAATGTTGCTTGCTATTACATAGCAAGAGTAGTGGGAAAGGTTACACCTAACTCCGGTCAATGACCTCTGAGGAACGTGTAACTTGACGATGACGTCATTAATGACGTCATGATGACGTCATACCCATGACGACATGACGACGTCCTGATGACGTTACAGTTAATGATGTTACTGACGTCAAATTGGGTTAAGGTCACGCGGAAAGAAAAAAAAATGTTGTCTGCACTTTTGTGGTTTCTCGTAATTTTTTGCTCTTGAGCAAAATTCGAGGAATCACAAAAGTGCAAAGAAAATTATTTTTTCCTAGCGACCCGACCGGAAACCTACCATATGTGACGCCCAACACTCCTCAGAGGTCCTCGACCTGAACCAGGTGTTCCCTTAAAAAAATGCTTTTACTTACCGACCGAGAAACTTGAAGTCCAACTGGAAAGCACAAAAAACGCGGTGAGAGCCGGAAACCGACTAATCATACGGTACCGTGCAATCCAAGTACTCGGTTGTATAGTGGGGATAAGGAGGCGGTGGTCGTAAAGTGGTCAGATCGGAGAAAAGTTTTATTTTTGCCAACATTTCAAAACAATCCGAGTTTGTCCTTTATTTGACCTCCATCACTAGGAGTGGAAATGTTTCGTGTGAAATGTTTATTTTTGTTCGTTTTCAGTTGACCTTGGGACTTGTAAAATTTCAACTGTACCAAAATGAAAAAAATCTTTTTAGACTTATCCGATAAACTTATGAAATGTGTAAATTTTTGTTAAAGATTTAATTTTTGACTTAAGTTAAGTAAATTTAGTGTAAAAGTGTAATGTGCACACTACAAGAGTCGAACAGCGACTGACTGACCAAGCCAAAGCCGCACCGTGCATCTCGTACCCGGCTGCGTGGTGGGGATAAGGTGGTTGAGGGGGAAAGGTGTTCGGAATGGAGAAAAGAAATTTAATTTTGCAAAACCATCCAACCGAGTTTGTTCTTCATTTCACCTCCATCACTTTGGAGCAAGAAAAAAATATCCACATTTTTGAACATGTTCAAGCGTGTTCAAGTCAACTACTGTATTTGCAGTTTAAAAAAATCAAAATTTTATTTACAAAAATCCTCCTTCATCCTCATATGTGCTGTCTAAACTTGTGCTTGTTGTTGAAGAACCATCTTCACAACAACTAGTTTCTTGTGTTGTGTGGACTAAACCTTCCGCTTCATCCATACAGGTTGGAGAATCGTAATCCAATGTCATTTTAATTTTGTTTTCCGGATTTTGAATTAATAGAATGTGTAGTTTTTAATAAATATCTTTCAGATACTGTACGTCTTCTACGAGTAATTCTCACTTCATTTTCGCTCCAAAGAGCGAGATGTTTGAGGTAGTGTAGCTGAAAGTAGAATGAAACTCAAGAACTCAAGTTCAGTGGCAGTCCACTCTTTAGGAAAATGGTAGGGGAAGCGTAGTCCCCGTAGTGGAGGTAGATTAAAATTGTGAAAAATAAATTTTATTTTTTATATTGATTGAAGTGAACAGGTTCAAACATGTTTAAGGTCAACCATTTGGAATTTTAAAAAAGAAAATTTTATATTAATTTACCTCCTTTCCAGGTGATTTTTGGACTATTGTGAATTTTGGTCAGCAAACATGTTTGTAAAAAAAATTTTGTAGACTTGTGTTCACGTTTACACCTGAACATGTTGAAACACTTTCAAGGTCAAACAATTGAATTAAAAAAATACTCTCTTTATAAACTATCAATAATAATAATAATAATAATAATAATAATAATAATCATTCAAAAATATCATACAATTTAACACAACAAATCAGTTAGTTATAGAAGAATTTACACCTACTGTTAAAGAGAAAAATTAAAACGAATAGTAATTTTGAAAATAATGGCACATATTTAAATTGTTAATAATAAGCCCATTGCGTACTTAATTAATATATTAAAATATTAAAAACGGTTCAATAAATGATTTTTATTTGGTCTGTCTAAAGGACAACAGACAGTGAGAGGAAGGAGGAAAAGGATTTTGGCATTTGGTATTTATTGTTTTCAGAATTCCGTCGGGTTGTCGGACCGTCAGACTATTATTCTATTGAACGTAATACGTTAGCATAAACTTTTTTTATTTGAAGTGTTACATTTTTAATTAAAGTGTTTTATATTATTCATTATCACCCATATTCACTTACTGTATTATGTAGTTTATCAAACATGGCATTCAATAATTTAATCTTCCTGTATCTGACTATGACATCCGTATCGTAGACTTCCGACCATACTCTTTCGTGGTGTGTGATGTATCCCAAACATAAATAGGATTGAATTGTAATTAATGATACAACTCCCATTTTGTATCGGTGTGAACATTATAAACCTGAAAACAGTGAACAATCCTGCTTTAATGTAGCTATGACGTCTATGCTTCCCTTTACACCCCCAATTGTTAAACGTCTCCTAGGCTGGAAAAAGGGAGAAGGTGAAGACAAGTGGAGTGAAAAAGCTGTCAAAAGTTTAGTCAAGAAACTCAAGAAAACAAATGGACTAGAGGATTTAGAAAAAGCCATAACCACACAGGATCCCAATACTAAGTGCATAACCATCCCCAGGTAAGATGTAGTGTAGGTTAGTATCCAGAGTATTGTATGCCAACACATCTAACATCATAACCTAACTATAATTTGGTGGGTTTAGTTTTACAGTAAATTTGTCTAGCTTCCATCAGTTTTAATTTTTTCTGGTCTACCGATGGGTTAATTATAGGCCTGGGATTTACTGTGTAGGCCTACAGGCCTAACTGGAAACCCTGGTGGTTAGGTTCGTTCAACACTTCCCCCTCCACTGCTAGGCTACTGTTGCTGAACATCTGCTGTGTATGACGCGCTGAAGTCATACATGTTTGAGTGTTGTTTTGACTGTACAGATCGGATGTTTATTGTTGTTGGTAATACAGTAGGCCTAAATTATTTCTCTTGTGAATTTTACTTTAATTCAAGGGATTATGATATGTCAATGTAAATAATGTTTTGTTGGTAGCCCTAACTGTCACAGAATTTAGGTATTATATTTTTTATCTTTAATTGTATAGGCCTATATCTTAGTAAAAATGTAGGTTCACAAAGTTCACATATCACTCAAATTCACTCAAAGTATCCCTAGGTGTGCCCCAGGGCTCGATTCTGGGGCCTCTACTTTTCCTAATATACATTAACGACATAAAACATCACCTTCCGACGACTGACAACTTGATCATATACGCAGACGATACCACACTAGTCACCAAGAATTTCGACAAATTGCAGCTCGAAGTTGACGCTCTGACTGAGGTCAACCAACTTTCCCAATATTTTTCTGAACAAAATCTCTCTCTTAATCCGAACAAAACTACATACATGTACTTACAGACCACACAGCGTCAAAACTCAAACCAATCTTTTTTCCCTCAACTTTCAATAGACGATAAGCAGTTGACTAGCATTGACTGTGTAAAATTTTTGGGAGTCATGCTGGACAGCGGCCTGAAATGGGCTGATCATGTAGAACAATTAAAATCCCGTTTATCCTCCAGCCTTTTTGTACTTAAAAATATCACAGTTTTTGGTAACAGGCAATTGTCTAAATTAGTGTACTTTGGGCTTTTCGAAGCTCACTTCAGGTATTCAATCATTTTATGGGGATCATCATCAAAAAATCACCTTCAATGTATTTTTAAACTCCAAAAGAGGGCAATCAGGTATATGTCGGGGCTTAGGCCAAGGGATCATTGCTCAGATGCATTCAAACACTTGAACTTGTTAACTGTACCTTCACTTTTTATTTTTGAAGCAATAAAAAACGCAAGAATTACAAATCAAACTAGCTACTCAGTAACACACAACTACAACACTAGATTTAGAAACAATAGACCCTCAGTTCAACACAATCTCAGAATTTTTGAACAGAAACCAAGCCATCAGGGCATCAGACTTTTCAATAAACTCCCTCAAACTCTGAGAGAGATCCAGGACACAAAAAAAGTTTGTGTCTCTTTGAACAAACTCCTGGTCCAGGAATGTTTCTATTCCCTGGACGATTTTCTGCAAAAAAATTGGTAGGGTCATTTCTTCTCTTTTTTGACAATTGTCCCCATGGATGAATGTAAATATTCCTCCCCCTCCCCTCCTTGCGGTAATTTCCGAGTATAATATTCAACTTTAAATATTGAATAATATGACTTTGATGACTGGTCCTATGCCGTCTTCTGCGGTCTACGGGACGACGAGGGATAAGTAAGTAAGTAAGTAAGGTTAAAAATTATAAAGTGTAGCCTAGTTGTAGGATAAAGTAGTCTGTTTGACAGATCTAGGCTTTGGCTTTTTTCCTTTGTACCGTACATAGGCTATAATGTAAGCGGAAACCACTTAACCCTCCAAGTGTTTATCGTTGATTTCTCAACTTCTGTTTCCGACCTCAGAGTGTTAGAGTTAATTTATCGACTGTTAGCGATGTTTATGGAATCACTTCAATCTTGTTCCAGTTCAGTCTAAAGGTATCCAATTTGGTACATAGCACTGAAAACAGGAGATTCCAAGCTTTCTTCCAGTGTACATGAGGCATTGATTATTAGCTATTGGTGACTTGTAAATGACCACAAAGTTTTGTCGTCAGCTGCTTAAGTCACCAAAGTCATCAAAGTCGACCAAGTCACCAAAATATGTTAACCTCTGGTTTTAAGGTTATGATAAATAAAAAATGTCATATTATTCCTGTTACTATTACATTGTTGAATTTGGTACACATTAACATGTTTCATCAAGTTAAGAACCATAAATAAGAAAGTAATTAGCCTTATGAAATGTTCATTGTTTGATTTTACATGTGATCTTATGGTATTAGGGTAGGTACGGTGATGACGTATTGTGTTTTTTTATCACAACATTTGGTCAAAAAAGCTTATGTACTATAGTAACTAGGTCTATATATTTTTGTGTTCTCCATGAAATTATAAACAAAATGTGTACCTCGGCCTACCTAGGAAATTTGATTATGATGTCTGCCTGTGGTTATTTTTGAGCAAGGTTGCAATATAAACTGTTTTATTTTACTTATTATTATTTCTAGCCCTTAGAACAATTTTAGTAGTCAAAAGCAAGGGCAGGCATAACAACAATTGTTTAATTAGATAGTTCATTTAACCTACCTTCATGTAGCCTAATGCCTTAAAAAGCCTTCAGTGATAAAATATATTATTTATTTATTTGTTTTTAAAAGGCTGCTAAACCTATAAAAAAATCACACAGTATTTAGGCGGTCTAACATCAAACACCCGGAGGTTTATAAACTATCGAGGAGTAACCTTAAATCTTAAATCACAGTGTGTAGCACAGTTCTTAAACACCAAAAAGCTAAATCTTAGTCTGTTCAATTTTCAAAATAATCCTTTGGGGTCGTCCATAAATTACGTCATCTGAAAATAGGGGGGTAGGGTCCAGATTGAAAATGACGGTAAGGTGATGTGCAAGGGGGGGGTCGGCTTTGATATGACGTCATTTTAAATATGATGTTTTATATCGACTTTTAACAGTAAAACAATGATAAATTTTAACACAACTCAACTATTATAAAATAATTATCTATAAAATACATTGGACTATTTTAAGGCGTTGTTTTTTTTTAAGGTAAATTCAGATTTTATTGGTCAATTTTTTTTTGTTTATCATGTACCGGTAGCGTGTAAGGCCGGCCGCACACCAAATTCGACACGACGCGACGCGACACGACAAAACGTCGAATCGTCGCGTCGAAGACTCTTCAACCATTGTAACAAATGGACGTGCCGCACACCGCTTCGACACGACATAATACAAAAATGTTTTGTCGAACGACAAACGGCGTTGTCGCACCCAACTTCGTCTTTCGACAAGACATGATTATACAAATGGATCTGCGCATGCGCGAACCTCCTCCACACTCATCTCTACAAACAGAGCAGTCGTTGTTGTTGAATCACTAGTTGCTTGTTGGTTTGGTTTTCTGCGTTAAATGAGTGAACAAAGTGAAAGCTTACTACCTGATGGTGATTGTGTCATTGATGTTGTCAAACTTATATTTCTAGTACAAAGCAGGCCGGAAATATATAATATACTTCCCTCGGCGGCCGTTTTTCCAACAACTGAATATAGGTCCACAACACTACGGCCACATCATCATCATCACTTTCCATGGTAAACTGCTTAACAAATGAGACTACACCACACTTCTCTCAAACAGGAACACAACAGTATTTTTTTGTATCAACGTGGCTGTCGTGTCGAGTCGAGTCGAGTCGTGAAGCATCCCTCCACTGAATTCAACGTTTTGTACAATGACTCGACGTCGTGTCGTGTTGCGTCGCGTCGTGTCGAATTTGGTGTGCGGCCGGCCTAAAAAGCATTAAGTTATTTTTACTTAAACGGAGGTTTGTTAAAAATTACGGTCATTTTTCCGAGAGAGAGGGGGGGGGGTTCAGACAAATTGTGATGGTAGGATGATTTTAGGGAGGGGGGGTCCAAAAATGGCCAAAAAGCGATGACGTAATTTATGGACGACCCCTTTTCAATTCAATTCAATTCATATAGGCCTATTATTCAGTTTTACAATACCGGTACATAGCATTGAACATGTCAAAATTAACTAAAATTAGCTTAAACTAAAACTAAAAGTACCATTTGTTCGAATTATTTATACAAACAAAGAGGAAAAGAAAAATAAACAAAATTCAAATAGCTCACTAGCTTTTTAGAAATTCTCGACCCCATACTAAGCCTTTTCCAACAAAAAAATCTTTCAAATTTCTCCTAAAAACGGCCGTGGTGGACGCCTGCTTTAGGTTTCGGGGGCAGTGCGTTGTGGAGCCGGAGAGCAGCATACCTAGGCCCATGCTCAAGGAGAGTCAAACGATGAGTGGCATACACAAGGTTGGATTTGAATCAATGTTGTAGACTGGTTGCTCCTACCACGGATAAAGGTCATTTTCAAAGAGTTTTCGATTATTTTTGAAAATAAGGTGAGGGTTTGATAAATGTAAAGTGAGAGCAATGTTAGATCCTTAAGGGTTCTAAACTATGGTTAGCAGTGGTCACGCCTCGCCAAGACCCTCATCATTCGTTTTAGAATTTTGAAGTCCCTTATTGAATCTGTTGGATTCTCCCAAAAAATGTCCTTTGCTATTAAATAGTCTACATGTATTTCAAACATCCAGATGAATGTCAAAGATACCCTACATTAAATCACAAAACTTGTCAAGATTAGGCCTATTAAATTTAAATGTGTGAAAAATGTGATTAACTTTACCTTATAATGTTTAAGCTTCAAATTGTATTACATTAGGCTTATAGATAAATGACTTTGGCTAATGTATATTAATGGTTTATTTAGCGTTTTTATAATGGTACCTTCAGTAATCCATAATCATCTACATAGTCCAACACATTCCTGGTCCCATAACTTACATGTTGGATTACAGTATCTATCCTATTGTGTATCTAGGGGCTTTTTAGTAACTTAAATGTGTTAATTGTTTTAAAACATCATTTTTATAATTTTTTAGAAGTGGATGGTAGGATAGCAGTTCACTCGTAGTTATATTCCCAATAATAACTGTCATTGTTGTGTTATATTCATTACCTAATAATATAGTTTTGTTGTAACTATTTTTTAAAATTTTCTTTCAAGTAGGCTAAGTTTATTCATTTTCAAATCCTTACTTGACTTATATTCGGTATCCTGTGTCCCAGTGGGCGTACGATCTGTCACGTAGGCCTACAAGCGTCCCAATATTCATCTACGCTACAAAAACTATTTTTTATCAGAAATGTTTTAAATTTACATTTACTTTAGAAAAGGAGGCGATATTCTTTAGTGACAGTGGCAAAGCCTGGTACAATTTGATACCTATATATTCTGGGTTTTTTCATAAATTGCTAGCCTATGTTATTGTTCGAAGTGATTATTATGTCTAGTATTATATTTATGCTTAATAATACTATTGTTTTCTACTATTTCTTGGATTTTGTTTTGTTTTATGTAGCAAATTGACTCTAAAATAAAAAGGTTTGGAACTCCTAAAATGTTAAGTTGCTTTTAAAGAATTCTTTGTGATGAGCTTAATTAAGGTAGGGTTACCATACGTCCTTTTTTCCTCAGACATATCCTCTTTTTAGAGCATAAAAATCTGTCTGGGCGGATTTTTGATAGCAACAACTTGAATATTTGTATTCATGTTTTACCAACCCATTAAAGGTTTTTTTATGTTGTCACTTCTGTGACAGCATAAAAAATATATATTGGATCCCACACAGTGCCTGCATTATCCGGAAAATGCATAGTGACACCCTTCCCTTACATTTTCTGGTTGTCCAAGCTAACTCTTATAAGTTATTTACAGAATAGGGGTAATTTAATTTTTAACATTTAATTTGTTTATATATTTATATATCATGGATAGTCTAATACAATGGGAGTTTTAAAATTCAACTATTTTTTATAATATTTTTATTTAGGCCTAACTGTTGGCAGCCATTTTTTGTCAAACTTTTTTTGTCAAAGAATCACTGGTTTTCAGATTTTTTTGAGACCTTAGTTCTTTTGTACGGCAATTTATTAATCGAACCAAATTGACTTGAAGGTTTAGGCTTATATAGGTTAGCAAATGATCTTTATTAAAAACAAATAAATGCTCTTTAAACATTATATAAACACTTTTTAGCAACGTGTTTAAAAGCATTATTCTAGGTTGGTTTTCATGATGTAGATAGACAGTTTTCTCAATTGAAATGAGCTATATTAATAAAATGTTAAGGTTATTTTTGTTAGAAACAGCTAGGGCCTATTTGGGATAGGCCTTAAAACGGACAATTTAAATAGGATTTTGGTGTTTGATTGAGACGAAAATGACTCATACTTTAGGATAGCGGGCACTCCTAAAAATGTTGATCCAAATCCGCTCATGTGTTACACATTATTATTAATATCCAAAAACATTGTTCTTATTCTTCAAAACAAATGACAACTGGGCCTTTAATCGACCCAACCAGGAATGAACTGGCAAGGTCCATCCTAGAATCACGGGCTTTGACCGCTCAGCAATCTAGTCTATACATCTAGCATCTATTATTATTTAGGTATTTAAAATGGAGCTAGACAGTTTTCAATGAGTAACACAACATTGGATATGGAGGGATATTTTATAAGTGTCAAAGGTTTTGTTCTTATAGCCTATAGTATGAGTTTTACAAAAAAATTATAATTTGAATTTTTTACAGCTTGCGTGCTGATAAAGGAGACGCAGGAAACTGTCGGTAAGTACATCTCAGAGTTATTTTTAATACGGGGTCCTTTGAAAAGAAGAAGGGTAAGGCCTATATACTTTCCTTTAGTTATAGTTTAGTAAGTTTACCCACCACTGAGTTTTAATAAATCTTTTATTTTTTCATATTTTATCTGTGAATCATTCTTTGAAAGAGTAAGTGTTGACTTCAGTTGTAATACCCTCTTTATATCAAATTTCAAATAACGTGCCTTTAATTTCTTGCAATCGGTAATCACCTAGGTTACAATTTGTAACCATTATTCTCATTTAATATCCTTTGTATTCTACGGTTTACAATGTGCTGATGGTGAGCCTAAAAAAATGAACACACTGTGTACAAAAATTGTATACTTGGTGTGGATGAGTTGTCAAGGAACACCTGTACACTGAGTGTGTTATTGAGGCTGTGGTGGATGGGGGACGCGATAGTCTTATTGGGACAAGGTCTGACGGTTTCGGGTGGCAGAGTTTGTCTGAGAGGGCGATCCGCCTTGGGCTGCGGAATAGTTTGTGTCAGCTTTTGTCGCTATCAAACCTTTTCTCCGGCGGGCCAGACTGTAAACTGTCAGACTTTGTTCGGACTAGCCGGACAAACTCTGTCACTTTTTCTGACACAACGCGCAACAATTTTGTGCGCTGCCCCTACAAAAAGGTTTAAAACAGCTGTAAGAGCTAGTCTCTAAGTTTTATTCTACAATCCCATTACAGTAGAGAGCGATGCCAACATTTCGTTTATGAAATATGTTGGCCTATAGATATATGTTGAAGGGAGTGCTGTACTCTTTGTTTCCTTAAATCATAGGATAGTACTGGGATTGCTTTGCTCATCGGTTTTAATTCACTTTTCGTTGTACGATATTATGATAATCAGACTTTGAAGGTTATGCCAAGTAGGCTATACCTTTTCTCAGATGGTAGCTGTTTCAAAACCCATACTTTAAAATCACGTTCTTTTATTTTTGTTGACCTTTTCTTATATTGTTGCCTTAACAACCCATAAGACCAATGTTAAAACTCACAATTTTTAAGTTTAGTAGTTGAGACTGTTTCTAAACTTATTTTTGGAACAAAACACTCTCAAATGCAAAGTTTAAGCAAACTCTACCTCACTTGATATTGAAATCGATAGAAAATACATCGCCAAAGACATTCCTTGTACATGAGGTTAACATAGTGAACTTAAACTCCAAAGACCAACGCCAAAGACACTCATGATAATATGAGTTGGTTATCATAGTATCAAGAAGCTCATTTAAAACTGCCTGTATTTACATTAATGAAATACAACCACCCTGTTCAGCAAACAGTCCAGCGCAGCGGCATGCTGGAAGAAAATGTGTTAGGTTTTGTCGCTGTCATGCTTTGCCTTCAACAGGTCAGACAAAACTGTCAGAGTTTGTCCAGATCAGCTGAACAAACTCATGTCAGACCTTGTCTTTGTCAGACTGTCCCAACCGAGCCAGTCAAAAGTGTCAAAGTTTGTCTATGTCTGACTTTGGTAGCTTTCTTCTGTTGGGAAAACTTCTTCGTAAAAATTTATTGTCTAGGCCTAAACATTTAAAGCCTATATTTATTTATTTATTTATTTAGTGAATGTCTTTAAATATAGGGCCTTCAGGAATCATACGGGCATTTATAATTTTAAGTTCAGTTGACATCCTCTTTAAAGTTTTATCTGTTCGGGGTGTCCACATTCTAGAAATTCAGGGAAAAAATTCTGCTGAGGGAAAGGCAAAAAGTCTAGAAAGTCAGGGAAATCCGCCCTAATGATGGATTTGAGGGGACTTATCAATGCTTAAGTCGGGCCTTAAGCCCAACAATTTTTTTGGGATTATTCACAAATGTATGATGATCCAATTTATTGCTATACACTAGTGCTGGGAAGATTTAAATTTTTAATCTTTTTTATTTTTTGGATGTTGATTAGTTGTTAGCTGTTCAATTGCTGGTAGGTAGAGTAAATTTAATTAATTGTGGCTTGATGACAAAATATTTCCTGAAAGGTAGTGAATTGGTTACACTTGGTAGTTAATGATGCAACTTTTTGCTTATTGTTAAGTGTGTCACAAGTCAATCAAGCTAAGTAACATGGGTAAGTAAGCTGTAATATCACGTTCTGAAGACATAATCATTTAAAATAGGTCCTACATGCTGGATAAAAACTTCCTGGCAGCAATATCCGTTTACTCTAAGAAAAAAGTGCCGGTGCCAACATCTTGGGAAATAATGTACATCCTATATTGAGTACTTCAATTACACCATCTGCAAGAATGTTAAATCACAAAACTTGTTTTGAATACCCTACTTTTAAAAAAATTCATGACTTTTTTGTAATATGTTAATACATTCTGTGATTTGAATTGCATAGGCAGTAATATTTCTTTGTGTATGTAGTATTATACAGGGTGTTTCAGAACTCCCTACCAATATTTTAGGGCATTGTTACTGGGTTAAAAACATATCTAATATCATATTTAAATTGTCCGGAAGTCTTAAGTTACTCACACAGCCGCCATTTTGTTTTTTACAGATAATAATAATTTTTATTTCCGTAACAGATAGTTGTATTCAGATCATATTTGGTATAAATCTTTATCATACCAATGTACATTTCCAAGAAAAAATTAATTTTTTCCATTGTATATTTTCAAAATGGCGGCCATTTTAAATTTTCAAACTCAAATATCTCAAAATCAGTAAATTTTATGAAAATTTTACAAGACACAAAAAAGTTGCCAAATTAAATTAACCAACCAATAGTGCCAAGTTTGTAAGGATTTGACAACAAATAACGGAGTTATTGGGATTTTTCTTCATAAAAACATTGATTTTGCTGTTAAAATGGCCTTGTTTACATTAAATTCAATGCAAAATCAATGTTTTTATGAAGAAAAATCCCAATAACTCCGTTATTTGTTGTCAGATCCTTACAAACTTGGCACTATTGGTTAGGTAATTTTAATTTGGCAACTTTTTTGTGTCATGTAAAATTTTTATAAAATTTACCGATTTTGAGATATTTGAGTTTGAAAACTTAAAATGGCCGCCATTTTGAAAATACACAATGGAAAAAATTAATTTTTTTCTTGGAACTGTACATTGGTATGATAAAGATTTATACCAAATATGATCTGAATACATCCATCCGTTACAGAAATAAAAATTATTAGGCCTATGTGTAAAAAACAAAATGGCGGCTGTGTGAGTAACTTAAGACTTCCGGACAATTTAAATATGATATTTAGATATGTTTTTAACCCAGGAACAATGCCCTAAAATATTGGTAGGGAGTTCTGAAACACCCTATATATTTACAGTTAAGTCCGTGAGTCAGAGAAATCAGTAAAAATGGTCAGTGAAATTGAGGGAAATTAATGACAAATGTTTTGTGGTGCCCTGCTGTTCCTCATGGATATACATGTTCAGTGATTCAGTGAGGGAAATTTAACAGTTGTTTGATACGGTTGGCAGGACTGGTGACGGGCGAGTGCAGGTGTCCCACAGGAAGGGGCTTCCCCACGTCATCTATTGCCGGCTGTGGCGTTGGCCCGAGGTTCAGTCCCATCACGAGCTTAGAGCCATTGACACTTGCACGTACGCGTACGCCCTCAAGCGAGACGACGTCTGTGTCAACCCCTACCACTACTGCCGTATTGAAGCTCCCGGTAACCATTTTAAATCTTTATTATTTAATTTCTTATGGGTAAGTCAGCTAATCACATGTCTCAACTGTGAAACTTAAGTCCTGGACCTATAATATGTATGTGCCATAAGCTCATAATATGTCCGACTTAATAATTCAACACAATTACAAAAGAAAATCCTTACCAGAAATGTCAGACTGGCATACCTAAGATGATTTGGATGAAAACGGTTAATACGCTTACTGAAAAGTCTTTCTGTGTGTTGGAATTTGAAAAAGACTCAATCTGCCACAACTGTGCAACATCATTTTCGAACAAATTATTGTAAAACCCCTTCAAATAGAAAATAGATATACGATTGGCATTGAAAATTCAAAACTAGTGGTTGCTTGAGAAAAGGGAAGAGCTCCGGCAACGTCTGATGCTCAGGTTAGGTCAGAATTAGACTTTAGGATTATCTCTCCATAGCAAGCCGTGGTTCACATGTAGAGCACTTGTAATATACAGGAAAAAACTTGAAGTTTTTATCTTTCTAATAATGTGTAAATAAATTATTAAAACTTCACTGCATTTTTTAAACAAAGTTGTTTACTTCTTTTGTGGACACTCTGTATATGTAAATAAAGATAATTTTGTCTTTTGTACACTGTCAGGGGAAGTCAAAGAAACAGACTGACAGTTAAAGAAAGTCAAGGAAATCAGACCTAAAGCTTATTTTACGATGACTCAATTCCTCATTCATGAAGATATTAACCACTAGGTCACTGGTCATGTGGCACATGTACTGGACATGTGATTTACAATTAAGTCTTAACTCTATAGGCCTAGTATATTTTTTTAATAAGTAATTTTTGCGAAGTAAGTTTTACAATTTTTTGGCAGGAACTTAATGAAATCATAAACATTTTTATTGGTACTTTAAATACACACAACTTAGAGTTGATAAACATTTTATTTTAGTGCCATGCAGCTGTCCCGAACCTTTTTTCATCTTGTACTCTTTGACAGGTATTGAATACTGTAACTAAAAAAAGTTAAATTTGCAATAAATTACTCAAAAGTTGTAAAGTGAAATTATTTAAACAGCAATACTACGATTAGAAACATGAGTTAACAAATACTCGAGTAACTGCCATCTTTCTTTACAAAAGCACTCTTAATTCAAACTAATTATTTAAAATTAACAAGTTTTTGTTAAGAAACTCCTATTTACTCAGTAATTTGTTGTCAAATGTTTGTAAGATTGGTATTGTTATTTAAATAATTGAATTTTACGTCCTTTTAGTGAAATTATGCAATTTTTAATGTTTTTGAGATATTTAATTTGAATAGTTTTAAATGGTTGCCATTTCAAAACCGGAAGTCCTATGATTTTTTCTCAGTTAAAATGTAACAGACTAACATAAACCACCATGTGAAGTTTCAGTTTGAAATCTTTACAAAAGTGAATATTCATTGGAAAACATATACATACAGACGGAAAACTAAGCACCATTAAGTATTTTTATCATTAAAAAATATAATGTGGAATGTGGATAGTGTCTTCCATGGTACTCCCAGCTAGCCCTTTGTGTATCCATAAGGTGTACAACAAGTTGGGAACCGCTACTGTTTAGATAAAATCAAATAGGGTTTAGTATTTTTTTTATTTAGATCTATAGATTTTTCTTAAATTTAAAACAAAAATAATGTTGAAAAATGTTTACTATGGTTTTTTTTGCTGTTTACTTAAATACGTATTTTTTGCGCACATAAATTAAAGCAAAATGGTGACAAAATTTAGTTAGGGAACTTTTACAGAAAAGTCGGGGAAATGGAAATATAGGGAACTGTACAATTGACTCCCTTTTGTTTTGGACTCAGATGGTCAGAATACGTCTTGGAAATGAGTCATTAGCGCGTGCTTGGTTTCTCATGGCTGAAATCGACAGGATTAAACATGTCTATATAGGCTAAACAAGAACCTCAGTTGGGCATTCAGCTTTCTATTGCGTTGGTTTTGGATCATCGTATCAGCCACAGAAGTGTAGCTGATTTTAATAGTTACTGTACTGCATTTTGTTGAGTGCTTTAGTAATTTTGAATGTGAGTTATTAGGTGAAATTGTAGTTACAGTAACTGCATAGTAATTTGATGAATATCAAATCGTAGCACATTTATTAAAAAAAGTAATCTATAAAGTTTTTATTTGTGGTGTTTTATAATTTTATTTGTGGGGTTTTATAATTTTGTGTTTTTTTCCTATTGTGTGGTGTCTAATTTGTTTTTAACAATGACACATAAATGAGGTTCCAACGAGCTGATAGCAAAATTCCGTAATGTTTAGGTTGTAAAATCATCTTAAAATGTGATTTATGATTTCATACATGCTATTAAAGGTTGTAATTTATATAACCAAAAAACAGTTGGATGGTCCAGAAATTTTTTATTCGGACAAGAGTCCGGTCCAAAGGTGTACTGGATAGAGGGAGTACACTGTAATTGAAATTCCGTAGAACCGTTGATTACAGATTAAATGTCTGTAATTTCTTATTGACATTTCGAGAACCACAAAATCTTTTATTCCCAAGTTCTAAATTAACTACCATTACTTAAGTTTCGTTGTAAATTATCATTACATTATTAAATAGTAGTGCAACAAAGGAACCTATTTTTAAACCTCACATACAAATTTGAATATTTGCTTTTAACCGAAAAAAATAGTACATAGCTTCACTTACATAGTAAGCGAGAAAATCTTCAAAAATGGGGTGTAAAAGTCTTAAAAAAAATCAGGAATTAGCCTGGAATTGAAGGAAAGAAACAATTACACTGACGGCCAGTGACCAATGCTTATCAACTTTTTTACATTCACACTTTCAATATTGCAGGCATTATTAAATGTTCCCAATGCTTACTATGTGTTGTTCTTGTATAGTTGTTTCCTAATGTCATTTAGAATGTTATTAATATATCCCACAGGAACATATTTTCCTTTGTACTATTGACGTTATTGTTTGTGTTGTTCTGGTTTAACCGTTTAGCTACAAACCTGTCGTTAAGATCGTTTGAGTAACCATTTGTAACGGCAATAAACTTGATTGTTTAATCCCCTATTGTCCGTCTCTGGGTTGAG
>CM061535.1:117032659-117051412 GCA_030545055.2 Neoaliturus tenellus
CCAAATAATTTAAGATATAGATCATTAAAATATATTCAAAATTTAGCAATTAAAAACAGTATTAAAATTGTTAATAAAACTAGAAATGAATTGATTGGATTATTAAATGATTATTTTAAAAATAAACCAATTCCAAAAGAAAATATAATAAATATTCAAGAAGCTTCGTCATTAAAAGGATATTTTCAAGATTATATTTTAACAAATTCAAATGATGATTTAGATATTAATGATTATTTAGAAACTCAAAGAAATGAAATAAAAAAATTGATAGAAAAACAAAAATTCAAAAATATTAAAGGACAGATGGCTTTAGAATGTGAATATGAAAGAAAATTAATAAATGGTGAAATTCAAAATAGTAATATGTATTTTTGTATAAAAAGTTCAGATATTTTAAATATAGATGATTTTATTGATGATCAATTTAAGAAATTAATAGTTAGAGAACAACTAAATCAACCATCAAAAGGCTCTGGTTGGTCATTAAAAAGATGTGTTGAATTAAATCTAAAATTATCTAAAAATAATTCATTAAATGCTGGATCATATATAGAATTACCAAATGAAATTAAGAATAAAAAATGTTGTGTAAATTTTAAAAATAAAGATGAATATTGTTTTATTTATGCAATTAGATGTGCCATAGATAAACCAAACGAACATGCTGAAAGAGTTAAACAATATCAAAAATATATAAATGATGATATTTTTAAAGGTTTTGATTATCCAATATCATTGAAAGATATTAAATTATTTGAAAAAAGATCATTTGATTCTAAATATAACTATCCATCAATGTCAATAAATATTTATAGAATTGATGAAGATGAAAAAATAGTGCCATTACAAATATCTGAACATTATAATTCAAAACTAGAAATTGATTTATCATATTATAAAATTGGTAATAATTCTCATTATATATTGATTACTGATTTAAGTAAGTTAGTATCTAAGCAATTAACACAAAAAAATAAAAATAAAAATATATTTGTAGAAGATGTTTGACTCATTTCTACAAAAATAAAGACTTGAATAATCATTTAGAGATATGTAAATCATTAGAACCTTGTAGACCTATAATGCCATTTAAAGGTCAAACTGTAAGTTTTAAAAATTATTATAAAAAGTTTGAACATCCATATGTAATTTATATGGATTTTGAAAGTATATTAGAAAAGATTGATAATTGTAAAAATAATCCAAATTGCTCATATACAAATAAAATTCAAAAACATAAACCATATGGATTTACAATCTATTTAGTATCTAGAGTAACTAATAAAATGTATAAACCTATTTGTTATAGAGCAAAAAATGAAGAGGAATTAATAAATGTACCAAATAAATTATTTGAATATTTAGATGAAATTTCAAAATATATAGCTAAAAAATATAATTCAAAAAATAAAAAGCCTATGAATTTAACTAATGAAGAAGAAATTAATTATCAGAAAACAAATATTTGTCATATTTGTGAAAATAGTGGTTTTGATAATGATAAAAGAATAAAAGTAAGAGATCATTGTCATTTAACAGGAAAATTTAGAGGTGCTGCACATTTAAATTGTAATTTAAATCTAAAATTTCCTCAAAATATTCCTATATTCTGTCATAATAGTTCAAATTATGATACACATTTGTTTATAAAAGAATTAGCTAAAAAATATGGTAAAATTGATTTGTTAGCTAATACAGATGAAAAATATATAAACTATTCAGTAAATTCTGGTTATGGTTATGAATTTGAAGGTGAACTATATTTTAAACCTAGAAAATTTATAAAATTCTCATTTGTAGATACATTTAGATTTATGGCTACATCAATTGAAAATTAGCTAAAAATCTTAAAGAATTTAAGCATATAAATAAATTTATAAAAGAAAATGATATAATTGAATATGATAATGAAACTTTAAAAATATTAACTTCTAAAGGTGTATTTCCATATGAATTTATTGATAATGTTGAAAATTAAACTATGATAAAATATTAGAAAAAGATCAATTTTATAGTTGTTTAACTAATGAAAATATAAGTGATGATGATTATAAACATTATATAAAAGTTTGGAATAAATTAAAAGTAAAAACATTAGGTAATTATTCAGATTTATATAATATTCAGGATGTATTATTATTAGCTGATATATTTGAAAATTTTAGATCTGTTTGTTTGAAAAATTATCAATTAGATCCAGCACATTATCTAACATCACCATCATTAGCTTGGGATTCTATGTTAAAATTAACAAAAATTGAACTAGAATTAATAAGTGATTATAATATGTATTTAATGATTGAAAAAGGTATTAGAGGTGGTATTTCACAATGTATAACTAGATATTGTAAGCAAACAATAAATATACAAAAAATTATGATAAAACAAAACCTGAAAATTATATGTTATATATAGATGCAAATAATCTATATGGATGGGCTTTAAGTCAAAAATTACCTTATAAAGATATAACATGGATGAATCCTAATACATATACATTAAATGAATGGGAAGAAACAATATTAGAATTAGATGAAAATGCTGAATATGGATATATATTAGATGTTGATTTAGAATATTCTATTGAATTACATGATGACCATAAAGATTTACCATTAGCACCTGAACATTATAATAATAAGCTTTGCACAACATTATTTGATAAAAAAGATTATGTTATTCATTCAAGAAACTTAAAATATTATCTACAAAAAGGATTAAAATTAAAGAAAGTTAATAGAGTTATAGCATTTGATCAAGATGATTATATGAAAAAATATATTGAATTAAATACCAAATTAAGATCCAAATCAACATCAGATTTTGAAAAAGACTTTTTTAAATTGATGAATAATAGTGTTTTTGGAAAAACTATGGAAAATGTTAGAAATAGATGTGATATTAAATTAGGTGATGAAAAGTTTTCATTAAAACAAGCAAAAAAACCTAATTTTAAAACATTTAGTATATTTGATAAAGACTGTATTGCTTCACATATGATAAAAGAAAAGGTTAAGTTTGATAAACCAATCTATATAGGATTTTCAATACTTGATTTATCAAAATTACATATGTATCAATTTTATTATGAAAAATTAAAGAAGTTTGATCCAAATATAAGGTTATTATATATGGATACAGACAGTTATTTTATAGAATTTAAAAAGGATCCATATAAAATTATTAAAGAAAATATTAATGAATTTGATACAAGTGATTATAAGAAAGAACATGAATGCTATAGTGAAAAGAATAAAAAAATAATTGGTAAATTTAAAGATGAGTTAAATGGTGAAATATTAGAAGAATATTGTGGTTTAAGATCAAAATTATATAGTTATGAATTTAATAATAAAAATCCTGTAAAATGTAAAGGTATTAAGAAAAGTGTTGTTGATAAAACATTACATATGGATGATTTTAAGAAATGTTTATTTGATGATCAAGAACAATATAAGAGAAATGACTTGTATTAGAAGTTTTAAACATGAACTATATACAATTACAATAAATAAATTAGCTTTAAGTAATAGAGATGACAAAAGATTTATTTGTGAAAATAAAATTGATACATTACCTTGGGGGGTATAAAAATAATTATAAATAAATGGAAATTTTATTGTTCCAAAAGAATTAATAAATAATGATTTTGATATAAAATTATATTTATTTAAAACTAAAATATCAAATAAATTTTTAATATATCTTTTTAAATATAAAAATTATTTTGTATATCATTATAAGTTTAATTTTATAATAGAACCATTTATAAATATAATAAAAAATTATGTTAAAGAAAGTTTTAAAGAAAATGATCAAAATTATATTAATAATTTATAACCATATGATATTGAATTTATACTATAATTTTATGTATATTTTTAAATATTTTCTTTAATAAATTTAAATATATTCAATAATTTATTGAATATCTAACATAAAAATATCTATAAATTTTACTTTATTATCATTATAAGTAAGACCCGTCTTTAAGACGGGTCTCAAATTTGTATATAATTTATTATATTTATGAATATTTTTGAATGTTTAAGAAGGGTAACATTTTGTTACCCTTAAGTTTTTATTGTATAATAAGGTTACCTCCTTTAAAAAATTTTAAAATAAATATTCTAATTTATATGGGACCCATTTTGGGTCCTACCTAATTTTAATAAGTTTTGTATGTTTTTCATTATATGATAGGGGGGACAAATTGTCCCCTCTAAAAATATCTATAAATTTTAATCTATCCTTAAAATATCCTCTGTTTTAGGGCATCTGAAAAACATGTTTGTACATCAATTTCTAGAGTGTCATAATTTGTGACACCTATAATTTTTATGTAAATTAATTTATCATTATTATGTAAATGTAACTGTTGGTTACACTTGATATATTTTAAGTTTTATATATTTTTCTTTTACATTATCAATTAAAACTTTTCTAGAATTTTTATATTTTAAAATATAACAAATATCTTTTCTTTTAAACCAAGGTTTATTTTGTTTATTAAATACAATTAATTTATTATTAAATATAAAATTATTGTTAATTAAATAAATTATTGTTTTTATTATTTATGTAGATAAATTTTATATTACAAATTTTGTTTTAATCTTAAATATACAATACTTTTAATATATTCATTATTTATTTGATTTCCATCACTATCTTGAATAGATATTACAATATTTTGAATTTTATTTATATTTTTTAAAGGAATATAATCAATTTCATTTGGTTTTTCACTAATTTTTGATCCATATTCAACATTTGAATAAAATGAATATAGAATTTCTGATTCTTTATGTAAATGTGAATGATCTTTATGATTTTCAAAACTAGGATCAACTAAATTACAATGTATTTCAATAACATCAAAAGGTCTAATTTTTGGTAGTTTTATTCCTTTTGTTAATACATTTGGTTCAATCATTTTATCATCTAATCCTAATAAATCAATTATAATTGTTGTTACTATAATTTTAACAGGAGATTTTATTATAATATATGGTCCATCATTTTTCAGTATAAAATCATTTTCATCAAATTTATTAATTTTCTTTTTAAATTCTTTTAAACTATTAATAAAAATATTTTTTATTTCTTCAATTGTATAATTTCCTTTATTTATATCAAAATATTGATCTATAATTTTATCATCTTCATCTTTAATAGAATATCCATAACAGTTTTTATAATCATTTGGTATATTTGATATAAAATTATCTGAATAAAATCCACTTAAACCAATACTATATTTTCCATCTAAATGTATTGGATGTTCTAATCTTAATTCTAGTTTGGATGAATGACCAATTATTTTAAATAATTTCATCTTATTTAAATGGAGAAATTTTTAGAAAACAAAGATAATATAAAATTAGAATCATATGATAAAAATAATAAAAATGATCAACCTATTAGATGATTAATTATAGGAACAAGTGGATCTGGTAAAACTACATTATTATTAAATTTTATTTACAAAAGATTAATTCCATATTCAAATTTATATATTTTTAGTAAATCATTAGAACAACCATCTTATAAATTATTACAAAAAAGATTTAAAAAATATAGAATCAAATATTAATAAACAAATTTCTTATTTTTCATGTGATGATATGATTCCACTAAATAAATGTAAACCAAATTCATTAGTAGTTTTTGATGATTGTATTTTAGAAAAACAAGATAAAATTAAAGAATATTTTATAATGGGTAGACATAAAAATATATCATGTATTTATTTATCACAATGTTATTCAAAAGTTGATATGCAATTAATTAGAAATAATTTAAATATGTTATGCATCTTTAAACAAAATGAACATTATATGAAAAAAATATATAATAATTTTGTTGGATCAGATATGAAATTTGATAAATTTAAAACTATTTGTAATGATTGTTGGAAAGAAGACTATGGATTTTTAACTATTAATTTATTAAAAAAATCAAATGATGGAAAATATATGAAAAATTTTTCTGATATTAAATAATGATAATGGCTTGTTGTATGTTTGATTCAATAATTGATAGAATATTTATTTTATTAGTATTATTTATTTCATTAGTATTTATATATTTAATGAAAATTACAGAAATAAAGTAAAATAAATTGTGTTTAACATAATTAGTGTTTATGTTAACATGATTTGTGATTGTGTTAACATGATTTGTGTTTTGTGTTAACATGATTTGGGTTTTGTGTTAACATGATTTGTTTTTATGTTAACATAATTTGTGTTTGTGTTAACATAATTTGTGTTTTGTGTTAATATGATTTGTGTTTATGTTAACATGATTTGTGTTTATGTTAACATGATTTGTTTTGAACCTAAATTTTTCTTTGTAATAAATGGATAAAATATCTGTTAATGAAGCTAAAAAATTAGATGATATTGAGAAAAAATTAATAAAAGAATTTAAAAATCAAATTAAAATTGAAGATAATTATGAAAAAATTAAACAAAAAGCATATGAACCTATAACATCAGCAATTGGTAAAGTTGAAAATAAAATTGGTGAAGTCTTAAATGAAAATAAAAACCTTATGGAATTGGTACCTATTGTTAATAATTTTGCCAATATATCAATACCAGAAACTTAAGAACTAAATTTACCTTCAAGTACTCCATTTAGACCAATCAGACAACCAATAATTCAAGAAGAATCGACATTTATTGACCCAAATTTAATTTCACCTCAAACATTAGATAAAATTATTGGTCCATTAGCACAAAAATATTTACCAAGAACAAAAGATGATAAATTTGGTTTATATTGGAATAAACATAAAAAATCATTTATGATTGGTGATAAAATAACTGTAATTGATAATGATGATTTAATAATTGATAATAAAAAATATAATGGAACACATGGATTATGGAGATTGTTAACTTATGAAAAGAAACCAGATAATAATTTATATACACAAGATGATTTAAATAATTATTCAAAAATTTTATGGGAGACTAATTCAATTTATAAAAATAATGATCCAAATAGTAAGAAACCAAAATCTAGTAAAGGTGATAAATATATTAATTTAATTAAACATATTTGGGAATTAAAAGGTGAAATTGAAGGTTCAGGAATCAGACAATATACAGAAAATAAAATTGAATATAGATTTATAGATGATTTAAATAAATTAGATAATATTATTAATTATATATATGCACAAGAAAAAGCTGGCAATAATAATTTTTTAAATGAAAAGAAAGCAATTAAAGACTTTATATCAAATAAATTAGATGAATTAATTGAAAAACCTGAAGGAATTAAGTATTTAAAAAGAATTTTGGCAAATATTTCATCACCATTATTAAAAGATGGATCAGGTATTTTAAATAATGTTATAAATAATTTACCTTTTGAATTACATGTACCTGGTTATCAATATCTAGGGCCTGGAACTAAATTAAATAAAAGAGTAAAAAGAGGTGATCCTGGAATAAATGATTTAGATAAAGCTGCTAAAGAACATGATTTATTTTATAGAGATCATAAAGATACAAAATCTAGAAATGAAATAGCTGATAAAATTTTACAAGATAAAGCATGGGATATAGTAACATCAAATGATTATAGAATTGGTGAAAGATTAATTGCATTACCAACATCAGGTGCTATGTGGATGAAAAGAAAATTTGGTATGGGTTTAGAAGTAGGATTAAAATTTTAATAAAATTAATTATATTAATCTATATTATAAAAAACTATAAATTTTTTTCTTAATAAATGGAAAAAACAAATATAAACTTGACAGATAATCAAAAATCAAAAATAAAATTAGCATTTAAAAATAAAAAATCAGTTATAATTCAATTTAATATTGATCAATTTAATGAAAATGGAAAAGATATTATATTATTATCTAAAAGACAAATTAATAAACTAAATAAACATAAAAAATTAAATAAAGGATTAAGATTTGAATTTTCATATAATCAATTAAAAGAAATAAAAAATGGTTGATTACTAAAAGAAATTTTAGATTTTGCTGATAATATACCTATAGTTAAAAATTATACACCAAATGTTAGAAAGGGAGCAAAAGTAGTAAAAGAATCTATAATTCCTAAATTTAGAAATTTTGTTGATTGGTTAGATCATGAATTAAAAAATGTAGAAGGATCTGGTTTAGATAAAAAACATTAAAATATATGAAACAAAATTATAAAAAAATTTTGAACCACTAACATTAGGTGAATTAGAAAAATTGTGTAAAAATATAAAATATTTTAGAGGTGTATTTATGAGAGATATATTACCTAATAAAGTTAATAAATTTGAATGTGGAATTATAAATTTAGATTCATTTGATGGAAATGGAACTCATTGGGTTTGTTATTATAAAAAAGATAAAATTAAATATTATTTTGATTCATATGGAAATATAGTTAATAAACCACCAATAGAATTAGTTAAATATTTAGGAAAAGATAATATATTTTATAATGATAATCAAATTCAAAATTATAATGATCCACCAATTTGTGGTCATTTATGTATTTTTATATTAAATGAATTAAATAATAATAAAAAATTTGATAATATAATAAATAAATTAATCCTTAATAAATATGGATTCACAAAATATATTTGATCTGTTTGGAAGACAGAAAAAACATCCAATTAATATTAAAGAAGATTATATAAATTCTAAATTAAATATATTTTTTAATAATTTTAGTAAAAGTTTTAAAAGTCATGTAAAAAAGACTGAAAATCTAGTAAATGCTATTGGTTTATCAAAAAATTATATAAGTATTAATGGTAAAAGAATTGTTAATGTTAAACCAAGTATAAATAAATATGATGTTGTAATAAAATCAGAATTAGATGAAGTTTTAGATTCAATTATTAAAATTGGTAATGATCATTCAGAAACTAAAAAGGATTTAAATAAAATTACAGACTTTTTAATTAATATTGGAAAATATGTTGAAAATTTAGAAGAAAAATTAGAAAAAGAACTAAAATTTCTATTTGATGGAGTCAATGAATCCATAAAAGAATTAAATGCTGAAATAATACTAATTAAAGATGATATAGATAAATTACAATAATTATTTTATATAAATGGAGTTGATTTATTGTCTTAAATGTAAACAAAAAACTAATTCTAAAGATATTCAGATAATAAAATTGAAAAATATAAATGTAATTAAATCAAAATGTTGTATTTGTAATTCAAAGAAAAGTTGTTTTACAAAATTTTCTCCCTAATAAATGGCTCTATACAGTTCATTTGATTTATTCATTATCAGAAACCAAAATCAATTAAACAAAGATGATTGGGATGATATTTCTGAAAAATATGAGTTGAGTATTAATATGATGAGATTGTTTCAAAATAAATTAAATTGGCAAAAAATTGCTCAACATCAAAATTTAACTATAGATTTTATTACTGAATTCATAAATTATCAATTAAAAGATTATATTGATTTGATTTGTAAATATCAAGATTTAACTGAATATTTCATTCATGATTATGCATTTACATTAAATTGGGAATTAATTTTAGAACATCAAAAAATATCAGCAAAATTTATACTTGATCATGCTACTGAAATTGAATATTTTAAAAGTAAAAATGAAATTGATACATAAATAAAATTTGACATCATAAAATTATAAAAATTTTACTTGTTTTAAAAAAGCTTTTGATTTAAAAAATTTATCCTTAATAAATGGCTGATTACAAAAAATATGTAAATGATATTGAAAGAGCTGAATACAAAAATTTCTATCCATTATCTAAATTACATTTAAATGAACCTAATAAAAAAACTGAATTTAATATAGATTTTGGAGATGGATTTTGTACTTCTAAATTTCAATTTTATATATCTGGTAAATTGACTAAATCTGATGGAAATGCATATGATAATGGTGCTAATATAAAATTAATTGATAATTTTGTTCCATTTTTATTTTCAAAAATTGAAGTTAGAAAACATAATAAATTGATTGATGAAATTGAATACCCTGGTCTATTAAGTACAATTAAAGGTACTATAACTTATTCAAAATCAGAAATAAATCAAATAAATAATGGTTTTGAATCAAATTTTAAAAATAAATTTGAAGCAATTGGTAATTTATCTCATTTTGGATTAGGATTTTTTGAAAATGTAAATATTCCAATATATAAAGGTGGTTTTAATATAACATTTATTAGATCAGAAGATAATGATGCAATTTTTAGATGGAAAACTAAAAAGGCTGATGGATCTTATGATAATGCTACATTACCAACTGAAGGTAAAATAACAATTGATGAATTTTTTATTAGAGTTCCTATAATTGAATACAAAACAACAAGTAAAATTCAATTAATTAATGAACTAAGCAAATTTGAAAAAGTAAATTTTCATTTTAATCATTGGCAATGCATTGAACAAAAAAATATTACAGGAAAGAATTTAAGTTTTGATATAACAAATATCTATAGAAATATTTATAATCCAAAATTTATTATAATTGGATTTCAAAAATCAAGAACAAATGATCAGTTATTTGATACTTCTAAATTTGATAGTATGTATGTAAAAAATATAAGAGTAAAACTAAATGGTCATTATTACCCTGATGAATTGGAAAATTTTGATATAAATAATTAAAAATTTAGAATTATGTATGAAATGTATCAAGATTACAAAAAAGTTTATTATATTAGTAGTAAAATGTATTATAGTCCAACAGAATTTCTAGAAAATAGACCAATTTATGTAATTGATACTACAAAAAATCCAACAAATATTTCAAGTTCAAAAAATGATATTATTATTAATGCAGATTTTGATTATGATATAGTAGCTACTAGTAAAACAAATTGTTATATTATTATTGTATCTGAAAAATTACTTGAATATAATATAATCAAAAATGATATTACTGAAATTAATTAGAATATTACTATTTTAGTAAAATTTATTGAAAAAATACTATTAAAATTTTAAATTACCTTATGAAAAGTCGACTATTAATTTTATTGAAAAAATACTTATAAAATGTGATAATTTTACTTGTTTTTAAAAAAATTTTATTTTGTAGAAAATTTAGGCATATTTGTTAAAAATTTCATTAAAATTGCATATTTTTTATGACAATTTGACAAAAGCTGAAAATTGGCCAAAAAATGGCAAAAATATTGCATAATTGTATTAAAAAACTGTGAAATTTGTTTGATTTTTGATTGTCTCCAAAAGTGTCCTAGAAGTAACATGATACTATCTACTTATATATATATATAGTTTTTGGAAAAATTACCAAAAAAAAAAAAAAAATTTATAATTTTTTATTTTCTAGATAGGTTTTAACTTTTATGGCACTGACTCGCCAAAACGCATCAAGACTTAAATACATTCTTTTTTTTAGTATAAACGATATTTTATATTCAACACAAGCAAACATTTCATCGAAACATCAGGTGATTACAATGACACAGATAATGAAATCTGGCAAAACGTAATTCCACATTACACGGAATTTAATAGGCTTCATAATGATATATTATGATATACGAGCAATTGTATATTTTAGTGGAAAAATGTATTTTACAACCGCAAATATAATAGTCGCGTTGCCACTTGACGAACACGTAAAAACTGACTGATTTGTTATTTTCCCAACATCATCACATGTTAAGATAACAAAATTATATTTACAACATAAGATAGTAAATTTCTTGCCGGTTACAGTGGTACCACCCGCTGTTCCATGGACAAAAATTATACCCCGTAATGATTTTTTGAAACATACTATGTTTGCAGTCTTTGTGATTCGTACATAGTGAAACTGATTTTCTTCAAAATTTTCATTCACTTTCTCACAAAATTACAATAATATGTTGGTGCTCGGTAGCTATATGCTTAGGTATAAGAATCAAGACTTCATCAGTAAGCCGTTCCCTTAAAATGTAAAGTGATAAATTAAAACTTTCGACAAAATTGTTCAGCTTGGGCAATCATGATATAAAAAATAGTTTACAATAAATTAAGAAATACTGTTAACCCTCAAGCAGCCGCTTCACCAGTAAAACGGCAGAGAGTGCATGCGGAGTTTTACTCTGCAACAGTAAATTGCACAAATTAAATCCATTTTACGTGTTTTATGACGAAATATTGTATTTAAATGTTGACTAACTTCATCAGGAACCACATTTCATCATTAGAACCATTAATTGTTTAACTTAATAGGTTTAATATTTCAACCAAACATTGTAAGTAATTTTATAATATAAAATAGTTAAAATCACTGTGTTACATGAGAGGGATTATGAGGAATTTTTCTTTGCATTAATCTAAAAATATAAAAGAGAAAACCCTCAATTACTCACCCACTGACTCGATCATCACTAATTCTCCAACTTCCCGACTAGAGAGTGCTGAAATTTGGTATACTCATTCTTTAGGCTTAAAATAGAAAAGTCTAACTATTGTCATATTAATATTTACAATGGGCAACGCCCTAGATCTCCTCAAAATTATCATGTTATTCTTATGGAAGCAACATTTTTGTATTGTAACATATGATTACTAATTTTTGGCGATCATTAATTTAATAAACAGCTCTTCTCATTTATATTATTGAGGGAAGATTGGCAATAAAAAACCAGACGATATTATAGACTTGCGGCGAGTGAGCGTAGCAAACGAACTAAGCCTGATGGGGAGTGAGCGCAGCGTACGACCTTACCTGAACGGCAACAAATTTCTCAAGTTAGCACTGCGAAGTATGCCGGGTAAGCTAGTATAATTAAAAATCAATGCAGACAAAATGTATTTGATAATAATTATAAATCAAATATACGTAAACCATACTTATACACACATACTATAACCTATAACAAAGAAAGTTTCATGGGGAAATAAGCTCCGCACTGAGCATATACGCGAGATAGGGCGCACACAGAGAAAATCTCCTCCCCCTCTCTTCCCCCTCAAAACCACTATGTTCTGTAATTACTATAAAATTTTATTTTTTTGTTGAAATTTTTTTTATCTATAAATATATATATTATTTTACAAACACTTGTTATCCAAAAACCAACTATGTAAAATGATTGAAAATGTATTTCCCCACATGGATAAATAAATATATATATATAGTTTTTGGAAAAATTACCAAAAAAAAAAAAAAAAATTTATAATTTTTTATTTTCTAGATAGGTTTTAACTTTTATGGCACTGACTCGCCAAAACGCATCAAGACTTAAATACATTCTTTTTTTTAGTATAAACGATATTTTATATTCAACACAAGCAAACATTTCATCGAAACATCAGGTGATTACAATGACACAGATAATGAAATCTGGCAAAACGTAATTCCACATTACACGGAATTTAATAGGCTTCATAATGATATATTATGATATACGAGCAATTGTTTATTTTAGTGGAAAAATGTATTTTACAACCGCAAATATAATAGTCGCGTTGCCACTTGACGAACACGTAAAAACTGACTGATTTGTTATTTTCCCAACATCATCACATGTTAAGATAACAAAATTATATTTACAACATAAGATAGTAAATTTCTTGCCGGTTACAGTGGTACCACCCGCTGTTCCATGGACAAAAATTATACCCCGTAATGATTTTTTGAAACATACTATGTTTGCAGTCTTTGTGATTCGTACATAGTGAAACTGATTTTCTTCAAAATTTTCATTCACTTTCTCACAAAATTACAATAATATGTTGGTGCTCGGTAGCTATATGCTTAGGTATAAGAATCAAGACGTCATCAGTAAGCCGTTCCCTTAAAATGTAAAGTGATAAATTAAAACTTTCGACAAAATTGTTCAGCTTGGGCAATCATGATATAAAAAATAGTTTACAATAAATTAAGAAATACTGTTAACTCTCAAGCAGCCGCTTCACCAGTAAAACGGCAGAGAGTGCATGCGGAGTTTTACTCTGCAACAGTAAATTGCACAAATTAAATCCATTTTACGTGTTTTATGACGAAATATTGTATTTAAATGTTGACTAACTTCATCAGGAACCACATTTCATCATTAGAACCATTAATTGTTTAACTTAATAGGTTTAATATTTCAACCAAACATTGTAAGTAATTTTATAATATAAAATAGTTAAAATCACTGTGTTACATGAGAGGGATTATGAGGAATTTTTCTTTGCATTAATCTAAAAATATAAAAGAGAAAACCCTCAATTACTCACCCACTGACTCGATCATCACTAATTCTCCAACTTCCCGACTAGAGAGTGCTGAAATTTGGTATACTCATTCTTTAGGCTTAAAATAGAAAAGTCTAACTATTGTCATATTAATATTTACAATGGGCAACGCCCTAGATCTCCTCAAAATTATCATGTTATTCTTATGGAAGCAACATTTTTGTATTGTAACATATGATTACTAATTTTTGGCGATCATTAATTTAATAAACAGCTCTTCTCATTTATATTATTGAGGGAAGATTGGCAATAAAAAACCAGACGATATTATAGACTTGCGGCGAGTGAGCGTAGCAAACGAACTAAGCCTGATGGGGAGTGAGCGCAGCGTACGACCTTACCTGAACGGCAACAAATTTCTCAAGTTAGCACTGCGAAGTATGCCGGGTAAGCTAGTATAATTAAAAATCAATGCAGACAAAATGTATTTGATAATAATTATAAATCAAATATACGTAAACCATACTTATACACACATACTATAACCTATAACAAAGAAAGTTTCATGGGGAAATAAGCTCCGCACTGAGCATATACGCGAGATAGGGCGCACACAGAGAAAATCTCCTCCCCCTCTCTTCCCCCTCAAAACCATTATGTTCTGTAATTACTATAAAATTTTATTTTTTTGTTGAAAATTTTTTTTATCTATAAATATATATATTATTTTACAAACACTTGTTATCCAAAAACCAACTATGTAAAATGATTGAAAATGTATTTCCCCACATGGATAAATAAATATATATATATATATATATATATATAGTTTTTGGAAAAATTACCAAAAAAAAAAAAAAATTTATAATTTTTTATTTTCTAGATAGGTTTTAACTTTTATGGCACTGACTCGCCAAAACGCATCAAGACTTAAATACATTCTTTTTTTTAGTATAAACGATATTTTATATTCAACACAAGCAAACATTTCATCGAAACATCAGGTGATTACAATGACACAGATAATGAAATCTGGCAAAACGTAATTCCACATTACACGGAATTTAATAGGCTTCATAATGATATATTATGATATACGAGCAATTGTATATTTTAGTGGAAAAATGTATTTTACAACCGCAAATATAATAGTCGCGTTGCCACTTGACGAACACGTAAAAACTGACTGATTTGTTATTTTCCCAACATCATCACATGTTAAGATAACAAAATTATATTTACAACATAAGATAGTAAATTTCTTGCCGGTTACAGTGGTACCACCCGCTGTTCCATGGACAAAAATTATACCCCGTAATGATTTTTTGAAACATACTATGTTTGCAGTCTTTGTGATTCGTACATAGTGAAACTGATTTTCTTCAAAATTTTCGTTCACTTTCTCACAAAATTACAATAATATGTTGGTGCTCTAAAGTTTATTTAGGTAATAAAATGGAAGTTTGGAAACTTGTCTTTCAGTTGGTATATAACTTATTTAATTTTGAAATCAGTTTCAGCTGTTTATTTTGAATTAAAGAAACCCTTACAAAACGCGACTATTATAGTCTCTGCCACTACAGGCACCAACTACCGCGACTATTATAGTCTCTTCGCCAGTTGGAGGGTTAAACATTGGTACAACAATACGGCCTATAGGGCAAACCATTAATCCGATTAACATACTTTAGGCCCAACAGTTATTTGTTATGAATTATGCTTACAAAGAACTACATTATATTTTTATTTTTACTAACTACCTGCATTATTAATAAATTAGCCTATTTGTCTCTTTCAACAAAAATAAAATATAGGCCTACCCCCAAATATAAGTACCCTTCTTAACAACCTCAAAACTAAAAAGTAACTTGGTGCCGGGCTTAGGTCTTACCACGACTACTACCATAATAGCATAGGCCTATTCCCTATAGGAAAATTCACTAAATAAAACTTAAACAATCGTTTTTACAACGAAATACAACTCCAAAATCCTCCTGTATAGAAAATTAGTGTGAAATGAAAAGAGAATGAAACTTTGCTTTACTGACCTTTTGCCACAAGAGAACTTCATGATATGTCTCAGCTAATTCTTTGCTTCTGAGCATCCTTTGTTGGTCTCTTTAAAGGTAGGCTCCCTGCCGCTGAAAAAATAATTAAAGCTGTAATTCATATAAGAACCAATAAATCATTATTGTAGTTTCATTGTGTGTTGTTTATTCTGAATCACGTTGACTTATATTGCTAAAAGGTTAAAATACCTGATACAGCCAGTGATCCTCTTACTCCAAGACTGGACTACGCGTTTCGATTTTAAATTACATCATCTTCTGGTCACACAAAAGCTTGTTTTCAACACATCGTTATGATGGTCCCGTCACAGTTTAAAAGATACACATAACACTAACACAGACAACTAATACGGACAAATAAAAACTGTAGGCCTACTCTTATTAAAACGTGAGCGCTCATGACGGGTGCCGAGTCTCGACTGCCAGTAAGCTATCAGGCGGGTTTACATGGGATGGGAATAAACTAGTTCTGCCTGTTTTCTAATTTGCGTTCTCGGTAGGCCTACTTCTTGTAACTGTGTAACGCCATTTTTCAAATTGAATTCATCTACCACATTGACAATATAGCCCAATCAAGAAAGAGCATATCTTTACAGTGTTGTTTTACACCGTTTGACAACAAATTTTATAATTTTCCAAAAAACAAAATGATTAGAAAAGGCTCCAATAAAAACTTAATAAACAACGGCATGTAAATTCCTTCCATATGTAGGCCTATCTTTCACAAGAATTGCAAAATAAAATGCATTTGGTCTACTACATAGAAGTCAGAGATATTGGCATTAAATCAGGAAAGTCAGGGGAATCCTAGAGGCTAAATAGGATCGTTTTATAAAATAGTATAGGCCTAAAAGTGTTCGACTAAATGTTATCCTTCAAATTCTTGTTTTTCTCGTTACAAAATTAACAATCTTTACAGTACGGTACTGTACCAAGCCTTTCAAAATTTTTTCTCGCAAATGATCATAGATTATCTGTTGGTATTTAATTTGTCACATAGAATTTTTTCATGATCTCATGTCCAGTCTCATTCTTTAATCAATTCAACCGCATCACATAGCCTATCTAGTCGTTTGAACATTCGTAATCATTATTGTTATCAATTCAGGTAGCCTACAGTTTCATATATCTTAGCGCCTACACAACTGTCGAATAAAAGTATGTATCGATATTTCGATTGAATGGGATAAAAAATTACTGTGAAATACAAAATTTAGCTTAACAACATTTATTCTATTCTAAAAAAACTACCGTACAGGGGTGCAGAAAATGTATTGACTCCTAAAATTTCCCTTAATCCTACTGTTACGGATCACAGATTTCCCTCAAGATTCATCAGCATTCATATAGGCTACTACAGACACATAAATTAATCCCTCTAGCTTACACGATTTAAAGCTCTTTGAGAACAAACCAGAATATATTAACTTCAAGCTCCTAGTTAAACTAGCTCAAAATCCTTGCAACGTAAATAAACCCAAAATGGAATTAAAATTTTATTTAGGCCTATTACTTGAAGCTTTTGGCAGCTTCCATCCTATTTGCGAACCAGGAGGCCTAACCTCACCAAACAAGTAGGAATCAAACCACATCAAATAACCGTATTAAAACCAATCAGCATGACTTTTGTTTAAATCGGCCTACCACTTTGTGTGCTACTTTATCCCAAGACAACCACCGCACTAGTAAGCAATTTTTAGTAATGGTCTTAAGCCGCTGAATTTGTTGTTAATCTAGGTAAGGCAGGATGTACTATGTACCGGTGTGTAGCCTATATGAAACTTAAGTTCCGTAAGTTTAGGCCCTACTATCCTACACACAACATTACCGTATTCTAAAGTAAATAGTGTTATAGTAATAGGCTAGTGTTCAATAAGAGGTAATACAAGCTATAAAATAATGTAATAAGACTTTCACAATAGAAAGTAAGGACTATCAATGGACTATCAACTCACCTTGAAGTTTGTTGCATCTTGGATCAGGCTCTGCCATAGCACAGCTATTGAACGTTTCCTTCCAGGCAGAAATTTACAACAAATATTTTTTACTGCTTGAGTCACCACAACATATTTTATTAATTAGCCTGAAAGCTAAGCTGTTACAGGTTTGCTCCAAAACTCAATCTAAAGCCTAAGCTAAGCCTATGCCTTGATTAACTTATAAAAGAGTAATTAGTGATTGAAGTTCATTTCAATAATATGTCTGAAGTAAATAAATTGTAATGTGGGATTATATAAAGACAAAAGTAATTCAAGGGGGTGAAAAGTAAAATTATAACTTATGTCTTGTGTGCTGCTGTACAATAATAATAATATGTTCAATTATTAAATTACTAAAAAATGAGGTTAGTTCTAATATGGCGGCGATCAAGTACAAATGTAAACAAACCAGCGCCAGCGCTCTCTAGCGTGACGAACATGAACTAATTTCACGAACAGGCACAAATTCGTCATAAGCTTGGTTCGTCTATTTAGGTATCCTTAGTCAATGGCCATGTCAATGCT